>LR991050.1:5261256-5861256 GCA_905163495.3 Cosmia trapezina
TTATTGACGAAGTAACTTTAAAAAGAATTTGTGTGTCCGCGTTCACGAGCAGTGAAATCTGTAAATCAAAGTCGTTATTATTTGAATCTCTGCCTACGGAACAACGGAAGATTATAAGAAAAAGGAAGGGGAAAGAAGAAAGAGACCTAGATGACATCATAAGTGTGTTTAAAAGCACAGATCCTGATGTAATTCCAGTATTTGTGGCGAGAGAGCTCGAAAAACTGCCCCCAATTTTATTCGATCATCTCGATTGTACAAAACTGTTAAAAGACTTGACAAGATTGAACTCAGAGATTGAAAATATCAAGAATTCGTATGTCACTCTAAAACAATTTGAGGACTTACGAGCAGAAATACACAATTTAAAGTACGCATCGCTACCTCCATTTACAACTCCAACCGGATATGTTAACATGAGAAGGGGTGCTTGGAATGTGGAAAGCGGCCCTGTAGGAATGTCATTGAGCCAAAATTATTCCTCTAATGAGCAGGACCTGCAGCAATTGCCTAACAACTCGCAAAGACAGAACAGCCCCGCAACTAAGACAGCTACTGACAATTACCAATCTGAAGGTATGGTGTGTAAACCGTTACCGCGAGCTATATTTGTAAATGAGTCACCGCCGACCACGAGTGTGCTGGTAGATGGAGAGGCCGAGGCAGCGCAAGCGGTCAGCGGGGAGATTGTCAAGAAAGTGCAAGTCATGCAGACACATATCGCTGGCTCAAGTATTCCTAAACAACTAATGCAGGAGAACAATAGTAATAATGTGGCTAAAAATAATGTTTGCCGACAACTTGAGTCTAACGTACAAATAAATAACGAAAAGGAAGATAATCCTTGGCAAACAGTAAATAGAAATAAAAGGAAGCAAAAGTATAGGTATTTAGGCGAAAGAGGTAAAGCAGAAGCGACAATATCATCTTTCAAAGCTGCTGTGAAGAAAATACCTATTTTTATAACGAATGTGCATAAGGAGACATTAGAGTCTGACATTGTTGATTACATAAACATGAAAACACAGGAGACGGTATTCTTAGAAAAGGTTATTACGAAAAAAGTGTTAGATCACAAAGCCTACAAGTTCTTTGTATCTGAGTCTAAATTATCTATGTTTTTAGACGAAAACATATGGCCTGAAGGAATTATCTTTAGACGCTTCGTGCATTATAGACATCGAAAAGTGGACGGAGAGTCCACTGACATCGGTCCATTGCCTTCTAACTATGGATAATACGACCTATAAGTTTGCCAGTTATAATTGTAAAAACGTGAAGAGCGCCGTGAGCGACATTCGACGTTTGTGTGACGAGTGTGTTTTGATAGCACTGCAGGAAACCTGGCTGCTTCCGGAAGAATTGGCGTATCTAAATAGCATAGACAGCGGATTTAGTTGCAAGGGGACATCAGCTGTGGACACGACGGCGGGTTTACTGCGTGGCAGGCCGTACGGCGGTACCGCGCTTCTATGGAATACCCGTGTATTTCCTAGTGTTACTGTGATAAATTGCGATAATCCGCGAGTGTGTGCTATTCGCATTAATACGGCCGCTAGTCCGTTAATAGTGGTGTGTGTTTATATGCCGACAAACAAATCGGAGAACTTGACGATGTTTACAGACTGCATGGGAACTGTAAGTGCTATTAGTAATGATTATGAAAACGAACCTATTTTTATTTTAGGAGATTTTAATGCTCATCCCGGTGAATTATTTTTTAATGAATTGAATATATTATGTGATGAGTTCAAATGGGTGCTTATTGACGTAAGTCAGTTAGGATTAACTTCTGATACATTTACTTATATAGATCAAGCGTGTGGGTCTAAGCGTTGGTTAGATCATTGTGTTGTGTCGCAATCTGCCGCTGTCTCAGTGTGCAATGTGTATGTTAATTATGACGTATTGTGGTCAGACCATTTTCCCATTATATGTGAATGTAAGTTGGAGTGTTTGACTCCTGTTAGAATTATTCCGAGTTTATCTAATAATAAAATTGTGTGGGGAGAGAGAACCAGTGACCTTATTGCACAATATAGACTTGAATGTCATAAACGTCTTAGACTTATTGATTTTCCTACTGAGTTCCAAATGTGTAGTGATCGGTATTGTAATGACCCTGCTCACAGCTTAGTCATTGATAAACTGTACTCCGACATTGTGCTTGCATTATCCCAGGCATCTTTGGGTGGGGGGGGCGGGCGTAAACAGAGTAAACGTAGACCTAAAACCATTGTTGGTTGGAATAAGCTTGTTAGTGACAGTCATAGGGTGGCCCGGGCGAGTTTTCGGGAATGGCTATTATGTGGTAGTCCTACCACTGGTGATATGTATACCAAGATGTGCGAGAGCAGAAAAATATTTAAATCGCGTTTAAAATGGTGTCAAAACCATCAAGATCAACTTAAAATGGACGTTCTCGCTGCTAAGCATAGCGTGAAAGATTTCAGTGGTTTTTGGAAAAATACCAATTGTTTGGGTACTCGGCCGGGTCTTCCTGTGAGTGTTGACGGTTCGAACGATTTAAAAAGCATTGCTGATAAATTTAAAAATAACTTCACTGTTAGGTCACCGTTAGGACCATTATCATCGTCTCGGGGTGAGGGTGGGATGAGTGGGGAATATGTTGATACCAGGATTACGGCCAGAGATGTATCAAGAGCGGTGAAATCTATTTCAAAAGGCAAATCACCTGGCCACGACGGATTAAGTGTGGAACATGTGCAGCACGCTGGTCCTCATATGTGCAGAGTGCTGGCCATGTTGTACAACTTTTGCATATCGCACTCTTACCTACCGGACGACATGATGAGGACCATCGTAGTACCGGTAGTAAAGAACAAGGCGGGAGATTTATCAGACATATCTAATTACAGACCTATTTCCTTAGCAACAGTAGGTGCGAAAGTGTTTGACAGCATTCTGAATACTCAATTAAACAATTACTTAAAATTGCACGATAATCAGTTCGGATTTCGACCGGGACTGTCCACGGAAACTGCTATTTTGTGTCTGAAGAGTGCTGTCAAATATTACACTGAGAGGAAAACATCTGTGTACGCCTGCTTCCTCGACCTTTCCAAGGCCTTCGACCTGGTTTGTTATGATATCCTGTGGGATAAAATGAAAGCAGCCCAAATTCCGAACGAACTTATTACCATCTTTAAGTACTGGTACGGGAACCAGGTGAACCATGTCAAGTGGGCGGGCACATTGTCGGACCCGTATAGGTTGGAATGTGGGGTGAGGCAGGGGGGATTGACCTCACCTTCCATTTTTAACTTATACATTAATGGGCTGGTCGAGGCGCTCAGTGAGCAACATATCGGTTGTTACATAGATGGCGTCTGTTTCAATAACATTAGCTACGCGGACGATATGGTGCTGCTGAGTGCCTCGGTCTGCGGACTCAGAAAGCTGATGAGTATCTGTGAGGGTTATGCAGCTGATCACGGACTGGTGTATAATGGTAAAAAGAGTAAGTGTATGGTCTTTCAGGGCGGGCAGAGAAAAGTTGTTGAAATGCCAGCTATAAAGCTGAATGGTACACCCTTAGATAGAGTAGACATTTTTAAGTATTTGGGCCACTTGGTTACTTCTGACTTGAGGGATGATGCAGACATTGAACGGGAGCGAAGGGCGCTGTCGGTCAGAGCAAATATGGTGATCCGTAGGTTCGCACGATGCTCAGCAAAAGTTAAAATAACTCTCTTTAGAGCCTACTACACTACATTATACACATGCAGCCTATGGAATACCTACACGCAAAGGTCGTACGGCGCCCTTCGAGTCCAGTTTAACAACGCGTTCAGGATGTTGTTGGGTCTCCCCCGTTACTGCAGCGCTTCCACAATGTTTGCGGAGGAGCGCGTAGATTGTTTTTATACAACAATGCGCAAAAGAGGCACTTCGCTGGTTCGGCGAGTGCGGGGGAGCTCCAACAGCATGTTGGCCGCGCTCGCAGAAAGGTTCGATTGCGCTTATATTAATCACTGCTGTAGATTACACATAGAGCGCAGATAATGTGGCAACACTGCAACAAGTTAACTTTTTGTTGTTTTGTTAATAATTTGTAGTTTTTAATAATTTTATAATGTATAGATTTTAATTTTGAATTTAATTTGATTATTTAATGTGACTGTATATTATGATTAATTGAATGAGTCTGTGACACTTGAATTAAAATGATTATTTATTTATTTATTTATTACAGTCCAGTTCAATAAAAAAAAACTTATTTCTTATCAAATCTCAACCTAAACTGCAACAAAGTTGTTATTTTATGCGTATTCGCTCATATTGTAAACGTTGACACAATAAATTGACGATTATCGCTAACGATTGAATCATTGAAATTTTAACCTGTTATTTATTAACAGTTTTTTTAACCCGTTGACCATTAATGTTTAACAGTTAAATTACATTAACTCAAAAACCGTCAATGACCCATCTCTAGTCCCAGTACAATGTGATATGTCCATTTTCGAGAACTGGGTCGGGCACATACCTATAGTACGGCACTTCCGATTCCACAAGGCTGTATTTCAGAGCAAGTTGCTGATGGATTATCCTGGCTACAAGGTTGTGTCTATGCAAGTACTCTTCGTTAGCTAGACGAGAACACCCGGAGATAATGTGTCGAATTGATTCTCCCGGTCGGTGGCATGCCCGACAGATGTCAACCGTTCCGTCTTTCACAATAAATCTCCGGTAATTGTTCGTCATGATAACTTCGTCCATAATTGCACAGACAAAACCTTCGGTTTCCCCAAAGAGGTCACCGGAACGCAGCCAGGCTACGGACGCTAGCAAATTTACATCGGGTCCATGTAGGGCCCGGAAAAAGCGTCCGTGGAGCTCCTTACTCTGCCATACCTCCATGCGGTCGTTAGCATCAAGCACTACAGGCTTGCGCCAGTTCTCTTTAGCCAAGGAGAGCGGGGTGAGGCCCTTGTCCACCGCGACCACATCTCGATGCATCCCCACGTCGGTTTCTAGGAAATATTCCCTGAGACTGCATATCTCGCGATTGTGGAGGGTCTTAGCGTTTAAAAAGCCTCGGCCTCCACACTTTCGCGGGATATACAGTCTCATTACCGATGACCGTGGGTGATGCATTCGATATGCAGTCAACAGCGTACGGACCCTCCGATCCAGGGCATCGAGTTCAGTCTGAGTCCATTTGAGTATGCCGAAAGAGTACATCAAAACCGGCATGACCCAACCGTTGAAGGCGCGCACCTTGTTTCCGCCTGATAGAAGACTATTAAATACTTTTTTCAGGCGGCCAAAGAAGCGCTCCTTCAACGATTGCTTCATGTCAGCAACATTGATGCCTAACGCTTCCGACATACCCAAATACTTATAGGTTTCGGCTGCGGAGAGGGTTCTAAGGTTTATGGAATCCGGGAGTTGGGTTCCCACGGATTCCACAATCTCCCCTCGCTTTACATGCATGACCGCACATTTGTCCACACCAAATTCCATCCTGATGGCGCTACTGAAAGTTTCAGTTACTTTCAATAGCTCCATCAGTTGCAAATTGCTGGGGGCAAAGAGTTTTAGGTCATCCATGTAGAGGAGGTGGGATATAACCTGACCACCTCTCCTCAGCCGATAGCCTAGACCTGAATCCTCCAGCAGTGTGCTTAGAGGATTCAAGGCTAAGCAGAACCAAAGTGGACTCAAACTATCACCCTGAAATATGCCTCGCTCAATCCTTATCGGTTCGCTATTCCTCTGGATATTTCGACATCCTGGATAGCGAAGGACCGTCCTCCATTGCCCCATACACGACATCAGGAAGGTGCGCAGAGCTGCATCTACTTTATACAACTCCAGCACCCTCATGAGCCATGTATGTGGCACCGAGTCATAGGCCTTCTTATAGTCTATCCAACATGTCGACAGATCCCTACGGGAACGACGAACCTGTTGGCTAATGGCCATATCAATGAGGAGTAGCTCCTTAGTACCACGGGACCCGTTCCTAGATCCATTTTGAGAGGCAGACATGATGGAGTTGGTGTCTATATGTTCGTTAATTTTAGCTCTCAAAATGGATGTAAGAACCTTATAGACCGTCGGTAGACAAGTGATCGGTCTATAATTTTTGGGCTCCGTAGTACTACCTGATTTATGGAGCAGGTGGGTTATTCCTGTCGTTAGGAACTGGGGTAGCGACCCTGACTGTAAGGCTGACTGGTACTGAGCCGCCAAGCGAGCGTGCGACCCGAGAAACCATTTGATCCAGTTATTATTATTATTATTATTTATTTATGCATAAGTACAGGTTTATTACAGATTCACGTTTGTATTGTACCATTAAACCAGAGATGGTTTGTATTGGTACTCACATTCGTTATAACAACATCAAAACAAATACACACAAAGCAAATACAAGTAATTAAAATAATAATGTAGGTAGGGTAATATTTTTCACGCGCCGTAAACATCTATCAGTAACTAAGTGAGTCACATGTAGGTAATGTTTCAAATCTGAGCTGCTCACTATTCATATACAGGTTGCTCCGATTTTACTTGTTTTTGTTATTAGTGCTTATTAAATTATTTTATTAAACTAAGTTAGGTATATAAGTAGTTGTAATAGTATTTTTTGTATTTTTGCTTATAGTTTTTCGAGTTTATTTCGTCTTTAATAGATTTTGGTATTTGATTGATTATTGTGGGAATTAAAAATTTTACTGTTCGCCTGCCATAATAGTTTCTAGTCTGAGGTACAGTTAGTTTATTTTTGGTGATACTTCTAGTGATTATTTTATGAGTTATGGGTATTTGAATGCTCTTGTTATTAAATTGCTCAATCAAGAGGGCCATGTTGAGCCTAGTCTGTACTGGCAAAATTTTACAATATTTAAATAGTTCGATGACGTTATCTTTATATTGGTGTTTTATTTTTCTGGGAACAATGAGTTTTAAAATTCTAACTTGCAGTTTGGAATTTCTTTCAATAAATGTTTTAAATGTTCGCCCATAACTCGTGATTCCGTATGCTATAATTGTTTCCGCTAATGCAATGTACATGTTGAGAAGGATTTTGAACGGAACTTTAGGTTTCAAAAAATAGAATTTAGCCAGTATGGCCCGCAACTTGTCACAGACCGAGTCCACGTGAAAAGTCCAACTAAAACGATTGTCTACGACTAATCCAAGGTAGGTGTGGTGCGTTACTTGATCAATTGCCTCACATCGACACGTACCTGACAGAGTGGAGTGAAGACAACTGTGACTGTGTGCGATTATCTTAAAAGAAGTAATGTGCTTTAGATGGCTAGAGTGGACATGAATGATTTTGGTCTTAATTGGGCGCACTACACCAGTCTTTAGTACTTCCGGGTATTTTCCTTGTTTGACACTATTATTGATCAATTTTACTATAACGCCTGTCATCTTATCACAGATAGATTTTATATCAATACACCTAATGTTATCTACTCCTGGAGCTTTATCTGTATTAAGGTTTTTAATTATTTTACTCACACTGTTATGTGTAGCTTTCCTGAAGTACATTGATGTATTATGGGGAAACATATATTCTGATTCGTTCAATAGACGACAGTTACACTTGGGCAAGATCTTCTTAACACTATTACTGAATTCTGTGGCAAAATTATCAGCTATTGATTTTATTTTTATACGAGTATTATTATTTTTGAAGGCGCTCGAAATGGTTTCATCAACCGACTTTTTGTTGCGACCAGACAACTTATTTAGTATTTGCCACAGCTTTCTAGGGTTCATTTTATTATTATTTATTTCTTCCAAATAATGTTTATTTCTAGATTTTTCGATGATTTTATGAGTTCTGTTTCTTAATTTATTATATTCCAATCGCAGTATTTTATTTGTTGAATCATTTTGCCATTTTATAAATAATAGGTCCTTTTTTTACACATGTTATTAATTTTATTATTTATCCAAGGTTGTTTGTTTCTTTTACTGTTTTTATTAATTTTTCTGATATATTTTGATTCCTCGTAACATTTATGAAACTGATTTTTTATGCAATCGTAAATTGTGTTTGCACACTCTAGGTATATCATCTATTTCGCTCCATTTTAAGTTGTTATGTAAAAATCTTAACATTATCAATTTTTTGTATTGTTTTTGTATCAAACTGTATTTGTGTTGGGTCAATACCTACGCACGACAGTATTAACATGCGGTGATCAGCCATTACAGTTCCGAGTGCGGCCGAGTACAGATGTAACGAGCGCGTTCTTATAAAGATGTGATCTATACAGCTACGTGTAGTGTAATTTCCGCGTGTTTCAATCCTTGTGTAGTCAGATACCGCGCTCGTTAGACCACACTCGGACATACTGCTTACGTAGTATTACAGTTCCGAGTGTGTCCGAGTACAGATGTAACGAGCGCGTTCTTATAAAGATGTGATCTATACAGCTACGTGTAGTGTAATTTCCGCGTGTTTCAATCCTTGTGTAGTCAGATACCGCGCTCGTTAGACCACACTCGGACATACTGCTTACGTAGTATTACAGTTCCGAGTGCGGCCGAGTACAGATGTAACGAGCGCGTTCTTATAAAGATGTGATCTATACAGCTACGTGTAGTGTAATTTCCGCGTGTTTCAATCCTTGTGTAGTCAGATACCGCGCTCGTTAGACCACACTCGGACATACTGCTTACGTAGTATTACAGTTCCGAGTGCGGCCGAGTACAGATCTAACGAGCGCGTTCTTATAAAGATGTGATCTATACAGCTACGTGTAGTGTAATTTTCGCGTGTTTCAATCCTTGTGTAGTCAGATACCGCGCTCGTTAGACCACACTCGGACATACTGCTTACGTAGTATTACAGTTCCGAGTGCGGCCGAGTACAGATCTAACGAGCGCGTTCTTATAAAGATGTCATCTATACAGCTACGTGTAGTGTAATTTCCGCGTGTTTCAATCCTTGTGTAGTCAGATACCGCGCTCGTTAGACCACACTCGGACATACTGCTTACGTAGTATTCTCGAATGTTATCGTATGTCTTTAGGTCTATGTTTACGTCTCCCAGCAAATAAGTGTCGTATGATTTAATAGAAGAACTGGATAGGATACTACTTATTTCCTTTACGAATAGATGTTTACTTTCGCTAGGTGGTCTATATATTGCACAGATACATGCGTGGTAGTTGTGAGGTGTAGTAATTTGACCAATAATACATTCACAGTGTAATAACGAGTGGTTCATTGATGTGAATACATAGCCATCTCTAACATAAATTATTATTCCACCGCCTCTTCTGTTTTTACGCAACTTACTGTGCATTACATAGCCATCGATGTTGTACATATGAACAGTGTTTAAGTAGCTAAGTACATAAGTAAGTAGATAGCCTAGCCTAGGAAACTACATACTTACTAGTTTTTTTTTTAACACGAGCGCGGGTAGGTCCATTAATATACTGTATAATCTATGATCGCGACTGTTTGCCTACCGAGTGCATACCGAACTCGAGGCGCGTAGGTAGGTATGACTCACGTTCCGCCCGTTTGTATGAAGAGCACTTACGATATACCAAAGTGTTAATTGATAAGCTGGGTTTAACTATGTCTCCAAATAAAACTAAGATTTGTGTTTTTAAAAAAGGTTGCTTTAGGAGGTCTATCGATGAGGAGTGGTTAGAGAGGCGCCACGGCGTCCTCACCTTCCGCCTGACGCAGGTCCTCACCGGACACGGTTGTTTCGGGAGGTTCCTGTTTCGCATAAGGCGGGAGGAAACGCCCGGGTGTTTCCATTGTGTGGATCGCCCGGAGGACACGGTGGAGCATACAGTGGAGGTCTGCCCGGCTTGGGCAGAGCACCGCCGTGTTCTCACGGAGGCGATCGGCGGCGGCGATCTCTCGCGTCCGAGCCTGGTCCAGGCCATGGTGCGGAGCGAGAGTGCATGGGAGGCCGTCACCTCCTTCTGCGAAGCAGTGATGCTCGCGAAGGAGGAGGCGGAACGCGTGAGGGAGAGGCAGCCTCACGCCCTCAGTCGCCGCAGGAGACGTCCCGGGCGGCGGGAATCGCGGGGCGATTTCCGGCCACCGTAGGCGCGGGCCTGCGGACGGTGAGCAGCGGGTAGCTCGCCGTCCGGTAAGGACCAGGCCCGAGTCGACGGCGCGTTGTGTTCCACGCGCGCCTCAAAGAGATGTCAGCAAGTGACGGGGCCCAATAGGGCCGACGCCGCTGGGGTCGCGGGTTGTCCGAAGGGGTTACCGCGGCCTTGGCATAGGCAACTGAAGGAACACGGGTGGGTTTTAGTCAGTAAAAGTCTGACACGCCCTCCCGCTCCACCCAGAGCGGGAGAAGTTATTTGATGATTTCCCACCCTCAAAAAAAAAAAAAAAAAAAAAGGAGGTCTATCGACTTTGTTCTTGATGATGTTTCAATGGAAGTCGTTAATAATGTGAAATATTTGGGTCTGTGGCTGGATAGCTCTTTGAGATGGGGCAAACATATCAATGAGACCTCACAGAAGGTAATGAAATTCATGAATTTACTTAAAGTTTTATCCGGTCCGGGATGGGGACTCCATCAAAAACACCTAAGACGTTTATACATTTCTATAATTCGAAGTAGAATTGATTATGCCAGTTTCTTGTTTGACAATAGTTGTAATTCTAAACTAATAAAACTAGATAGGGTCCAAAACCAAGCATTACGTGTTGTCGGCGGATTTATAAGGAGCACCCCGATACATGTCATGGAAAGCGAGTTATGCCTTCCACCACTTCATGTTCGTCGGAGATACTTAGCTTGTAAATTTATGTTAAAATCAAAATCTTTTTGTAACAACAAAACCATAGATGCAATAGAAAATCTTTCACTAGTTACAGGTTCCAACTATTGGCAGAACAAGAAGCTGCCATTACTTATTGACATCTTCCCACTTTACAATTCTGTTCCAATACACTCAAGCGTTCAACTTGGAATGTTTTCACTTGATAAGTGGATAAGTAGTATAAATATGTCTCATATAGTCTTTGATAAAATTCCTAGTATTTCTAAAGCTAAACGACATTATAGTACTTTACAAATTAAACATTTATGTATTTCATATATTCATGAACAATATGCAGGTTATCATACAATTTTCACGGACGGTTCCAAAGATAAACATTTGGGTGGCGCTGCCTTTTTGGATCCCATTCTTCTGAACCACATGAAGCTTAAGATTGATTCAGATATTTCTATTATGCACATTGAATTGATTGCGATTATGGGAGCTTTGTCCTATATTCTATCAATTGATGGCGATAAATTTGTGATTCTGACAGACTCCAAAAGTTCGCTGCAACACTTGGCTCGGCACACTTCGCACGTGCGAGGTAATCCGACAGCCTACGTGATTTATGAATTGCTCTTAAAGCTTCAGTCTGATTCCAAAACGGTGTGTCTTCAATGGATTCCGTCGCATTGTCAGGTAGAGGAAAATGAAAAGGTTGATATGCTCGCCAAACAAGCGTGTGATGATGGAGTTCCCATGAATATTTCTCCACTGTATTCGGATTATTTTGGAAAGGTTAAAAGAAAGTGTTTAGATCTTTGGCAGGAATATTTTGATGAAAGATCAAAAGAAAAAGGGATATGGTATCGCACTATCCAGCCAGAGATTTCTCGGGTTCCGTGGATTGATTGTGACCTAAATAAAAACCTAATTACTATAGCCTTAAGACTTCGCTCCGGACATATTCCATCAAATAAGTTTTATTACTTAATGAGGAAAGCTTTGTCTCCAAATTGTGATGACTGTGGAGTGGTTGATGATGTCTGTCATATTTTGATGGAGTGTGTCCGGAATGAAAATATTAGAAGTAATGTTTTCGGACGGTATAAAAGTTACGATATTGGCTTTTGTAATTCCATCCTTGCTTTTCCAGTGTCCGATAAGGCTAAAGAATTGTACAAGTTAGTTATTAGGTAGATTATAATTAATAATTTTGTGTTTTTCTGCACTGGGCGATGTGGTCGCTAAGCGACAAAGCCCTTTAAATAAATTAAAAAAAAAAAAAAAAAAAAAAAGAGCACTTACTGTAGATATCTTTACCGTGCCTATAAACCAGCGGACAATCAAGACGCTTCTAACGATAGGTACCTCATTTGTCATATTAATAAGTAGTTTAGAAGTTATGAGGGAACAGATGAACATACATACATATATACAAAATCATAACCCTCCTTTTTGCTTCGCCGTAGTCGGGTAAAATACGAGTTGAAGAAGTAAGTACTGTTTAACAGACAAAATAAATATTTAGGCACCTACCTACCTACTTAGATATTATAAATGGGAGTATTAGCCCAGTCACGTCTGTCTATGTAGTCTTTTTAAGGTTTTGGAACTGTTTGATGGTTGTTTTGATTTTGATTTTGATTTTTGATTTTTTGATTTTGATTGCTCAGACGAAGCCAGAGCAGGTCGCTAGTTAAAAACAAAATATTATCACGGATAATTAAATAAAACATGCATTTGAAGGTATTCTATTTCTACACTATTATTGAGTCTGTTACGTACGCACAGCTACAGATCAAGCTATACATTTCCAGTATAAGCTGATCTCGCACTGTATAGGATTTCTTTACAATTAGAGGTCAGTGTAAACTGGAAATGTATAGCTTGATGTGTAGCCGTGTGTACTTATTCATTCCCTTTTAATTAAATAAAACGTAGGTGTATTTTCCGAACTCGATAAAAAACAACATTTCTCGTTCTCGTTAGGATTGGTAATATTAGGGTTCCGTACCAAAATGGTACAGAGGAACCCTTATGGCGCGACTCAGTCTGTCTATCTGTCTGTCTATCTGCCACAGCTAGATATCTCAAGAACTACTAATGCTATAAACTTGAAAGGAACAGTTTTAGATGACGTTTCCCCAACTATTTTGCAAATAAGAAAGAAATATTTTTTTTTTTTTGCAACAGGGCCCGAAAGGGGTTTCTTAAAATTTCTAAGTGGGGCTACATAGTAGTGTGTGTGTGTGTTTTAGTGGGGCATGTGGGGTATCATATGAAAGAACGCTGGTTATACATTCTCAAAAATTTTGTTCTTTTTTTAGGCCCCATAGTTTTCGACTTTTGTTGAAAAATGTAAAAAAAAATACCGTTACCCGAAGTTTGCCTAGAGAAAAACCTGAAATTATTATTTATGATAGAAGTTTATGTAAAAATGACAGGAAAAATAAAACGATGTCTCTAAATAGCACACTTTTTCAAAAATCGGAACGGAACCCTCGGTGCTCGAGTCCGACTCGCTGTTGACCGGTTTTTTTTTAATCTTTCTCCAATTGAATGATTCATATCAAACGATTCCTGGAGGATTCTTTAGTTCCTTAGTAGTTACATTATACTGACTACACGGTACTTATTAGTTAGGTTATATTATGCCTTGAAAAATTATGCCAAAACAAATTAGACCACATGATAGTTATGCCTAACCTAACCTAACCTAACCTTTGCATTATGCCAAAGTATTGTTATACCAAAAAAAAGTATACCAAAACAGTTATGCCAAAGTACCAATATTAGGGAAAAAAAAACATTATGCGAAAAAAAGGGATCCCGGATTAATATCAGTTTGTAAATTAGACTTATTATAATTCTACTAAATATTTTGTAATGGCTCATTATTGACTGATTGGCCGGATAAGGCAACAGATAAAGATGAATAGAAAGGTGTATGGGGAAGACCTTTGCTCAGCAGTTGGCCCGCAAAATTAGATTAGCTCGTGATGAAATTTATTAGTCCGGGTAAAGGTGAACGTCCACTGGTCCGCGCCGGCCGCACCGCACGCACGGCACGCAACGGATTTCGGTTTGCTATCTATGAATTTATATAGCACTGCGTCCACTATCGGTACCGGCCGCACCGACCGCCGAGTATTATATGAGCAAAAAAGGCGATGCGTGCCGGTGACGTCATAAGGAATGCCGGTGACGTCACCGGCACGGAACGCATTTTTGAACTCATCTCATCTGTCAGTGTCATCCTACTGATTCCAGGGATTGACGAAGCATAACATTTACAATGTTTTTTTATCTAGATTAGTCCTTATATGCATAAAGACTAGTCTATACAACATTAGTTTTTGTTTATACTAAGAACCCGAAATGGGTCATTGTACTCATAATTTTGAACAATTTTTTCTACTCCTTCGCTAGCTCACTAGATGGCGCTTTTAGGAGTTTTTGTTTCTAGTAATAAATCCCTAAACATTGTATTGAAGAATGATTATGTTATTTTATTTGTGGAATAAATTAATGGAAATTAGTTGTAATCTTAAGAGTTTGCCTAGAAAAACCGTTGTAAACAAAGTCGTGGATAACAAAACAGTATGGGGAATAAGAGACGACGACCAAATTTGTAAATATAGGGAGCTATGTAACGAGGCATTACGAAATATAGATTTTCCAGTGGAATTGCGGGATTGCTGTGACCATATATGTGATAATGTAGATCATAGGAACATAATTAATGCAATGTACGCGAACATTAAGTCTATCTTGAGTGAGGCCTCTGAAAAAACTCGAAGTGTCAGTAAGACGAATAAGAGGAAGTGTATTGTAGGATGGAACAAGCATGTAAGTGACGTTCATAGGAGGGCTCGGCTTAGTTTCAGTAACTGGGTTTTACTAGGTAAGCCGCGTGCAGGACCACATTACGTAGATATGTGTGAGACACGTAAAGTGTTCAAGAAAAAATTAAAATGGTGCCAGGATAATGCCGAGCAAATAAAAATGGACATACTGGCAGCAAAGCACAAGGCTAAAGATTTTGGCAGTTTTTGGAAAAATACGGGGCATCTGAACCCTGGGCCGAGCATTCCTTTGAGCGTTGATGGTGTAGTAGGTGAGCAAAATATTGCAAATGTTTTTAGGGATCTGTTTACTGTAGAACCAATGCCCTGTGAGAGTGATAACTTATGTAAACCAGACGTCAGACCTGGTGATAAGTACACTCGGTTTATGCCAGTAGATGTGAGGAATGTCATAATAAAGATGAAACGTGGAAAGTCACCAGGTCACGACGGCATAAGTATCGAACATTTGAGATACGCAGGTGTACATCTGCCCAGAGTCTTGAGTCTACTGTTTAACTTTTGTGTGGGTCACTCTTTTATTCCGGATGATATGTTGAAAACAGTAGTAGTTCCTATAGTAAAGAACAAGACCGGGGATTCATCTGACAAGCGTAACTACCACCCGATATCATTGGCCACTACCGTGGCGAAGGTCCTCGACAGTCTCTTGAACGCACAGCTGAGCAAACACCTTCAGATCCATGACTTGCAGTTTGGCTTCAGACCCAACCTGTCAACGGAAATGGCGATTTTGTGTCTGAAACAAACTGTAAGGTATTATACTGACAGGAATACACCGATATATGCGTGTTTTCTTGATCTGTCGAGGGCGTTCGACCTGGTTAATTATGATATTCTGTGGCATAAACTACTTGAGGAAACCACTGTGCCGAGGGAGACGGTATCCCTCCTCAAGTACTGGTACAGTAATCAAAAAAATGCGGTCAAATGGGTCAGCTCGCTTAGTCAGGAATATCCTCTGAAATGCGGTGTCAGGCAAGGTGGTTTGACTTCTCCGAGTTTGTTTAACCTATTTGTTGATCAGCTGATTGGCAGGCTCAGCAGAGCTATGGTCGGGTGTTCGATAGACGGAACCATTATAAATAATATTAGTTATGCGGACGACATGGTTCTGCTGAGCCCGTCAGTGAGTGCTCTTAGAAGACTTCTGGGCATTTGTGAAGTGTATGCCACGTCGCATGGACTCAAGTATAATGCGAGTAAGAGTGTCCTCATGGTATTTAAGGCGGGGAACAAAACACCATCAAATGTGCCACCAATTAGGATCGGGGGGGCGTCACTAGTAAGGGTGACTGAAGCAAAATACTTGGGTCACATGCTGTCGGATCGCCTACAGGATGATGCAGACTTAGAGAGGGAAAGGAGGGCGTTGGCAGTCCGCTGCAACATGTTGGCCCGCAGATTCGCACGATGTACTACAGATGTAAAACTGTTACTTTTCAGAGCATTCTGTCAGTCTTTCTACACGTGCAGTCTGTGGATCAACTATACGCGGCGGGCTTTCAATGCCCTGCGTGTTCAGTACAATGACGCTCTGAGGGCAGTGTTGAGGAAACCCAGGTACTGCAGTGCCTCAGAAATGTTTGCGGCAGCTTCCGTCGATGATTTCTTCTCCATCATCAGGAAAAGAACCGCATCGATGATGAGCAGGGTCCGTGGTAGCACCAACACTGTCCTCAGAACGTTAGCGTGCAAAATAAACGGTCCGTTTACTGTTTACTGGGCGAGTGTTCACTTGCTCAGAAATAGGAAATAGACTCGTACTATACCTACTGATTTTGATTCTGTACTAACAAATTACTAACACCTTGCTATTTCTATTTTTATGTGTTCTACTAACAAGCTTACTAACGTTTCATTTGTTAAAAATGTATGGACGTATGTCTGAAATAAAGAAATTTATTATTATTTATTATTATTAATTCTTATGTGTATAAAATAAGACTATGATGACAAATTCATATTCTAGAGGAAATGTAGAATTCGAAACGTACACATAAGAATTTACTTATTTCACAAAATAAATAACATAAACATTCTTTAAAATCCTAAACTATAAATGCCATCATCAAGAGACATACCAATAAATGAAACGGAATAAAATGGTAGATAGAAATGAAATAATATTTATTTAGAAAACAAGCACAGTCCTAAGTTGTAAAAGAACACAAAACAGATCACCAGAACACACGAACACACAACACACGACACAGAAACAATAACGAAACTGTAGGAACACACATTAACTTCATTAATTTATGAAGTGTATTCACAAAAATAATAGTGACGATTTGGAATCAAAATGAAATGGAATAAATAATAATTCCTAAAATATTGTTATAGGGAATATCAAATTTGAACGAAACCATAGCAACGAAACAGAAGAAATATTCTATTGAACTCATCTCATCTGTCAGTGTCATCCTACTGATTCCAGGGATTGACGAAGCATAACATTTACAATGTTTTTTTATCTAGACTAGTCCTTATATGCATAAAGACTAGTCTATACAACATTAGTTTTTGTTTATACTAAACCCGAAATGGGTCATTGTACTCATAATTTTGAACAATTTTTTCTACTCCTTCGCTAGCTCACTAGATGGCGCTTTTAGGAGTTTTTGTTTCTAGTAATAAATCCCTAAACATTGTATTGAAGAATGATTATGTTATTTTATTTGTGGAATAAATTAATTCTTATGTGTATAAAATAAGACTATGATGACAAATTCATATTCTAGAGGAAATGTAGAATTCGAAACGTACACATAAGAATTTACTTATTTCACAAAATAAATAACATAAACATTCTTTAAAATCCTAAACTATAAATGCCATCATCAAGAGACATACCAATAAATGAAACGGAATAAAATGGTAGATAGAAATGAAATAATATTTATTTAGAAAACAAGCACAGTCCTAAGTTGTAAAAGAACACAAAACAGATCACCAGAACACACGAACACACAACACACGACACAGAAACAATAACGAAACTGTAGGAACACACATTAACTTCATTAATTTATGAAGTGTATTCACAAAAATAATAGTGACGATTTGGAATCAAAATGAAATGGAATAAATAATAATTCCTAAAATATTGTTATAGGGAATATCAAATTTGAACGAAACCATAGCAACGAAACAGAAGAAATATTCAAAAGTCAACAGTACTGACTGTTTCTATGGTTTCTATATCATCATTCGCGAATCTACTGATTCATGTAGACTACATATCCAAAGGCTTGGACATCGGTACGCAGGTTGACGCTCTGTATTTCGATTTCCGGAAAGCATTCGACAAAGTTGACAATGATGTGCTCTTGACAAAACTGGGGGCCATTGGTTTCTCGTCCGGTCTTCTTAACTTCTTTTCCGACTACCTGCGGGATCGCAAGCAGTTTGTCAGGCATGGTTGCTTCGAGTCCAAGCCTTTTAACACACGCTCGGGCGTGAGTCAGGGGTCAGTGTTAGGGCCGCTTCTGTTCTTGATCATGATCAATGATCTCATAGCAAATGTTAAATTTGCCAAGTGCCTTCTATATGCCGACGACCTAAAGCTTGTCGCACACATCAGAACAAGCGAAGATTGCAAACTCCTACAAAAAGATATTGACGCCGTCTTTGAGTGGAGCACTGTGAACAAGTTATTTTTCAATACTAACAAGTGCTACGTCATGACGTACGGTAGAGGGTTGCGACCAATTCATTATGAATATAGTTTGGGTGGTGAAGTAATTACTCGTGTCACCAACATAAAGGACTTAGGCGCGACTTTCGACCGCTGTCTTACTTTTAAAGATCATGTTTCTACCCTTGCAAAGGAATCTTTCAGGCGCCTGGGGTTTGTTTTGCGAAATGCTCGTGACTTTCACAACCCAAATGTTATAAGGCTGTTGTACACCACTCTGGTTCGAAGCAAACTCGAGTCTAGTGCCTGTGTTTGGCACCCCTATACCGCGAAACAAACTCTGATGCTTGAAAAGGTGCAGAAAACCTTTCTAAGATGCCTATTCCAAAGGTTATATCATTTCTTTCCCTATATGTACCCTTCAAACTATCTTTTAGGGATGTTGGGTTTTAACTCGTTGGAGGTGAGAAGAGGCCTTGATCAGCTCGCGGTAGCCTGTAAAACCTTACGGGGACGTATAGACTACCCAGAGCTCCATGGCCTTTTCTGTCGACTATTTGTGCCCGACAAATACATCGGGCACCGTCCGAGCCGCCGGCACAATCTGTTTGCGCAACCTTCGGCCAAAACTGTCGCCAGAGCTGAATCCCCCGTGTGTCGTACTTTGAAGATGCTCAACGCCCTTCTGACTGCCAACCCTGAATGTGATATTTTTGCGGATGAATGGAGTAAAATTATACGTATATGTCTGGTGTTCTGTGAGAGAAAGTATGCAAGGGAGTCTACTGTACCATGTTAGTTTTTAAGTAAAGTATGTTTCTACGTTAATTAATGTAATTGGTGTTGTACCGTTTTAATTAACTATAAATAAATAAATAAATAAATAAATAAATAAAATAATAATCATTTACGTTTAGTTTCACTCGTGAAAAAGGTGTTATATATTTTGCTACTATATTTAATAAATTTATTTCTAATGTAATAGTAAAATAATCAATAATGCTTATTTATTATTATTTAATTTGTATAGTAGCTATACTTTTGCTGTAGGAATTAAGGTAGGTAAAAGTAGCTCTATCTATCTGCTGAAATGTAAAACTATGGCCAAAGTGCCTTTTCCTTCAGATGGCAGCATTGTCTATGAATATTTTGTTTGAAGCCAATGTATGGAAGTTTCACCCCCCTGCAACAAGCAACTGATAATACTTAATAATATCTTCGTCAATCTCCATGACAACGCGCGACGTCTACTGACAACAACAAAAACACTCAGACTAAATAAAAATGGTGGACGCATGACACCGGCAAATCCGTTCAATACGTTGCGTGCCGTGCGTGCGTTCCGGCCGGCCGGCGCGGACCAGTGGACAGTGGACGCATGCCATCGGCAAATCCGTTCAATACGTTGCGTGCCGTGCGTGCGTTCCGGCCGGCCGGCGCGGACCAGTGGACAGTAGACGCATGCCATCGGCAAATCCGTTCAATCCGTTGCGTGCCGTGCGTGCGGTGCGGCCGGCGCGGACCAGTGGACGCTCAGCTTAAGTGCTACCTCCAGACGTATTTTTGCCATTGAGCAGCCCTTACTGGGTTTCCGTTTGAGCAATAAAAACGGAAACAGCCTCATTTAAAGACTTGTGACCTTAGAGAGGGATCAGCTTAGTTTTGCAGATCGCCGTCAGTCACATTCAACATGAAATTAAAAAAAAACAAACAAGTGCGTATCGGACCACGCACAATGAAGGGTTCCGTAGTTGAAAAGAATTTATCACAAAAACAAACTTAGCATTGTAATCCCAAAAAATTTTTTTTTTTTAAATAACAATTTAACAACTTTCGGACTATTTCCTCTACTTGTGCTGTGAGACCTTGCTTCTTCTATTCTTCTAAAATGTAGGCCAACGGGAAATACCCTATAGGTTTTGATTTACTTGCGAGTATTAAAATATATCGCATAAATGGCCGTATTTTTTGTTGCATTGACTTAGAAGCTTGATTTTATTAACCACAGGACCAAGGGACCATATACCTATCTATGTATTTGATATTAATTTTAACTTGATACCTCCACGCGTTTCTAAGAAAAAGGCTCTTGACAGACTGACAGACAGACAGACAGACGAACAAAAAAGTGATCCATTAAAAATTCCCTTTTTTTCATTTGAAGTACGGAACCCTAAAAACAGTCGTTGGGAAGCTGTGACATATAGACCAATATTATAGTTGTGTTGACATTTCATACAAATCGTAACCTTTTCGTGATAAGGCAGTCAATAAATTCCCCCGTGTGTAGGTATTTAAGCAACTTTCTAGATACTTTCCGACTTTAATGCAGCATGTTTGTACGGGAAATTTTTAATATATTAGAAAAGTTTAACGTGCGGGACGGAGGCAGTACGGAACGCGGGCACCGACTTTAAAATTTGTTGCTCTATACCCTGTTTTATTTTTATTTTAATAGGATTAGGAGAGCTTTTAATGCGGGAAAATAAACAGTTGTGGCTTTAAAAGTTGGCTAAGAACAATCGTTAGGATAATGTTCGTAGTTCATTAGCAAACAGTAATTTATTCGGTGGGCATTAGAGTAATTAAACAGACCAATGCTATGAAGACAGATGGGATTCACCAATTTGTTTGGAATTTGATATTTATAACCTCTGGGCTTATTATAACCTCTGGGGTTCCGCAGGGTTCTCACCTAGGTCCTGTAATATTTATTATCTTTGTTAACGATCTTCCTAATTGCTTCATTAACTCCACGCCATTCTTATTCGCTGATGATTTGAAGATGGTTCGTGTAATAGATTCTCAAGCCGATTCAGCATTACTTCAAGTGGACGTGAATAGACTAAATATTAAAAAATGTTCTCAAATAACGTTTACTCGAAAGTCTAATTTTGTCGATGTCAGTTATAGTATGAACGGCACGTGCCTAAGTAAAGTGGACGTAATCAGAGACTTGGGGGTCCATCTTGACCGCAAGCTGACATTTATTCCCCACATGGACAATATTGTCAAAAAAGCCTCTAAGACACTCGGTTTTGTCATGCGGAATGCAAAATATTTTCGCAAACCCAAAACAAAAATATATTTATTCAATTGCCTGGTTCGTACCGTATTGGAGTACTGCGCGGTTGTGTGGCGTCCTCACTATGCATCACATAGTCTTAGGTTAGAGCGCATTCAGAAAAGATTTTTAAACCATCTTGCCTACTCTGCGAGAATAGCTAAGAAAGTTCCAAGCTACGTAAAACGTCTCGAAAAGTTTGGCATGACTTCACTTGAAAAACGTAGAGATAATAATGATTTAATCTTTCTGTTCAAAATTCTTCACAGTAAAATAGACTGCCCCCAGTTGCTAAGTGAGTTTAATTTCAACCTACCCTATAAATATCCGCGTCAACCTATCAAGCTTTTGCGTCCCCCATTCCGCAAAACTGTTTCAGGGTCTAAATCTCCAGTCCCTAGACTTTGCAGGCTTCTGAATGATTGTGATGAAGGAATTGATATTTGTTGCACTTCACTTCAAAAATTCAAGCGCCAAGTCCAAAATAGATAACCATTGTTTAAAATGTAACGCACGATTGCCATTCCATTGTCAAATATTACTGTTAAAATTGTGAAAAAAAAATTGTGTCATTTCTGTACTTTCTTATTGTTAAGTATATTTTTTGTTTTTTAATTTTAATATTGTTTTTGCATGCGGTGTCTATCGATTGATATTGTGCACTTGGATTGTATTATGGATTGTGTTAGTTGGTTGAACAGTGTAACAATTGTAGATAGACCAATAAATAAATAAATAAATAAATAAACAACGGTTGGTCCCGGCTGTAATTCGTGGATATTTGACAGAAGAGGATCGTCAGAAGGCCGAAAGTCTGACAACCAGTTTTACCAGGGGGTATCGTATTACTCTTTGGAGTGGAACAGAGATTATTTTTGTTGCTGTTTCTTGATACAACAATGTCAAAAAACGAAGTAAACGAAAGTGTAAGGGATTGTAAATATTGAATTAAAATTTAAGACAGACAGAGTACTGTGACAACTTTTCGCCGTTAGAATTTAATGTAAATGTTCAAAATTACTGATAGTGAGAGCGACACATCTAACAATAACAACGTTTTTAACTTCGGCAACTTCCAGAATGTTAACACAACTATAAATACAAAGCGTCCCAACACGAATTTTAGCTGTCGAAATTCAATGACTTCAACAACAACGGTTGGTCCTGGCTGTCATTCGTGGATATTTGACAGAAGAGTATCGTCAGAAGCCGGAAATTCTGATAACCAGTCTTACCAGGGGGTATCGTATTACTCTTTGGAGTGGAACAGAGATTATTTTTGTTGCTGTTTCTTGATACAACAATATTAACAAACGAAGTAAATGAAAGTGTTAGTGATTGGGAATATAGAATTAAAATTTAAAACAGACCGAGTACTGTGACAACTTTTTGCTGTTAGGAATTTAATGTAAATGTTAAAAATGGCTGATAGTGAGAGCGACACATCTAACAATAACAATGTTTTTAACTTTGGCAACTTCCAGAATATTAACACAACTGTAAATACAAAGCGTCCCAACACGAATTTTAGGTGTCGAAGTTCAACAACAAAATTTTTCCTCTGTAAATAGCCCAGTCATTTCGGCATTTTCTTAGCCGAGAAATAACGTTTACGAAGTGATATGTTTGCTTACACCTAATAGTGAATTATAAAGGAGGCCCCTCTCAGGGTGCGTGGTTTCGAACATACTGTGTGTTAAGTATAATCTTAGCTTTAAAAATAGTAGAAGAGCCATTTCATTCAGATAATTTTTCAAATTAAACAAACTCTTACAGTAATCATTCAACCTAATTAACATTTTATACTAAGAATATATCGATAATAATTATTTTTATCCTGATTTTATTATTTTAGTCGCTGACAGGCCGGGGCCGGTCTGTCGATCGATTGTCATTTATTTAGCTTGTCTATGTTTTTTTTTTCTTGGAGCAATTATTTCAAAGGGAGTGAGTGAAGTGAAGTAGGGCAATCCAAAATTCGCCATTTTTGCTTTTAGTGAAGGGAGATTTTTTATTTGTCAGGCTGGAGGACAAGGAATATTCAGTAAAAAGTGTGTCATTAGATTTAATTTCTCGTAGCGAAGACTTTATTTGAACAGAATCTTAGTATAATAGTGTGGTTTTATTTATTACTAACGTTTGGATGTAGTGCTACTTCCCCATCGTAAAATTTGCTCGTTGGTGTGTCGCTTTAGCTAATTCAATGGCTATGATATCGAAGTTTTAATCTATCGTGTCGCTTAGACGTTCTCTTCACGGGATAATATCGAGAAAGAGAGGCGACGCCTTTAGAAATGAGCAGGCCTCAAGGCGGACGCATTCAAGTCCCGGATGACCTTAGAGAGATCTTATTGGAGTTCACCATAAGTTATCTGCTGGAGCAACCGGGAGACGTGATCAACTACGCGGTCGAGTTCTTCTCAAGATTACAAAACAACAGGACGACCACCGTAGTGAGGGCCCCCACCGCACCCGCCGGCACCCCTGATGAGTCCATAATATCAGACGAAGAAGGTACTAGTCCTCTCATATTTACTAGACAAATTAGACAGTAACAATGTTACCGGTTGACCGCAATGACTGAGGTGGGTTGTGTAAGGGATTGTAAATATTGAATTAAAATTTAAGACAGACAGAGTACTGTGACAACTTTTCGCCGTTAGAATTTAATGTAAATGTTCAAAATTACTGATAGTGAGTAGTAGATTTGTTACAGTCTGGCGCCCAACGTGAAATCAAAGCTAGAAGACTGTAACAAATCTACTAGCCTAATGGAATAAAAGGGGGCTAAGGTAAGATTTGAAACATATATATTGAAAACTAAAAGATAAAAAATACAGACCAGTTTTTTTAAAAACACATCCTACCTAACACACACACTTATTTAGGAAGGTAGAGGTAAGCTTGAAGTAGTAATTTGAGTAAGTGATGTAGTGTAATAAATAGATACTATATTTCCAAAAAATTGACAGTCAACGGCAACAGTCAAGCAGTGCAGCAGCAGCTTTAGCGAAGACTCAAGAAGGCAACAAAGTTATTAAAAATGAAACTGCGTTTGTGAGCAAAGCTATTCAAAATAAAGATACTCAAGAAAGCAAGATTCCTTTAAAGGTGGAAACTGTTAAAGAAACATCAGAAGCTGAGGCTGAAAAAGCTCCCATCAAACAAGATGTAACAAATGATGTTCAAAACGAAGAAGTATCACAAGCGGCAACTGCGACCAGTCTAAAGAAAGAACCTAAAGTAACGGAAGTCAATTACCAAGACTTGATTGATAAGACGATTGAAGATATGATACACAGAACAGTTGGGACTTCAAAAGCAGGTCAAGATGAACCTAACCAGACTTCGGGAAAAGATTCGAATGCTCCACCAACTGAGGGCTTAGTGCGAGTTTTTAAACTTACTCGATCACGTTAACGTAAACTTCAGTTTGTACTGAAAATAAATAAGCGCCGCCTGCATGCTTAGCATGACCGCCATAGAAACGGGTTTTGTCGACGGAAGAA
Source organism: Cosmia trapezina (assembly GCA_905163495.3). Classification (NCBI taxonomy): domain Eukaryota; kingdom Metazoa; phylum Arthropoda; class Insecta; order Lepidoptera; family Noctuidae; genus Cosmia; species Cosmia trapezina. The sequence goes on from LR991050.1 coordinate 5,286,082, forward strand.
TAGACAAAATGGAAGATAGTAGAAATATTTGTACGCATTCTACGCGTCTAAGCATGGCAATGTGTAGTTTTGTCTATTCTTCCGTCGACAAAACGTCGTCATGCTAAGCGTGCAGGTGACTATAATGGGAAACACAATTATTCCATACGAATTGACATACGTCAACGTTAACGTAAACGCGATCGAGTAAGTATAAAAACTCGCACTAAGCCCACTGGTAACTTCCCAGCAAATTATCAACCAACTGACCAAGCCACACTCGACGAAATAGAAATGAAGATGAACGAATTACACGGCATTCCTTTCATCGAAAGGCCTCCACATGAATTACCTGTGGTTCCTTTAACTGAACTTAAACTCAAAACCATTTCTAAAGCGGAAAAAGAAAAACCGTCAGTTCCTATCAAAACTACTAAAGTACCAAGTCTCCTACCGTTTCCAAATAAAATTCAACAAAAGATTATAAAGTATCTCGATAAAGGGCCACTCGTACGAATGCCTTCACGATAGCTATGCAAACTGCCAATGTGAGTGTATTGAGCGTGTTGCGAAATACAAATACCTAGGATTATTAATTGATGAACGATTCACTTGGGACGCACACGTAGACACTGTATGTAACAGACTGCGCTCCGTACTGGGGAAACTTAACAATTTAAAATATATAGGGTGACTGGTAATTAGTGACCGATACCTAAACCCATGATTGTGTTCATGATAACAAACAACTTTTACTATGGGACCGAACCTGAAATCGCGAAAAAAAAATCAGCTGCTCCCTACATTTTGACGAGTTATGCGAACATGAATGTATGGGGCAGGTGATTTTTTTTTCGCTGTTTCAGGTTTGGTCCCATAGTAAAAGTTGTTTGTTATCATGAGCACAATCATGTGTTTAGGTATCGGTCACTAATTACCAGTCACCCTATATAGTTAGTAGGCGGGTACTGTATGTTCTATATCATGCACTTGCAGAGGCAACAATAAACTACGGTTTGGGTGGTTATGGGCTGACTTTTCCGGTACATTTAAATAAAATTAAAATATTGCAAATTCGATTATTAAAATTACTAGTAAACAAGGTAACTAAAGATAGCATTAATAAGGAATACGAGAAATTATTTAAAATTTGTAGAATATTACCCATACAGGAAAAAGTAAAAACAACTATAATTTTAGAACAGCACAACAAAAACGAACACAAGGAAAAGAAAGTGTATAGCCGACCAACCCGTAAAGCGACGCAGAGAAACAAATACTCGGTCCCCAAGGTGAGGAATTATTTTGGTCAAAGGACGCGGAAATGGCTAGTTCCAACATTGTTAAACGAATTACCTAAGGAAATTTCTACCGAAACAGTTTCTAAAAATGCCTTAAAAAATATTCTGCGTAAGCACTATTTGGGTCTGTGTCCCTAGCGCTGGAACGTTACCTAATTACTGGGTTGTGGAGGTCAGACAGGCAGTCGCTCCATGTAAAATACTGGTATTCAGCTGCATCCGGTTAGACTGGAAGCCGACCCCAACATAGTTGGGAAAAGGCTAGGCAGATTGATTTGACTCTAGGAAAGAAGTATCAAACCTGTATTTTTTCAAACCGTATAACTCGTATAGTCTCGCTCTACTTTTATAAATACCTGGAGTAGCCCATTGATTAAAGCCAACGGAGGTGCCATTAATGTTAATGGTTTTGGTCTTGAAAGTAGATTGGTATTCTTTTTGCACAACATCAAAAAGGGCTCCATAGATTTCATTAGGATTCTCGTGTTCTGCTAGAGATGGTGTAATTCTACGAGCTATATTATTTTTAAACTTGTTGCAACGACTAGCTGTATAAGGCCTGCATTCTCTTTTATGCAGCTTTTTATGTAATGGCATAGGGAAGCTAGCTAATAAACCACAGTGGTCAGATGTTAGGTCACTTAGCACTAATTTATTTTTGACCTCACAATCACTAAATATATTATCAAGACATGTTGACGAAGTTGCCGTGATCCTAGTAGGTTCGAAAAACAAGTTAATTAAATTATAAGACCTAAACAGATTGAGAAGTCTAATACTTAATGGAGTAACATCTAAAATATTAATATTAAAATCTCCACATAAAATTATGCTTTTATTACTTGATTTTAACCTATTGAGTGTATCTTCCATAACCAATTCGAAACGAATAAAATCCCCAGAGGGGGGTCGATAAACGCAAATTATAATGTATCGCTCGAGTTCAACACAAGACAACTCAACAATGCGCTCAATAGAAAGATTAACTATGTATATCTAAACGTTGTTTACATTTCAACTTGTTTGAAACAATAACTAAAGACCCACCGCGAATAGCACTTTTTCTCACAAATGCACTTTGTACAGTAAAATAATCATCATTCATAAAGACTACTTCATGTTCTTTCAACCAGTGTTCAGTGATTGAGAATATTGAATTAAAATTTTAAACAGACAGAATACTGTGACAACTTTTTGCTGTTAGAATTTAATGTAAATGTTCAAAATGACTGATAGTGAGAGCGACACATCTAACAATAACAACGTTTTTAACCTCGGCAACTTCCAGAATGTTAACACAACTGTAAATACAAAGCGTCAAAACACGAATTTTAGCTGTCGAAATTCAGTGACATCAACGACAACGGTTGGTCCCGGTCCCGGCTGTCATTCGTGGATATATTAAAATTTAAAACAGACATAGTACTGCGACAACTTTTCGCTGTTAAATGATGATAAATGTTCAAAATGACTGACAATGAAAGCGACACATCTAACAATGACAACGTTTTAACACACACAAGCCCAGCTCTAATGAATGATGTATGGTACCACACTTCGCATACCATCTGACTTCTCTGAGCCACAAAGTTCAAGAATCGACGACGCCGAGATATTACGCCGTCTTACCCGCACGATGACGTCACTAACGCCGGCTACCCGCACCGCTCACAATCAGCAGACAAATCTTTTGTTTACAAGGACTTAGCGACGTGAACGCATGTCTTCGTTCGCTACGATACCACCAGAGTACCACTCACACCACCGTACGATAGCCCCGAAGTACACAAGCTTTACGACAAGTAGGTAGTACAAAATCCATTACTCGATCGACATAAACCTGCCAATATCGTGAACGATGCTGAGACAACTTTTTTGAGCAACCAGACGTCGGCGGCACACTCGCATACATCGGCAGCTCACCATGACTGGACCACAACACTGCACCTACAAATCAATTCTATATCACGAGAAGCGGAAGATTGGTCAAGAAAAATGTACGCTTCTGTTGACATTCGCCGCACCAACAGACGACATACCGGCCTCGGTAGCAAATACGTACTGACGAGATGCGCCGGTGGTTGGAAATATTTATAGTGTGCGTGCAGACGGCACTATACGTTGCGCACGCGCCAGAGCGAGATGGGTGCCCGTTCATCGTAGATCATTCAGACACAGTCTCAGGTTGCTTCAAGTTTTGAAAATCAATGTTCTACCACTAAATCAAATCAAATCAATCAAATCGTTTATTTGTGATGCATGGGTTACATACAGGTGTTCATTACATAATTATATACTTAATAATGTTCATGCCATGATCAGCCATTGGTCAGTGAATATTTTTAATGTGCGCCTAGCTGCTAATTTGTACGATCAAAAACGTTTAATTTAAAGAAGGATCTTTTACCAATAAATTAACCACTGTTCCGTGCAATATCGAGTTAAATTTTTGCACTAACTTCTGATCACAACAAAGTAAGAAGCTGAAGACTCCTACAGTTAAACCAAAATCAAAATTAGACTGTCAAAATTATAGTATGCAGACTATGCAGTCAAAAAAAAATAATACAGTATCATACAAAATACTAGCTTTATAAGTGGACGCCCAATAAGGTTATGTCGGACTACCAATCAGGGTATATTAGATCTATAGAATTTTCTCGATCTGCACAGCTAAACCATACTGGAAGCCTTCGTTCTAGTGGCATTAATTTATCATCATCCAGAAACTTACTGGATAGTAGAGATGAATATGGTATTCAGGTGCATCCGGTTAGACTGGAAGCCAACCCCAAGATATTTGGGAAAAGGCTAGGCAAAATAATTGGTTGTGTTCCTTCATTCATTTTTGAAGTGATTGAGTGAGTGAGTGAGTGAGTTATTTGAGTTTAGTTTATGTGCGTTTAAGATTGAATGCTTGCTATATGAAACCTATCATTCTCTCATAAGTTTTACTACAATATAAATGGCCTCTTTAAACACGGTAATGTATTACCAGTTTTATGTATTTTTTTGTTACTTAGGTAGGTACTAGACATGTGCGCCGATCGGCGCGGCGCACGCCGCCGGTCAATTTAGCCACGCCGACGCCGCCGAATTTTTCATCGGCGTCATCGGCGTCAAAATTAAATAACACACGCACGCACTTAATTTAATAAATTATTTTTTTATTTACTTAAACAGTAACTAAAATCCTATCCACAGGCTCCTTGTGACAATTTTTAAATCAGACTAAACAAGTCTGATTTAAAAATTGATGACTCTGAGTGGAAACTTCTGGGCGACTTGATAAAATTTTTGCATCAAACTCGGTCACAATCAATGTTGCACTTGTTTTTAGGTGTGAGATAGAACAAGCATTAAAACAACCTCTTGGAGACGATGAAGTTCTAATAATGAGCCGCATGAAGAAAAACATGTGGGCGAAATTAAATCATCGCTTTCCCATTAATAATCCGATTATGGCGGCTGCCCTTCTCGATTGCCGTTTCCAAGGAATGTCAGTAATTGACAAATACCTTGAGGAAAGGGGGGAAACGAGAGTTTCCTTTATGTCAGCATTTGTGAGAGAACACGTCAGGGAATCTGATATTATGCAAGAAACGGCGAATGAGGACAGCGAACCCGTCACTTCCGCTATGATAAATCAACCGTCCACATCAACATCGTCAAGCCTTCTTTTGGCATTGTCCCAGAAGTATACAACTCCTGGTAGTAAAGCAGCTGATGATCCTGTAGTGGTCGAATGCTGGAAATACTTTGGTGGATGTGCTATTCACCTGTGTGAGGGCTACAATGAGCGTTCCCGCCACAAGCACACCAAGCGAGCGAGTTTTCTCAGTCGCGGCACTAACCATTACGGTAAAAAGGTCACGTTTAAGTCCTACATCAGTAGATAAAATTATTTTTATACACGATAATTATGACATGTGTAAGAAGCAAGTACAAATAATTTTATTTCTTTCTGTGTTTTGATTGTTGCCATAGAGGTTGTTTTTGTTATTGAAAATTTTTATTTTTTTTTAATTTGTTTCAAGTAGTTAGGTAATTAGGTATAGAAGACAAATAATTTTGTCATAATTTAAAAATGTGATTTATTTGATCTCAAACTTACCATATTATGTTCATGTAAGTGAATAAATAAAAGTTTATTTTGAATTAAGGCATATTTTACTTATTTTCACCATCCACGCCGATTACGCCGATGACGCCGCCGCCGCCGACATATTAGAAGCCAGACGCCGCCGCCGGTCAAATAAGCATCGGCGCACATGTCTAGTAGGTACTTTAAGAACAATTTTTCAATAAATCTTGAAGAAACGAAATCGAACATCCTATAAGCACTCAGCCCATAGAAATATAAAAAAAACCGGTCAAGAGCGAGTCGGACTCGCGCTCCGAGTGTTCCGTTCCGTTCTGAAAAAATGTGCTATTTAGAGACATCGTTTTATTTTTCCTGTAATCTTTACATAAACTTCTATCATATATAGAATAATTTCAGATTTTTATCTTTGCAAGCTTCGGAGATCGGAACGGTATTTTTTTTACATTTTTCATCAAAAGTCGAAAACTATGGGGCCTAAAAAAAATAAAAAATTGTTTGAGAATGTGCAAACAGCGTTCTTTCATATGATACCCCACACATTTCATATATTCTACTAGCCCAACTTTGAATTTTTAAAACGCCCTTTCAGTCCCTGTTACAAAAAAAACATAGATATTTATACTTCTTTCTTATTTGCAAAATAGTTGGGTAAACGTCATCTAAAACTGTTCCAAATTTCAAGTTGATAGCATTAGTAGTTCTTGAGATACCCAGCTGTGACCGACAGAGAGACAGACAGACTGAGTCACACCATAAGGGTTCCTTTTTTACCATTTTTGGTACGGAACCCTAAAAACAGGAGAAGTGGTAAGCGGGCTAATCTGTGTCCGCGCGACATTCTCAGTATGAGCCGTTCATAGTACAAATTCCGTCTCCGCGAACTGGTGCGCTTTTGACTGTGACCGTGACTATAAGAATGCCGTGTTGTTCAGTGGTTTCTTGTAAAAACCGAAGCCATGTGAATCATGGAATCACTTTCCATAATATATGTAAGTACAAGTATTTTACTTGTCTTTGTATTTGTCTTTAAAATCATGAAAGTGACAAAGGGAAAAAGTGAAGACACAGGGTTCTGATACATTTTAACATACTGGGAACATCTCCTTCTTTCTTTTATCTATGACTTAGGGTTCGTACACAGCGCCAGCGCGCCAACAATACGTACGGCGAACGAACTGTCGGTTATATTATACCGAGACTTATTAATAGTCTACCCTCAGAAATTAACAAATGTATTACACACAAAAATATTAAATGTAAACTCAAGCAATATTACATACTTAAGTATTTTGTAGGAATGATTGTAATTATATAAAGACCTAAAGATCTTATTAATTGTATCGACAATAACGCATAGTCTAAAAAATGCATTATTGTATAGTTTGATATTAAGTTATACTCATGATAGCACAAATTTAAACCTTAGTGGTTTTTGGTTGCTATTTAATAAGAATAATCCTACTTATGTTCTTTTGTAAAAACGTTAAATAAAAATAAAAAAATAAATAAAAATTAGTCAGTTAGAATCGTTGTTCTAAGCAGAAAGATGACAACTTTTAAAGATAAGGTTCGATCTAAATAAGTCCTGAATAACACATACCATCGCGGATATTTGCGTTGAACCCTTTTGAACCTTATTACCAGTAATCAGGTCGAAAAGTGGTTTACCGCATATGTCCGCGATGATACTATGATTATGATGTTGTTTGACTGTCGTTGTTGTAGGTGGTTGTGATTATTGCTGTGTTGATTGATGGTTATTCATTTAACTTTTGCTGTCGTAATACCTAAACAGACAAAGTAGGATAACAATGTATAAAAATACTAGAACGGTTTAGCGAGAGCTTCTGTAGCCGTAGGAACAATTAGTCATGCTTTTATTGTCGTAATACCTAAACAGACAAAGTAGGATAACAATGTATAAAAATACTAGAACGGTTTAGCGAGAGCTTCTGTAGCCGTAGGAACAATTAGTCATGCTTTTATTGTCGTAATACCTAAACAGACAAAGTAGGATAACAATGTATAAAAATACTAGAACGGTTTAGCGAGAGCTTCTGTAGCCGTAGGAACAATTAGTCATGCTTTTATTGTCGTAATACCTAAACAGACAAAGTAGGATAACAATGTATAAAAATACTAGAACGGTTTAGCGAGAGCTTCTGTAGCCGTAGGAACAATTAGTCATGCTTTTATTGTCGTAATACCTAAACAGACAAAGTAGGATAACAATGTATAAAAATACTAGAACGGTTTAGCGAGAGCTTCTGTAGCCGTAGGAACAATTAGTCATGCTTTTATTGTCGTAATACCTAAACAGACAAAGTAGGATAACAATGTATAAAAATACTAGAACGGTTTAGCGAGATCTTCTGTAGCCGTAGGAACAATTAGTCATGCTTTTATTGTCGTAATACCTAAACAGTAGGGCTTTCATCCCGGGAATCTCGGTCTCGAAAATTTCGACAGTCTCGACGATTTTTTGGTACTTTCGAGACTCGAGACTGATAGTTTCAGTCTCGGGAATAACGAGACTTTTGAGACTTAGTCACTTGACAGTATTAAATAATTAACAATAAAAATAAGAAGTAATTTATGAACATGTGTGATTAATGAAGTCCGAAAAGTAGCGAATTTGTTCAGAAATATCACCAACAAAACAAACTACAGGGTGTAAGGGACAGCCCTCCGCAAACTGATAGGGTGAATTCAGTATGTCATACTAAGATGGGGGTTTGTAGGCTATTTTCTGAGGAAAGTGGTTTGCAGACTTTTGGGGGGAGGGCAAATGAGTAATTTGGTATTATAGGAAAATTAAGTGTCCGCACTATAACTTTTTTTTTTTTTTTTGTAATACCGGTTGTACCGTTCCCACAGACAAACCGTGAAAACGGTTTTGCGGGGCATAGTTCTTAGCTTAAGGTTTTGTTTCTAAAATGTTATAATAAAATAATTAAAAAAAAAAAGATGACCGGTACATGAAATTTTTTCAGGAACGGTACGGGAATCCAATAAACCTGATTTGTTTGTGTTTTTGTGCACAAATCGGAGCGTCTATTACTGGTTGGGAGGGGTAGGTAATAGGTATGCGGTGAGTTCGATGAACTCTGTAGCTAGACAGAAAGTGAACAGCTGATTTCACGCGTCGTTGGTTAGAGTATTTCAACATCCATTGCTGGTTTTTTTTTTTGCTGTTTTTTTTTCAGTTTTTTTTTTACATAAATGGAGTGCTGCGAACACACAATGCAATTTTACATTGAAACAATGAAAATGTAACTGAAAAAAAAATTGAAAAAATGAAAATTTTCCTGAGAAAATTTCCGGTGGAATATGATTCAAAATGAGGAGCTGAATACACCCTGTTAGTTTGCGGAGGGCTGTCCCTTACACCCTGTATACTAAGAAAATACTTTGAGAGAAGAGTTCCACACACAACTAAAACTAGTAATTAATTGCAAGACGAGATGGTCCAGGTTAGCTGGAATGCAGGAATGATTTCTTAAAATAAAGATATGCGTTCACCCGGAATAGAGTTCACTGCATCAAGAATATAATACATGGAAAGCAATCTCAAATTCACTTGGTATCAAAAAAGTGACCTTAGAAGCACTGTGTAGGCAAAACCAAACTAAAACTAAATTTCTATTTAAAAGCAATTAGAATTACAATAAAGTACTTTAAACGTAGGACTTGTAAATTCACTGCGTATCTGATCTGTATTAAGAAAAATAGACTTATTGAGGTAAGTATCTTACAATACTTGCGCAGTCCTTCTCAGTTTTTTGAAAAAAAAGCTGGGTGCTGGACTGTAATTTCACATTACATTAATGTAATTTGTAATTACAGTCACAATTAATAAAAACGACTGAAAATTATCTCCCTTAATCATAAAAACTAGCGTTTTAGTTTTTATGAATAACGATAGTATCTATATCTACACTAGCTTAGAAGCAGAGAGAACATTTTCTAACGCGGGTTATTTTTGTAATAAAACCAGGTCCTCTCTGTCTGAAACCACATTAAACGCCCTTTTTTTCTTACGTGCTCACTATAAAAAACAAAAAAAAAAACTAAAAAAAAACTTGATTTAAATATTATGTTGTTTTGACTGCCTAAATGCCTAGCAAACCTACTTTTGAAATAGTCTCGTAAGTCTCGTTTTTCCCGGGAATTTCAAGACTGCATTGAGTCTCGATTTTAATTCCCGGGACTCAGAAATACAGCGAGACTGAAAGCCCTACTAAACAGACAAAGTAGGATAACAATGTATAAAAATACTAGAACGGTTTAGCGAGAGCTTCTGTAGCCGTAGGAACAATTAGTCATGCTTTTATTGTCGTAATACCTAAACAGACAAAGTAGGATAACAATGTATAAAAATACTAGAACGGTTTAGCGAGAGCTTCTGTAGCCGTAGGAACAATTAGTCATGCTTTTATTGTCGTAATACCTAAACAGACAAAGTAGGATAACAATGTATAAAAATACTAGAACGGTTTAGCGAGAGCTTCTGTAGCCGTAGGAACAATTAGTCATGCTTTTATTGTCGTAATACCTAAACAGACAAAGTAGGATAACAATGTATAAAAATACTAGAACGGTTTAGCGAGAGCTTCTGTAGCCGTAGGAACAATTAGTCATGCTTTTATTGTCGTAATACCTAAACAGACAAAGTAGGATAACAATGTATAAAAATACTAGAACGGTTTAGCGAGAGCTTCTGTAGCCGTAGGAACAATTAGTCATGCTTTTATTGTCGTAATACCTAAACAGACAAAGTAGGATAACAATGTATAAAAATACTAGAACGGTTTAGCGAGAGCTTCTGTAGCCGTAGGAACAATTAGTCATGCTTTTATTGTCGTAATACCTAAACAGACAAAGTAGGATAACAATGTATAAAAATACTAGAACGGTTTAGCGAGAGCTTCTGTAGCCGTAGGAACAATTAGTCATGCTTTTATTGTCGTAATACCTAAACAGACAAAGTAGGATAACAATGTATAAAAATACTAGAACGGTTTAGCGAGAGCTTCTGTAGCCGTAGGAACAATTAGTCATGCTTTTATTGTCGTAATACCTAAACAGACAAAGTAGGATAACAATGTATAAAAATACTAGAACGGTTTAGCGAGAGCTTCTGTAGCCGTAGGAACAATTAGTCATGCTTTTATTGTCGTAATACCTAAACAGACAAAGTAGGATAACAATGTATAAAAATACTAGAACGGTTTAGCGAGAGCTTCTGTAGCCGTAGGAACAATTAGTCATGCTTTTATTGTCGTAATACCTAAACAGACAAAGTAGGATAACAATGTATAAAAATACTAGAACGGTTTAGCGAGAGCTTCTGTAGCCGTAGGAACAATTAGTCATGCTTTTATTGTCGTAATACCTAAACAGACAAAGTAGGATAACAATGTATAAAAATACTAGAACGGTTTAGCGAGAGCTTCTGTAGCCGTAGGAACAATTAGTCATGCTTTTATTGTCGTAATACCTAAACAGACAAAGTAGGATAACAATGTATAAAAATACTAGAACGGTTTAGCGAGAGCTTCTGTAGCCGTAGGAACAATTAGTCATGCTTTTATTGTCGTAATACCTAAACAGACAAAGTAGGATAACAATGTATAAAAATACTAGAACGGTTTAGCGAGAGCTTCTGTAGCCGTAGGAACAATTAGTCATGCTTTTATTGTCGTAATACCTAAACAGACAAAGTAGGATAACAATGTATAAAAATACTAGAACGGTTTAGCGAGAGCTTCTGTAGCCGTAGGAACAATTAGTCATGCTTTTATTCTGTAGTAATGACAGAAGTATTTAAAGGTACAGAAAATAAATACACTGAACTACAGAATTACAGTTATGAATCTCAACCGTTATTTGTGAAAGATAATCTGCATCCAATTTTTTTCGTATTCATCCTTCGAATTACGCGTTTAATTTTTATTTACCATACTAGCTGCGCCCCGCGGTTTCACCCACGTAGACCGGGATAAAAAGTAGCCTATGTGTTATTCCAGGGTATAAGCTATCTACATACCAAATTTCATCCAAATCCAGCCGTTTGAGTGTGAAGAGGTAACAAACATACACACACACACACACCCACACTCACAAACTTTCGCCTTTATAATATTACTGTGATTAGTGTGATGGTACCTATATACTTAATGTATATAATTATTATTTATGCAAAAAATTACTACACGCAAACAAGTTAATTTAAAAAAAACATATTTATCGAGTTTATTTTGCAAGAAAAGGATGAAACCACTGGATTCGGATAACTGCAAAAATAAATGCACAGAAAGGAAATAAATCTCGTTTTTCTCGTAGGTAAATAATTTATTTCGAGAAATATATACAGGGTGTAAGGGACAGCCCTCCGCAGATTGATAGGGTGAATTCAGTACATCATACTAAGATGACCGGTACATGAAATTATTTCAGGAACGTTATGGGAATCCAATAAACCTGATTTGTTTTATTACCTCGCACGCAATGTATTGCTTCCGTGGCAAAACGCACGTAGCGAACGGTAGCGCAGTGAGTGTTCGGCTGCCCCACCCGCCACGGGGTCAATTCTCGCGCCACTTGGCTTAAACTAGCGACAGCGTAGTGCACAAGTTAGTTGAGTAGGTAGATACTTACGCGCAGGTACAGTAAAAGCGACAATAATTTAGCCTTCATTTAATTATTTTTATAACTGAAAGATGTTTAAAGTGGTGTATGGTACCTACTTATTGGTCAGTTTGTCAAGTACGGGTAGGGTTCAATGAAAAATAAAATAAGTAGGTTTTATGAAATAAGGAATAATGTTTTTATTTTGTATTTACGATGATGGCTGTATTCCCTCAAAAACCTTTATCTTTTCTGGCTTGCCTACGTAAAACGTTGTAAACAAACAGTCAATAAAAATAAAAAAATACTAAGTACTTGCAAACATGCATTCAGGCTTCTCATTAGCTGCCCTTTCACACAGCGGGAATTCCGCTTTGGTAAAGCGAGTAAAGATAACAAAATAATAAGCACTAGAGTTAATTTTGTGCCAAACAATAGCTACAACTAACGTTGAAGTGGTTTTCGTTTTTTTACCCGACTGCGGCAAGTTAAAAAAGGAGCGTTATGTGTTTTTACCATAAGTACAATGCTTATTACATAGAAAAATAATGTAAATCAATCAGTCTTATTTCAATAGGTATCAAAAATTAATCCTACCTTAGAATCGCTCCGGTCGTATGAGATACGGCTCGAAATGACCTCCACCGAGACCTTCACACACATTGGCACGGCGCAGGGTCTCCCCGTGCAAGCGGGTCAGCAAGTTGGGATCTTCGTTGCAGCTGTAGCGCAGCTGCTGGAATGTGTCTGTGATTCAATCTCGCATTTCTTCCTCACTCGCACATGCACTAACAAACACTTTTTCCTTTACGTAGCCCCACAAAAAGAAGTCTAAAAGTGTGAGACGCGGGCTCCATGATTCCGGCGCAATAGTCGAGCTGCAGTGCGTGTGCCTAGGCGTGGATTTTGACGGACCAGGTCTAAAACTCTTTCTACAGTTGCACCGCGAAGTGGTCTTCCGGCGCCTTCTTGATTGAGAACTATGGGCTGGTTATCTAGCACTCGTTGATAGACATTGGTAATTATCCGGGAGTCTGATGGATGCCGACGGTCAGGATACCTATCGATGTAATTTCTGAGCGCTTCCCTGGCATTTCCCCGAGCTTCCCCGTAGCACATTATCATTTCGCCATATTCACGAGCTTAGTGCTCGTGTAGCCATTTCTCACAGACAACAACACAAATGGGTAAGTACGTAAACTTCACGACGCGACTGCGCGAACAACAGCGAGCGATACTGCGCAGGACACAGTCGCAGGACAACTAAACTGTACTAATGACTACACGAAAAATCACACACAAAAACAGTGTTGTCAACTACTCAAAAAATTTTGCAAAATAGTGGTATTTTTGTACAACATTTTTGCAAGAAACAGCAAAAATGTTGTACAAAAATACCACTATTTTTAAGCTTGACTAAATGTTAGAGCTGTTATTTTTTTTGGAGAAATGAAACGATTAATTTGTCAATTTAATTCAAAGTTTATGTTAAGCAAATTAATAGTAGTGATAGCCCAGCGTGATAGAAGACTGGGCTTCCATTGCAGAGGGCTTACGTTCGATTCGCGACTCGACTACCAGTCGGTAGCTGCCGTAAAGCCATGAAAAGGCCCTTGGGTGGCTTGGAAACTGGATCCAGTGATCGCTTGAAAAGTAGAATTAATTAAGTAATTAGGTATGTACCTACCACGAATACTCAAGGGCACATTATGTGCGTTTTTCCTTTAGAAATTAAGTGCACTAAAAGATTTGCATTTAACATTAGAGGAGTTCTTATGTGAACCAAGTTTGATCTAACATTTTCGTTCACAAATTGAGGTTTATTAAGTTGGCAATACTGTTGCGACTCGGTAAATCGGAGCGTCTCGCTTGTCTCTATTGTATTGTATGCAAGTAGTATGCGGTGAGTTTGATGAACTCTGAAGCTATGCAGAAAGTGAACAGCTGATTTCGCGCGTAGTACGTTAGAGTATTTCGACATACATTGCTGTTTTTTGGATTTTAGCTGTTTTATTTACATAAATGGAGTGCTGCAAACAGAGAATGTAATTTTACATTGAAATAAAGGAATATTAGCCAAAAAAACGTTAAAAAAAATGAAACTTTTCCTGAGAAAATTTCCGGTGGAATATGATTCACAATAAGGAGCTGAATGCACCCTGTTAATTTGTGGAGGGCTGTCCCTTACACCCTGTATTGCAGTAACATTATTTTACATTTTGGTGGAAAGCTGGGAAATGAGTGGTCAAGGCTTTTACGAGGTTTTTCGTTTAAATGAACACGAATATAACGTTTTTATTAATAATTTATTAAATAAATTGATTTTATTTATTCGTTTTTATTTAGCACAGAGAGGAGCTCGTGGCTAAGTAATAACAGCCGCACGGGTCGATCCATCAGGTTAAGCTTGTCGCGGTTGGTCAGTGGATGGGTGGCGATCTTTACATACCAAGACCCCTCCGTGACTCGGAAAGCACGTCAAGCCATTGGTCCCGGCTGTCATGCGTGGATCTTTGACAGTCGTTACGGGTCGTCAAAAGCCCGAAAGTCTGACAACCAGTCTTACCAAGGGGTATTATTACCCAGTTACTGTGTTGTGGAGGTCAGACAGGCAGTCGCTTCATGTAAAATACTAATATTCAGCTGCATCTGGTTAGACTGGAAGCCGACCCCAAGATATCGTTGGGAGAAGGATATTACATTTTGTTTTTACTAACCTAGTTTATATTTAGAAATATCAGATTATTAATACACTGGACTAACAAAAAAACTGTTATCAATAAAGCCGTGTACAGATGCGTGTAATGTGTTAATTAATGTAACGTGTAATGCACCGCGAATTTTGCGTGTGGACGGGACTACGAGCATTACATGTAACGCCCGCACTGATCCATCGGCTCGATTTTTAGCGCGAACACAATGGCTCTCGCAGTCGAACACATACAAGATTCCGTCCACACTATTCACATTACATTACACGATACAATACACATTACACGCACCGTCTGTACACGGCTGTACACTTACACGCATTCGCATTACATTACATATAACATAACACACACGGCATTAAGAATCCATGCGTAAAATAAGCCCATGATCATAGACTTATAAAAAAACCGGCCAAATCCGTGTCGGACCACGCACAATGAAGGGTTCCGTAGTTGAAAAGAATTTATCCCAAAAACAAACTTAACTTTGGATGTCAAAAAAAATGTAGGTCATAAAGTTACAAATTCACAATTTTCGGACTTTTTCCTTTATTTATGCTGGAAGACCTTGCTTCTTGCCAAATTTCATTATTCTAGGGCAACGGGAAGTACCCTATAGGTTTTGATTTACTTGCGACAGTTGCGAGTATCAAAATGTGTTGCAAAATGGCCGTATTTTTTTATTGCGTTGACTTAGAAGCTTGATTTTTTTAGAACTCTAAGGGACGATAGACTTACTTATTTAATATAAATTATAACTTGATATCTTCACGCATCCTTGAGAAAAAGGGTCTTGACAGACTGAGAGACTTGAACATATTTTTAATGTGATAGAAATACAAATTAACAATTTTCGGACTTTTTCCTTTATTTGTGTTGTACGACTTTGCTTAATGCCAAATTTCATGATTCTAGAACAACGGGAAGCAGCCTGTAGGTTTTGATTTACTTGCGAGTATCAAAATATGTCGCATAAATTGCCGTATCTTTTTATTGCATTGACTTAGAAGCTCGAGTTTTTTAGGACTCCAAGAGACCACAGACTTACATATGTGATATTAATTTCAACGTGATACCTCCACGCGTTCCTGAGAAAAAGGGTCTTGACAGACTGACAGACTGACAGACAGACAGACAGACAGACAGACGAACAAACAAGTGATCCTATAAGGGTTCCGTTTTTTTCCTTTTGAGGTATGGAACCCTAAAAAGGAGGACTCCACGCCACGCATATCGAAAGTGAAGCACAGTAAGTATGCCGGGACCGTTTGTACAAACACGCCTCACGCACACATTTACATCATAGTGTGCCGACCGGCCGCCATTACGTGACACGAGCCACGGCGTCTTAAAATAGTTAGAAGTGAACACCAGCCCGTCTTACTACGTCTACGTCTACGTCTTAATTCTCTGTGAACCGAAGACCTTCAACTAGAAGCTTCAGAAATTAAAATCGAAATAAATAAAGCCATCAAAGCAATCTACCGCCTACATGCCCAATAAAGAAATGGTTCTCTTCTTATCTTCGGGAACGTCAGCAATCAGTTCGCGTTGATGAGAGCTCGTCGAGTTGGCGTGACTTGGATGCTGGTGTTCCACAAGGCGGTATTCTTTCTCCATTGCTATTTTCCATCTTCATTAATTTTATAACTCACTGTCTTCGGTGTTCGTATCATCTTTATGCTGATGATCTTCAATTGTATGCAGCTGCGCGGGTAGAGGGTTTGTCGGACGCTATAGCGGATGTAAACCGAGACTTAGAGGCTATCAGGAAGTGGTCTGATAGTTTTGGGGTGTCAGTAAACCCCTTAAAGTGTCAGGCCATTGTAATTGGAAGCTCGCGCATGTTGGGTAGGGTGACGCTTAGCTCTCTTCCTCCTCTTACTTTCAATGGTACCGTCATACCCATTACCCCTAGTGTGAAAGATCTCGGTTTACATCTTGACTCGACACTTAGCTGGCAACGTCAGGTCTCCAGTGTTAGTCAAAGGGTGAACGGTACTCTGCGGTCACTGTATCGTCTGAGAAACTTTTTGCCTGCTAAGACGAAAACTATGCTTGTGCAGACTTTGATTTACCCTATCATCGACTATGGTGACGTGTGCTACTTTGACTTGAATGCGGTTTTGCTCAATAAGCTTGACAGACTGCTCAATAATTGTATCCGGTTCATATTCAACCTCAGAAAATATGACCATGTGTCGAGCTATAGATCTGAGCTCAAATGGATGTCCATTCGTCAAAGAAGAAGTTTACGTGCTTTGACCACGCTTTTCTCCCTTCTTAACTCTCCCACTCCTCCTTCTTATCTTGTGTCTCACTTCCAATATCTATGTTCTTCACACGCTAGGAATCTGCGTTCTTCTAACAATCTTCTTCTACTTTGTCCTTCTCACACTTCTGACTTTGTTCATTCTTCCTTTCATATTCAGTCCATTCTTCTTTGGAATGCGCTTCCTCCTGATATCAGGACGGCCACCAGTCGGTATGCATTTAAGCGAAAATTGCAGAGTTATTTTCTTAACCAATAGTGTAGAGTTATTGCAACATCTCTCTCTCTTGAATTTGTATATAATATGTATTGTATATATATATATATATATATATAATATAGGTATATTTTATAGTAAGTAGGTATGTATGTTTATTATTAGTTTATAACCTATTTATGTATCTGTTTATGTAGTCTATTTATAATTAATTAAGATATATTTTTAGTGTTCTTTCTATTTATGCCTCTCATACTGAGCACCTGCCATAATTCTCTTCACCACCCTTGGTTGACTGGTAGAGAATGCCTAAGGCATTAAGTCCGCCTTTGTACAAATTTAAGTGCGAAAAGTTTAAATAAATAAATAAATAAATAAAGAACCTTAGGCAAAATTAGTTGAGTCTCTATAAATGCAATTTAAATATAAGCAGTCTTAATTAAATATTATACATTTAAGTTGAGTTTGAGTTTGAGTTTGAGTTGCCTAAATGAGAAATAAAAAAGCCACACAAGTACCGTCAGATAGCTCCGCTACTTTCGCAACTGATTGGCGAATAAAGCTAGGAGAAAAAAAATCTATGAGTTTTTTAAAATTAACCACGTCAAACGCATCCACTGATTTTATGAGTTCTTAATAAGAAGTAGTTATGTAGGTTTTAAGTATGCAAATACGTTAAACTAATATATTATAGTTTAAAATTTACATAAATGATTCAAACCTTGATTCAGATAGACTCGTCAGATCTTTAAGTAGGAGTGTCTAATATTTAATCAAGTGGTCAATCAGTAAACATTAGGATCCTCCTAAACCCGCAAAAAATTATGACAATATAATACACTACTGGCACAGAAATACGGGCAACAGGTCTGATAATATAATTGAAAAGTAAAACAAATTATCTAGATATACAAGCATCGAACTCCATTTCCGTAGTTTAAATAATTTAATCAAATTACGGATACTCTCTGCAAGCGTTATAGTGGTTACTTAAAATGGATTGCAGTGTAAACGAAGTTGCACTTAGGGCTGAAGCTGATAGTTGGTATAAAAATTAGTCTAGCTCGGACGGAGTCGACGAAAACAAATTACTTCCTAGACGATTTACCGAATAAAAATAGAAAGTCAAACGAACTTACCTGTAAGTGACGTTCGATGACTATTAAACGATGTGATTCGCCCGAGAGATTACACTATGATTAACTTGTAGTAGCACGGACATGTGCTGCCATCTTACACTATTTTAGAGCAACAATTCAAAAACTATTTTATGTGCCCTAATGTGGGTAGGTATCTCATACACGTTTTCCCCTTTTGCCATCGTTAGCCACTATTTCGTGCAAGTCAGGGGAGGATCTAGAAGTATCTTGATCAGGGTCAGGGAGGGAGTGTAATCTCTCGGGCGAATCACATCGTTTAATAGTCATCGAACGTCACTTACAGGTAAGTTCGTTTGACTTTCTATTAAACTTCAGTGATTCGCCCTTCGAGATTACACTATGATTAACTTGTAGATGTTTAGAGCATAGATTATACAGTATAATAATGGTATAGATATGCCACTCCGCGTCCAAGGACGATACTAATTTTTCCCCACGTTCCAGAGATGGCGTTAAGGAGCATGGTAGCTTCCATACGTATCCGATAGATGGCACTCTTAGGTAGGCTATACTACTTTTCAAATAAAATTTCAAGTTAATTAAAGCGTTAAGAAATAATAACTTGATCTAGAATACTTCTCATTAAGTTTACACTCAAAAAGTATTCTAAATCAAGTTATTACTTCTTAACGCTGAATGGATATAAAAGAAAAACACAAGACATATTTTTCAAAATTTATTTCTAATTCTTTTTTCTCTTATTATAATAATCAAATGCTTGGAATTTAACAAGGTCATTCCTATCAAAACTCGAAATCTTTCCATTTAATAATCTATTTACCCCAAGACACCAACTGTGTACAATCAATTTTATAGACAGATCACAAATAAATTTAACTAAATCACATTTATGTCTATTACATCTAATAAAATTAAAATCACATGCACAATCAATAAAAAAACCAATTTTATGAATCAAAAATTTTGATTGAGGGTTATCACGGAGGCATGCAACAATCATATAATAAATGTCATTCATTAAAGTTATAAAATTATCGTTTGGATGAAATAATGATTTCTTTGTGTAATCAACTTCATAATTAAACGAATCTAAATCAATTTCTGATCTAAACAAATCATTTAAACAAATATTACAATTCTTAAAAATTTTAGACTTAGATTTTTTAATCACATATCCCGTAACATATTTTTTTGATTCGGCGTGCAATAAAGAATCATTAATTTTAATTTCGTGCATTACATGAAGCAAAGAATCAACGTTACATGCAAAATCAGAGCTTTCAGAATCATGTGGATTGGTTAAAATCAAGTGTGATAATAATTGCATACATGAATTATAATCTTCTTCACAATTTGCACCTGCAGAATGGGGTGAATTAAAATTATTAATAATCAACGTTTTAAATGCATTCATAAATTGATTACAATCAGGATTAACATTTCTAACTCCATTACTTCTAATACTGCTAAAGAAATTTTCTAGAGGATCTTGATTGAAGTTTCTGGTTAATAAATTAACAACATTGTGATTTAATAATAAATACTGCCACATTTCTTTAAAAGTCTTAATATTGTGGATCCAATTTCTAACTGAAGGAATCGACTCATATTTTATCTGATCAATGTTATTTTTACGATAAATTGATTTAAACTTGATTGATTCTAAAATTGGGAGTAAATCAGCCCACAGTTGGAAGTGAGGGGAATTCCTTTTGACACAGCATTTATATATTTTTGGATCACCTTGATAGGAATGACCATTGAAAGAATCAAATAATTTATCAAATATTAACAAAAAATTCGCTGTATCTTGACACTCCTCTGGCAAAATTCCATGTCCTGAAAAGAAAATACAATTATGTTCTATAGGATTTTTTTGTCATAAAAAATTTTCAGTTACAGCTGAAATTAAGAGTCATCATGAGGATGACCCTCAATTTCAGCTGTCTCATCCTAGAAATTACTGAGTAATTTGATCAAAAACTACTCTAAGTTGGTCTAACAAGTTATTTTTTTTCTACTTCAAGCAATTTTACGTGTCTTTAAATATTATATGCGTTAAATTGCCTCTTAATACTCCTATGTGTTGAATTAAATAAAATGTAATAAAATAACACCAGCCAAAAAATGTAAGTAATAATTATTCTAAAGGAAATCTATTCACACTTACTTGATAAAAATCTCATTGCAGAAGATACTCTTTGACTAAATACCTGAGCGGCTAATTTAACTTTCATTTTTTTAATTTTGTCCTTATCAATATGTCTCTCAGTTAGTTTATTTACGAGACGAATTTCATCTTCGCCTACGTCCACAGCCATTAACATTTTTAAGTGTTCCCATTTTGCCCACTTCTCCACGCCATTTTGTGTAAATTTAGCATCTTTTATCAACAAATTATTTCTTACACCTTTAAGTAGATGGGGTGGATCAAATAATGGGAACACTTTAATGTTGTTTACCTCAAAACTTGTTTTATATTCCATAGGCTTCTGTTCAATGGCATATTTTTCTTCCGTTTCTTTTATTAAATCTTTTATAGTGGAAATATTTGATGAACATTGATCGCATATTGTGGCAACAATTCGCAGCCCTGTGTTGTTTATTTCTTCTATAATTTTGACTAAAAGTTCTTTTGAAACACTTTTTTTTGTGCCGTTTTGGCAAAATGTAAAAGAAATAGGTTGTTTTGTTTTAGATTTAATACCTTTAATCATAAACACTAGAGCATGGTCTGCAATATTATTGTTTTTAGTAATGCCATTATCTTCGAAGCCTATGATTTCATTTTGGGAATCGTTATAAACGAGACCGGGAGACAAAGACACTTCGTCAAATAATAAATTTACGAGCTTTTTCTGTTGTGGCATTCGGCGAACCACATTTTTCAAATTTTCTAATATTTCTTTATTAATGCCTGGTCTCATCCTAAATGCCCCAAGTATTTTTTGTAAACAACGTTTTGAAGGTAACACAAACATTTTTTGGAAAAGTTTATAGGCTTTTGGACTCTGCTTCATAATTGTTAAGGACATAATTTTATCTTCAGTAGTGTAGCGTCTCCCTCGTGGTTTCTTTTTCCACCTCATTTGCATTTTCATGAAAGTTTGTGCCGCATCAGGTAGTTTTTCAATATATTTCAAAAATTTTTTGGACGTAGCCAATTTTTTAGCTACGCGTAGTTTTCTTGATTGCGATTTGCATTTCTCCCGTAGTTTCTGTAGCTTCACGTTTAGCCTTGCAATGGCCTTGTCTGTGGATTTCGAATAACGTGTTCTCCTAGGGTCTGTAATAAAAAATAATCCAGTTGTATCCAATGTTTACTACCTACAATCCTACTATCCTACTTCCTACTAATATTACAAATGTGAAAGTTTGTGAGAATGGATGGATGTTTGTTACTCTTTCACGCGAAAACGACTGAACGGATTTTAATTAAATTTGGCAAGGAACTAATAAAGGAACTACTGAGGATAGATAGTTCCTTTAGCAGCTCTTTTGAAGGAAACAAACTATATAAAACTCACAAACATACATAATAAATTCATGAACAGTAATTGTTCGTGTACCTACAGAAAATGCAACTAGGTATTTTTTCTTTAAATTGAAATTTGAAATTTAAATAAAAATATACAGGTTGTTTCTTTTAAGGTGTCAAGCCAGTGCGAGCTGATAGCAGAGTACCATACCTATCGATTTAACCCTCTCGTATGTTCTACGATTTTTTGTAGTTTTCGAGTTACCTACTTATAATTTTTTTTCGATACTTTTCCTGATTCAACGAGATGATGGCATTAAAAAATTACTTATATCTTTTTGTTTTGGTCAATTTTGAACAAGAAAGTACTAAATAGAGCATTATTTGCTGAAATCGGTTGTTGAAAGTGATGTATCTGAAATCTTGTAATTTTCATATTTTATAACTCATCATTGCATATTTTTGTCAATCCTGATATTTACTATTCCTCTACGTTTAAGCAGAGCTAAGTTGATGATATAAACATACATTTTATACCTAATACTATCCCTAACCACTACCATTGATATGAAATGAGGGATCCAAAATAACTCGAAAATACAAAAAATCGTAGAACATACATGGGTGTTAAATCGATAGGTATAGTACTCTGCTATCAGCTCGCACTGGCTTGATACCTTAGAAACACCCTGTATATATATTTTTTGCAATAGGGACTGAAAGGGGGTCTTAAAAATTCGAAATGGGGCTACTAGGGCATGTGGGGTATCATATGAAAGAACGCTGTCAGCACATTCTCCAACATTATAATTTTTTTTTAGGCCACATAGTTTTCGGCTTTTGATGAAAAATGTAAAAAAATACCGTTCCCCCATAGCTCCGAAGTTTTCACAAAGAAAAATCTGAAATTATTCTATGTGATAGAAGTTTATGTAAAGGTTACAGGAAAAATAAAACGATGTCTCTAAATAGCACACTTTTTCAGATATCGGAACGGAACCCTCGGTGCGCGAGTCCGACTCGCTCTTCTGACCGATTTTTATTTCACATACGGTCTCTCTTACGCCGCCCCTTGGTTCTGGTTGCATTTTCTGTACACGAACAATTCCTGTTTATGGATTTAGTATTTATGTTTGTGAGTTTTATATAGTTTGTTTCCTTCAAAAGAGCTGCTAAAGGAACTATCTAGCCTCAGCTTCTGCAAAGGAACTACTGATCCAAAAATTCTCAATAGTTTCTTCAAAGGAACTACTAAAGGACCTATTGAGCACAAAGGAAATCGATAGGTATGGTACTCTGCTATCAGCTCGCACTGGCTTGACAGCTTAAAAGAAACAGCCTGTAGAAGACAATGTAAAGTTATTACTCACGTGGTGGTACAGTGCGCGTTGAATTCGAGGAATCATGAACGGCTGTTGTTGGTGGTCTTCATTTGGTAGTGCAGTTGATGTCGAAGCTCCTTCTCCACCGAAAGCTGTAAATATACAGGGTGTCCCGTAAATAATGGATAATCTCTTAAGGGGTCATTGTACTCATCATTATGAACAACTTTTACTATGGGACCAAACCTGAAATCGCGAAAAAAAATCAGCTTACCAGTACATTTATCTACATCAAACTCGTCAAAATGTAGGGAGCAGCTGATTTTTTTTTCGCGATTCCAGGTTTGGTCCCATAGTAAAAGTTGTTCATAATGATGAGTACGATGACCCCTTAAGAGATTATCCATTATTTACGGGACACCCTGTATATGAGAAAATTGATTCAATTTATACAATAATTACATTTCACATGTAGTACAGACATTATTAGAATAGGTACCTACATAATTCCCAGTAGTGAAAACCAAGTGGGGAGATTGTTACACTGCCAAAAAGATATTCAACAAATAGAGAACATAAAATCTTAAAAGTTATCTTAAACTGTTTAAATGAAATTATTAAGATAACTTAAAGATGTTATGGTTGTGTGGGTATATCATTTATCATTATCATGGCTGTACGTGTATTGTTCCTACATTTCTTTAGTTGTTTTGGTCCCACATAATAGGGGCAGTTATTGAGAATTGAAAAAAAAAACCAGCCAAGTGCGAGTCGGACTCTCACAAGAAGGGTTCTGCCATTAACCGAACAAACATGTTGGTTGTATAGGAGCCTCCTTTATTTTTAATTTATTCTTGAAATACACATTCTGGGAAAAAAATCAGCTGTCTCCTTAATATGGTTCTTGCAACTGGCTGATACGGCCTACTGACAGACAGACAGCAATGGTTTAGTAATAGGGTACCGTTGGTTACCGTTTGGGTATGGAACCCTAAAAAAAAGCAACTTGTGTGTGCAGTCAATTATGTATCCACCTTATTCTATGCCTTGTTTAGGATTCCTAACCATAAGCCAGTCTAAGTTCACAAGAAGTAGAATGTTATTGTCAGACAGATATCCATGAAAAATTGATTGCTTGTCTAATAAAGAAATAATAACAGTAAAACTCATAGCTCTATGATATGAATTTGACACTTACTTGGAGCCATTATATGTGTTAATTCTAAAGAGTAAGTTCCAGATGTTGCTGGCAACCTCTCTTCATATGCCACTGATACAGCTGATGTTGAGGGTTGTTCTTCAGTTTGACTCAAAGCTGTGGATATAAATGAGAAATGCTTAGTTATTTCAAAATAGAACAAATAATTTTATAGATGCAGTTCATTTTTTAGGCAATTATTTCCTAGCTAGAAGCAAAAAATCTATAAACAAAGCCGGTCAAGTGCGAGTCAGACTCACGCACAAGGTTTCCGCACCATAAACTGAAAAAACATGTTTCTTATATTTAATTTTGAACATATTTTTAGTATTTGTTTCATTATTTTATATTTTTTTGTTTATAGAGGCAACAGAAATACACATTCTGTGAAAATATCAGATCTCAGACAAACAGACAGACAGTTGGACAGATGGATAGCGGAGGCTTAGTAATAGGGGCCTTCAGGTATGGGACCATAGAGATATGCTGTCTGTTGGTAAGCGCATCACTCAAGAATAACTCAACCAATCACTGTAAAAGTTCATAGCTCTAATAAATGTTTCTGTATTTTAGAGATTAAATGCTCCTTCTGCTAGATTAGATGCAGATGATCAGTTAACAATGGTTACACGGCAGGCAGTTCACAATAATAATATCACATATTTATAATATATTTAAATAATTATTTATGTAGAATGGTATATACTTACAAAATATATTCAACGTTGGTACTGCATTTTTGGTCAAGCGATGACTTGGTAATTTAAATTTTTCTTCAAAGTGCCTGTAGCATAACCGAATATTATTATAAATATATTCATTGCCTCGTGCTGAAGTTGCTGGACTGAGTATGGACTTCCATTGATCAAATTTGTCTGTATGTGGATAATCCCATTTAGGGTAACGGTGTAGGGGACCTGAAAATTAATATTTCTATTTGAGTGAATACTTCACAAGTCAGAAATTGTAGTTAAATTTTATTGTGGTTAAGTACTACAATATTTAGTTTAAAAAAAATTAAGGAGCATAAATGTGCACAGCACACTATAAAAAAGTATTTTACAGATACGTAAAAACAGTTTAACACTTACAGGATTTAAAGATTATAAAATTCTTAAATGAAATAAAGCTTACCATCAACAACACATCCAAAATAACACTTTAATTCGGTTGCTTTCGGCATTGTAAAAAGTTCACGTCTCAGGTCGCAAAGAAAAACAAAGTCCGTGTAATGAAAAGCCAAGATAGCAGGTTTGCAAGAAATCGGTGTCACAGTAACAGGCCAGGTCGTATCGTAAAGCAGAGGTCACAGAATCCGTTATCACGCCAAGTCGTATAAAAAGCAAGGAAACACAATAAATCAACGCACAGAAAACTTGAAGAAAACCGAACAATCTCATTTATATATAGTAGTCTATGCAATGGCTGCCTTCAAAAAGTTTTTGCCGAAAAGTACCTACAGATACTTGCCATTTTAAAAAAAATATTTTCGTTTCACATTACCAATTTTATTAATTAAGAAATAAATCGACACAATTAATAATTAATAAAATATCATACATTTGTTGTATATTCATCACATTTATTATTTCTATTTGTAGAATTTAATTAGTATATTACCTATGTTCTTCTACTGCTGCCATCTATCGTCTAATTTTGTAAGTTTTGGGGGAAATTGACTTCCACCAGCACAAGAGGTCGCTTTTGTCAAGTTTTTTTTTTGAGTTCGAAATCTGTATAGAAGTTTCATGCCTCTGCACAGGACTGTCAGATATTTCATTAAAATTCATTTTGAAGCAATAGTTCTCAAAAACTGGAAAGTATTCATCGTTAAAATGCCTTCAACGGACGCCGAAGTCCCGCACGCAGTGCCCGCGAAACCAAACCCTCGGAACAACCCAACAATGTTCAAAATATTTCAAAATGTACAATACAATGTGGTTCAACACAAGAAATATGTTATGGAAATGATTCAATTATGTAGAAAGGTAAGTCTACCAAATTTATTCCACTGAACGCAAGAAAATTTGTTGTTTAGCTTGAGTCAAACAATACGTTATTTTGGCTACTTATCCGAAAGAAATTATATAAAAGTTGATTTATCATTACTTAGGTATAGTTGGAATAACTATTACTACTGCCTAGTAGTACTTTTTATAAGTTTATAGTTCTAGTAAGGCACATAGAATCTTAACAAAAACTAGGTACTTAAGTACCCTAACTTCCTACCCTCTTGATAGTTTAGTCGTCAGACAAAGTGCCTGCGCGCACTGCCGTGCGGTGGAATGCGTTGCGTTAGTTCTGCCGCACCGGCGGTGCCTACGTGGTAACTAAAACGCATGCGCATGCGCATGCTTCACTGTATTGTTCGCAGCGCTACGTCTGGGTTTTTTTTTAGTCTGAAGTTTAGTCGTACTAAATAAAGTAGGTCTGTATCTGAATAATGGATTTAATTTTCTCAACATTCACTGATGAAAAAATTGGCAAAATTGTGGTTTCTCTTCCACAAAAAGGCATTATTATAGAGTTAAAATTGAATAGTGGACAATAATGTACAGGATCTGTGCATGTACAGTCAGCGTCACGATGTGGTTACCCCCTTGCAAGCACCGGTGCTTCCAAAGGGGATAACCATGTACAGTCGTGACACTGACTGTACATGGCTTACGAGGCTAAACAGATCTAAGACTTAGTAGTTTCACTGTACAGATGATTACAGTTTGATTATTAAATTGATTATTGATTTCCTTTCCCAGCTTGACAAGGACAAGTTTTGTGAGAGCTTCAAGAATGCTCTCCTATACATGTTCACGTTTGGAGACACCAGTGCTAATGTGGACCGTGTGGTGCAGTTTGTGGCAACATTCTGCACCTCTCTTGATGACCAAGAAGAGTTTTTACAGTTCATATTTGATATTATTTTTGAGGTGAGTATGTTTTTAAATAAATAGATTTCAGGAGGAACTTGATGCTTATGAGGCATTGGTCCATATTGGCTCATGATCAAGTTGAGTGGAATAAGGAAAGGGAGGCCTTTGGCCAGCTGTCGGACAGTACAGGCTGATTATTATTATTATTTTGTTTTTGCAGCTTTTGTGATTTATTGTTGCTGTAGGTCCAAATAAAGTTGGTCAAAATTAAAAAAGCAACATAAAATTTATGAAGACAATTATTATTGTCTCTAGGGTGTACAATCAATCTGCCTAGCCTTTGCCCAACTATGTTGGGGTCGGCTTCCAGTCTAACCAGGTGCAGCTGAATTCCAGTATTTTACATGGAGCGACTGCTTATCTGACCTCCACAAACCAGTAACTGGGTAATACAATATCTCTTAGTTAGACTGGTTGTCAGACTTTCGGGCTTTTCACAACCCCTAATGACTACCAAAGATCCAACGTCTTAAAGTGCTTTCTGAGGCACAAAGGCGTCTCGGTATGTAAAGATGGTCACTCATGCACTGACCAACCCCGGCAAGCGTACCTTAACCTGATGGATCGACCGTGCGGCTGTTATTACTTAGCCACAAGCTCATCTCCTAGGGTGTACTATAATAAAAAAAAAAATATAAAAATTACAGATGAAATGATTTTATACAATTTAAATTACTTTCTAATAATATGCCCGAGCCGTGTAAACCTTATAAGTGACATATTTACACAGAACTAAGAATCTATGTAAAATGTATTGAAAATAAAAATGAATAACTGTTACTAACAAGCATGCAATAAGAGGATACAGAAACTATTATCTGCTGTTTTGATAAACTGATACTATTCTTTATAAACATCAATATTAAAATCCTTTTATTACCAATAACAATGTACTCAAATAAAGGTCTTTTACAGCTCACTTTAAATATTATGTTCATTTGCAGTGCCAATGTGTATCCGGTCCGTCAGTGAGGTACCGATCCACTCAGCTGCTGGGAGCTGTACTGTCTGCTCTCGGACATGATGTCTTATTGGATGAAGATCTTTATGATAAGTTGGTGGCAGCACTGGTAAGATATTTTTTTTCTTCTGTTGGCATATCTGCAATCAGTTCTGTACTTTTATTGGATGAGTCGGAGCTAAACATTGGCGGGAAGAGCGTGACTCCAGTGAGCCATCTACTCTGTATTCGTGCTTAGGTCCACTCAGGTGTGGGTGGACTTACACAATGTCTTTCCTTTTAAAATAAGATAGACAGGCAAGATATACAGACACTTTGTGAGCGCATTTTCAGGTCTTTTGCTAAAGGAATCTGATTTTTATGTTGGACTAGCTTTTGCTCGCGCCCTTGTCCGCGTGGATGTTGGAAAATATCCCAAGTACGAGCGTACTACCTGGATTAAAAGTACCTATCATAAAAAAAAGGTGCGGAAAACCGCAAACGGCGAAAATATTCAAATATTTTTGGTACTTATGTTTTCGAGCCGTTTGGGGTTGAAACACTAGGGCCATGGGGTCCGAGTGCCCACTTAGTATTTCAAGACATCGCTAAGCGATTGGTCGACTCTACACGTGACCAGAGGGCTGGCCTATTTTTTTGGCCAAAGAATCAGCATTGCCATACATCGTGGCAATGCTGCCAGCCTTTTGGGCACTTTTCCTGTTGACAGCGATGCGGGCGAATTTTTTGATGCCCTATGATCCTTTCCCCTCCTTTTTAGGGTTCCGTACCTCAAAAGGAAAAAACGGAACCCTTTAGGATCACTCGTGTGTCTGTCTGTCCGTCTGTCACAGCCAATTTGCTCCGAATCTAATAGACCGATTAAGTTGAAATTTTGTACACATATGGATTTCTGTGACCCAAACACGCACGACTGAAGTAAATGAATTTTGAATAGGGGGGTCACTTTTAGGAGACAAATAAGAAAATTAAAAAAAAAAATTGCAAACTGTACCGTGTGACTTATCAAATGGAAGGGCTTACTATGAGGATTTCAAATATATTTTTTTTATAATTTTAAAATAAATAGTTTTAAAGTTATTTAAGAAAATTGACGAAAATTGACCATTCCTACCCCCCTTATCTCCAAAATTTTGAAAAAAAAACAGAAAATAGGTCTATACCTGTAAATTACAGGAAAACCTATAAGAAGTTTGTGGTCTTAAGATAACATGGTAAATCTCTCAATATTGTGAGTACAAACTTACATTTACTGTTGGAATGTATGGGACAATAATTGTATTTCAACTATAATGTTAAGTTTGTTCTTGGGATGATTTCATACCAACTACGGAACCCTTCATTGTGCGTAGTCCGACACGCACTTGGCCGGTTTTTTTATATACAATGTACATATTATTATTTTAAATCTCTGTTAGTTTATATATTATATACATAATATCAATAAACTACAAAGGTAACACCTATCATATGTGTTAATCCATAAATTAGGTTATGAACTGTAGGGTTTATAAAAATCATGACTTTAAAAAAAAACTAAATAATCGGATTTATTTGATTTACTTAAATCAGATTTTTTTGATTTATTCACATAATTATTCCAATCTTTTTTAATTTGGAAGTCAGCTATTATTAAAAAAAATCTATGTTTATTTTAACTATATTTTAATTTTAATTACAAACAAAAAAAAAATCAACAACATTGCAGTTCTTCTAAAATTATCAATATTATTCCCATGATCCCATCAATATTACACACCGCTTTGTTAAACTTTTCACATGCTGACTTGTTTTCTTTTTCTTCCAGGCATTTTGTTGTATTCACGCTTTCACTAATCAATCTTTCAATCGTTTCTAATTGTATAAACCTACGTATTTTCCTTTTCAGCTGTTGCCAGGTGAATATACCAAAACAATACCATGACAGTTGAAATTGTACCAATATTATACCGATATTATACCGATATTTAGTCCACTAAAAATATGCTATCGTCATTCTTCGGAACCTCAAATATACCAATTTAGTACTAAAAATATCAAAAACGGTCACACTGATAATAAATATCAAGTCGCTATAGCGGGGATTACCCGAACTGTGTAGTGTAGATAAACCATAGTATTTCACATGTGTGCGCCGTAATTTATATCCCTTGACACTTTTGGTTGATTTTGTTACATTAAAGTATTGATTTAAAACAACGATTTAAAAAAATCTATTGATTTTAATCGCAATTTAAATCATGTCAACCCTGCTGTGTGCCAAATTTCATCCGAATACTTTCAGCCGTTTGAAATAAAACAAAATGTTTATGAAATCAAATGTTTATTTTTGTTAGTACTTAGATCTTTTAAGACACTTTTACACTTCAATATTTTGGTCAATATTTTAAAACTAGATGGCGATCATAGCTGACTGACAGAAAATAAATAAGGTTTGGCGGCCCTAAGATCTTGGACTAGGCCCGTTCCTGTCACAGAGAAGAGGCCTGTGTCCCAGCAGTGGGAACATTATAGGCTGATTATGTAAGTTATGTACTTATGTTATTATGTTATGCATCCTTGTTTGTGGTCACAGAAACTCATGTGTACCTACCAAATGTCTGCTTAATTGGTCCATTAGTATTTACGATTTACACACGAGTGATCCTATAAAGATTCTGTTTTTTCATTCGGACGTATGGGCGGAACCCTAAAAGTGGTGTTTCGGTAGTAATTTTACATGTGAGCTATTGCCTATCTGACCTCTACAACCCAGTTTCTTGGTAACTCAAGAGATGAGAGTCATGTTTTGCAAAATATAACTAGTTACCAGAAACTAATATTAATCTTATATTTACACATAATATTCTTTCTTTAACCAGATGCAAAGACTGGAAGACAGGCGCGGAGCGGTACGTACTCGCGCCGCCCTCGCTCTAGAGCGACTGCAGAACCCAATGGATGCAGATGACGACGTCACTCGAGCTTACCACTTTCACATGAGCTGTGACCCCAGCGCTTCTGTTAGGAGGTAAGAACAAAATACCTTGTCTTGAAGATTTATATACCGGATGACTTTATTTTACCTTCTCGAAAAAAAATTGGTTATATTAGGTGAACAGAGTAAAAGCCTATGGCATACCTGGTTTTTTTTTTTTTTAATAGCTTAGACAGAAAAAAATATCAAAGTACCAATAAATACTACAAATTCGATGTAAACATTTCATTTTTGTACCATAAAAACAGAAATTTTGAAAAAAAATAATAAATTGTTTAAAAATATCGAAATTCAAATCATATGCAGCCTACACATGATTTGAATTTTTGATTTTTTTGATTTGTTTTTGAAAAAAAAAAAAATGTTAGGTATGCCACAGGCTGGGCACGCCACAATTGCGGCGATAAGTCCCCTCTTTGAGGAGTGGTTAGAGAGGCGCCACGGAGTCCTCACCTTCCGCCTGACGCAGGTCCTCACCGGACACGGTTGTTTCGGGAGGTTCCTGGGGGCCTACTCCCTAAGCACGAAGCCCGTAGTTTCGGCCTTCGTTACCGGCGTTTCTTTTTAATCGAAAAACTTGTTTGACATTAAATTTTAATTTTATTATAATATACTTAGTTGTAAGTTTGACATAGCAGTTTGATTAATTTCTTTGATGTAGGTACTTATGCAAATAGTTACAATTTATATAATTTATATTCATTAAAAGTATAATATGGCTAAAATATTTGTACGCCAATATATTATAAGGCTAAACATGATTGGACATAATGTAATTATTATCATCTTACAACATGTACATCATACACACAAGAGCATTGTGTGTATGTACCATGTTTATACAAATAAATAAATCTAATCTAATCTTACTCCGTATCACCTACGGATGGATGATTGGTTCGAGGCCCGAACGAAGTATGAAGCAGGATTTGCCAGTTGTCCCTACTCCCGGTGTGCTTTTGCCCGTCCGAAAAATTTAACTTTTACACTTGTTTTGATGGATCGTAATGTCAGACGGACGGATGAACGGACGGACGGAAAGACGGACAGACTTAGGGAGTAGGGCCCCTGTTTCGCATAAGGCGGGAGGAAAAGCCCGGGTGTTACCATTGTGTGGATCGCCCGGAAGACACGGTGGAGCATACAGTGGAGGTCTGCCCGGCTTGGGCAGAGCACCGCCGTGTTCTCACGGAGGCGATCGGCGGCGGCGATCTCTCGCGTCCGAGCCTGGTCCAGGCCATGGTGCGGAGCGAGAGTGCATGGGAGGCCGTCACCTCCTTCTGCGAAGCAGTGATGCTCGCGAAGGAGGAGGCGGAACGCGTGAGGGAGAGGCGGCCTCACGCCCTCAGTCGCCGCAGGAGACGCCCTGGGCGGCGGGAATCGCGGGGCGATTTCCGGCCACCGTAGGCGCGGGCCTGCGGACGGTGAGCAGCGGGTAGCTCGCCGTCCGGTAAGGACCAGGGGGCCTACTCCCTAAGCACGAAGCCCGTAGTTTCAACCTTCGTTACGGGCATTTCTTACTCCGTATCACCTACGGATGGATGATTGGTTCGGGGCCCGAACGAAGTATGAATGACAACATGATTTGCCAGTTGTCCCTACTCCCGATGTGTTTTTGCCCGTCCGAAAAATTTAACTTTCACCCTTGGTTTGATGGATCGTAATGTCAAACGGACGGATAGACGGACGGACGGAAAGACGGACGGACTTAGGGAGTAGGCCCCCAGGCCCGAGTCGACGGCGCGTTGTGTTCCACGCGCGCCTCAAAGAGATGTCAGCAAGTGACGGGGTCCAATAGGGCCGACGCCGCTGTGGTCGCGGATTGTCTGAAGAGGTTACCGCGGCCCTGGCATAGGCAACTGAAGGAACACGGGTGGGTTTTAGTCAGTAAAAGTCTGACACGCCCTTCCGCTCCACCCAGAGCGGGAGAAGTTATTTGATGATTTCCCACCCTCAAAAAAAAAAAAAAAAGGTATGCCACAGGCTTCTACTCCGTTCACCTAATATACCCAATTTTTTTCGAGACGGTAAAAAAAGTCATCCGGTATATAACCTTTGTGCTTACTTGAAACTTTTGATCTTCCGAGTCTTTTAAAGAAAGCCGACTTTATCAAACTCCTCAAACCTGTATCAAAAATTGACTTATAATTGCTTAAGTTGTTGATGTTAGTTTTAATGATCAAGATTTAATTCTCAAGTTTGTCTCTGTTCTTTTCATATGATAGGACCAACTTTTTGAAGAAACGTAAATTCTTAGATTTTTTACACAATTAATGAATGCCATGCTTGGCGTACCACAAATTAATACAGATGGGACACTGCGCAAAATCATTTAAATAAAAGGCGACTCTTGCTACGACACAATAAAGTGCAATTCTGGTCGCACAACGCTTATTACCTGCAGTTATATTCACCTACAAGTTGCCTCTTTTTCTATCGCGTAACTCTTATACCTTCTGACTCGTTAGGGTTATCTTCTTTTACAACGCGGTGCGTGAGTGAGTATCGAACTAACGAGCGAGCCGGCCGGTGCGCGGCAGCCCACACTGAATTGACCCAGTGAGATGAGCCCGCCGCGTACTGTAGCTTCATACCTAAACTGCTGAGTGTCCCATCTGTATTAATCTGTGGCCGTACTAACAACTGATAGTGTTTGTTGTTCATTCATGTAAAAAACCTGTCTGAATTCTTTGAAATTGGCACATCAAATATCTGAGTTGATCAATTGACCATTAAAATATTATTATTTGATTGATTGATGCATTAAAATGTAATTAAAATGATCTTTATTTGCAGAGCCATAGTGAAGTCAATCGCTAAATGTACCCGCAACGTTCCTTTAGTGCTGGAGCGAGTGTGTGACGTGGACGAGTCAGTGCGTCGCGCCGCCTTCCTGCACATCGCTGCCTTCAATGTTACCCATCTCAGAATTGGGCAGAGAGTGCTCACGCTCAAGGTAAATTGACCTTTATTCTCATAGCCACAGTGGTGACAGTAACTAGCAATATCCCTTTAGTGCTGGAGCGACTGTGTGATTTGGACTACGGCTACGTAGCCGTCAAGTAAGTCATATCATATACTGATATGACTTACCGATGTACCTGCGCAGAAGATGAATTTTCAAAGCGCGGGAAATGCTATTGACCAATCGGCACGCTCCACGCACCGCGCTACTTTTTCCTGTACCGCTATTGGTCGGCAGCTGCCGCCATGTTAGCGCGCGCCGCGTAGCATGTTAGTCAGCCGGCATACTTGTGAGTGAGACGGAAAGGACGGAGCTGTAGTGTATTATAAACCTTATAATAGTAAATCTAAGGTTGATTGTAAGTTTTAAGCATTCTTTCGTTAATCTTCGGGGCCATACTTTCTTTTCTGTGCGAACGAAGATTCACGACGCGCCGTATTAGTTGGTTACCACTGTACGTGTGTGTCACGTGTATTATTTAGTATTCAAAACAAAAATCGCCTTAATTCGGATGTGGTACCCCGCGACCTATTTAAAAGCGAACGTCGCACAAATACGCGATTGTCGTGTCTGTCATGTCACGTTTTGTTCGGAAAACCGGAAGGCGCCGTCTGTCGGCGTGACAACGCGTTTAGGTTCACCGAACAAAAAATGACTTGTGCATGCGACTACCGCAAATACGCGCGACGATCGCTTTTAAATAGGATGCAGCCGTAGACATGTTAGAATGAAAAAGGCAGGTTATGCTTTACATTATTACACACTAGCTTCCGCCCGCGGCATCGCCCGCGTGGTATGTCGATAAAAAGTAATCTATGTCCTATTCCAGGTCATGGTCTACCTTTTACCAAATTTCATCCAAATCCGTTCAGCCGTTTTAGCGTGAAAGAAAAAAAAAATTGACGTAAAAGTACATCAAATTATAGAATTCTCTGACTTCTGCGATAGCTATAACTGTGTTGCAAATAAACAAACTCAATTTCGAATTTATAATACATATTATTTAGGATATTACTGTATTTGGTAGGCTTGATCAATAGCGACTTAAAACCTACATTGATTGTAGTTTTCCTTCGAATCATGGTCCATCTAGCCAGCTCTAAACAACGACAACTTAGCGCCCGTTAGATAACTAAAAAAGTAACAGTCGTTTTCATTTATTGATCTTGAATCCTCAGGTCGGTCTTAATGAGCGTAGTGTCCGCGTCCGGCGCGTGGTCGAAGAGATCCTGATTCCTGGTTGGCTGAACATGTTCCAGGGTAATATCCTGGACCTACTGAAGGCCATACGATTGGACAACACGCAAGATGCTATGGACTCGCAGTACGTTGCCGGGAAACTGCTGGAGTCGCTATTTAAGTGAGTTTATAAAACAATATTATGTCTTTTATATCTGTATATCTTTTACTTAAAAGGAGGTTCCTATGTAAGATTTCCTGTAAAAGTTGTACAAGTTTCCGCAATAAACCTTTTTATTTTAATATTTTCTACATTATTGTGCTTTCTAACCAAAAAGACAGACATACAATTATACATTATCAGCTTAACCTTTCGCATATCGTAATTACAGAAACAATTAAAAAGCCATTGGGTCTGAACCACAAACAACATTCAACATTCAACAACATACAACATTCATACAACATTTGAAAATCCACATTGTACAAGCTGCGAAAACAGGGGGGCTAAAACGGCCACTTTTGCAGAATCATAATAGGATGAATAATATTTGAAAGCGTAAAACGGTCATAAACTGATAAAATACAGGGTGTAAGGGACAGCCCTCCGCAAACTGATGGGGTGAATTCAGTATGTCATACTAAGATGACCGGTACATGAAATTTTTTCAGGAACTTTAAGGGACTCCAATAAACCTGATTTGTTTGTGTTTTTGTGCACAAATCGGAGCGTCTATTACTGGTTGGGAGGGGTAGGTAATAGGTATACGGTGAGTTCGATGAACTCTGTAGCTAGACAGAAAGTGAACAGCTGATTTCACGCGTCGTTGGTTAGAGTATTTCAACATCCATTGCTGGTTTTTTTTTTACATAAATGGAGTGCTGCGAACACACAATGCAATTTTACATTGAAATAATGAAAATGTAACTGAAATTTTTTTTTAAAAAATGAAAATTTTCCTGAGAAATTTTCCGGTGGAATATGATTCAGAATGAGGAGCTGAATGCACCCTGATAGTTTGCGGAGGGCTGTCCCTTACACCCTGTATTATGAATTGTCAGTTTGTGACCGTTTTACGATTTCAAATATTATTCATAATATTATCCTATTATGATTCTGCCAAAGTGGGCGTTTTAGCCCCCCCCCCCCCCCCCCCCAGGTGACTTATTTACTTCAAACAAGTTTTATTTAGACAGGAATCTACACTCGGATGGCCCAATTTATAACTGCATGCCAATTTAAAAATGTCCAATTAATATTACTGCTTTTGTTACACATCCCAACTTTTCCCTAAATTTTTGCAGTCAGCTATCAATCACGGTGTTGGTGTATCTGTATGGACAAAATCCCCTTTTTAGGGTTCCGTACCAAAATGGTAAAAAGGAACGATAATGGTGCGCTTCAGTCTGTCTGTCTGACCGTCTGTCTGTAACAGCTGGATATCTCAAGAACTACTAATGCTATCAACTTGTTTGGAATAGTTTTAGATGACGTTAGGTAATAGGTAATAGGTAATACGGGCTGGTATCCGCAACTCCACGACAATGCGCGTATTTTGCGTATGGGTGGGAAAATCGGTTATTCGATCCACCCCAGCTCCTCAAAGAAGGCCAGCAGCGCCTTGACATTACTGACAACTTCCCGGATGGTACCTGGGTTACCGAAGTACTTTGCCCTGTATGCGGCGACAACCGGGCAGTTTAGAAGCACATGAGCTGCTGTCTCGTCGTCCTCCATGCAGGCCCTGTACAGCGGACTGTCTGTGACTCCTATGACAAAGAGGTGTTTATTAAATGACCCATGGCCAGTTAAAGCAGCAGTAACTGTACGCAGCTGTTGTTTAGTTAGTCGAAGAAACTGTTTCGTGAGGCGGCCATCAATTGTAGGGAGTGCTTCCCTAGCCTGCCTACACTCACCTTGGTCCGACCATAGCTTATGATGCTGGTCCCTGGTACGTTTCCTTACCAGAGTGCGCAAGTACCCGAAGGGGAGCGGCACTATGGGTTCAGGTCCCACTGGTGCCATGCTCGACCCCCTTCTGGCAAGTTCGTCGGCTGCGTCGTTGCCTAGCGAGCCGCTGTGTCCCTTGATCCATTGAATGGTTATATTATTGAGTTTACCCACCTGGTTGAGACGCTGGTGGCACTCGTATATTAGCCCAGAGTCCACTGTGTGACTACTTAGCGCTTGCAGAACTGCCATGCTATCTGAGAGTATG
This sequence comes from Cosmia trapezina, assembly GCA_905163495.3. Taxonomy (NCBI): domain Eukaryota; kingdom Metazoa; phylum Arthropoda; class Insecta; order Lepidoptera; family Noctuidae; genus Cosmia; species Cosmia trapezina. The sequence continues at coordinate 5,323,647 of LR991050.1, forward strand.
CGGATCGAGTGGTCCTTAACTTCCCTGGCCATGATGGCAGTAGCGGCCAGAGAAATGCCCATGCACTCGGCCTGGAACACCGTGTTATGGACCCCCAATGGTGTAGCTATGTGTATGTTGAAGTCCTCCGAGAAGATTCCAGCACCTGTGCCACTACCTGTTTTAGATCCATCCGTGAAGATGCGTAGCTCTGCGGGGCGCAACCCCTCGCATCGACGATCCTCGTGGAGCTGGATCTTGTATTTTTTATTAAAAATAAATTGTTTGGGTACCCGGTCATTTACAGCTTTCGTAATAGGGAACTCTTTGTTGAGTCCCTCAAGCAGCGCGGTGTGTGGTGAGTTAGTCTTACCCCAGAGATCTAGTGCATTAAGACGTACCGCTGCCATCGTTGCTTCCTGCTGTATGAACAGGTGGAGCGGTGGCAAACCCAGCATGGCTTCAACTGCTGCAGTCGGAGTAGTCCTCATGCAGCCCGTAGTCGCCGTGCAGGCTAGTCTTTGCATATGTTGTAGTTTATTGGAGGCTGTAACAAGTTTGGTGCGGGGCCACCAGACCACAGCCCCGTAGGTGATCATGGGGCGGATCACTGCGGTGTACAGCCATAGTATAATTTTCGGGGATAGGCCCCACTTCTTACCTATCATTTTCCTGCACTGCCAGAAGGTGATACAGGCCCTGTTTAGTTTGTTGTCTAAATGACTACTCCAGTTTAACTTACTGTCTAGAATGTAAGCATTAGAATATTGCTCCAATCACCTCATCCACATAGCAACAGCAAAAACTTGTGAAACCAACAAATAATCCCACTTATAAATTACATAATATTATGTTCCCGCATGTGCGTAAGTTGCAGTACGTCGATTCTGTAAAATTCAAACAACAACTCGCATCTCACATCGCTAAATTCACTCCCACTTCGCATCACTTCTTCTCACTTGTTTTTAGGGTTCCGTAGTCAACAAGGAACCCTTATAGTTTCGCTATGTCCGTCCGTCTGTCTGTCTGTCTGTCTGTCCGTCCGCAGCTTAGCTCAGTGTCTCTTAATACTAGAAAGCTATAATTTGGCATGTATATAGATATTCATAATGCCGACAAAATGGTAAAATAAAATCATGAAAAAAAAAGTTTTTTAGGGTACCTTCTGTACACGTAAAGTCGTCTACCCCATGGTGTGGGGTATTGTTGGATAGGTCTTTTAAAAATATTGTGGCTTTGTGCGAACAGTTTTTCGATTTAGGGATCCGTTTCTGAAATATTAAGCTTTAAAGTGCAAATTTTTGTTAGAGTCAAGTGTCCCCCCCCCCACAGCTAAACGGTTAGTTTTGGATGGGTGAAAAATTCACGGTAGTAGTATATATAACGAAATTAAAAGGAAAACTATCACAGTTAAGTAGGCTTTTCAAGTTTACGAGTAATAGTCAACCAACTTGTAAAATGTACTTTGAACAGTAAAAATTTCGTACAAATTCCATTAAAAATTACTTATGCAACGTTGTTAGTTGTGTAAAACAGGTAGTAAATATAAATTTATGAACTATGTAAAAATATGCAACAAAAATCATAACATTGTTATTAATAATGATTTCTAGAAAAAATATATGTTAAATTAGAACATTTTTTTAATAACTTAATATGTGAATATTTTAGATTATGTCTGTATTACATATTGTAATTAATTTATAAAAAAAAAAAAATTGAGAATAACACGAAAAACTATCAAGCGTATTTTTATAAAACCACTTTAAATATAATTGAATTATATATCTTTTAGTATACGTGTGTTATTATAATACTTTTTGTTTTGTCTATAATCAATTAATAATGCGTTTAATTTAAACTAACTTTAATTTTAACTTTGATTAAAAATGTTTTATTTTGTGAGAATGGCTTACAAGTAATGGATTTCCTTGCATTGTCTGTGTGTGTTTTTAATCTAGAAAAGTATTCGTCAACAATGTCACAATTTCAAGCCAGAAAGTAAAGTAAGTTGACATTATAAGTGAACAAATTGTGTACATAAACCTGACTCAGAGGAAGAATGTATTATGTATAAGGGGATCTGTTCTGTTTCCGCGCATACTTTATCTATACATCTATACATATTATAAAGCAAAGTCGCTTTTTTTTTGTCTGTGTGACCGCGTTGTTTTTCCCTAAAATACGCAACGGATTTTGATATTTCCACCATCATTTAGATAATTTCTTCCGGAAGGTGTTTATGTATAATTCATATTTATCTATCATATAAAAATGAATCCCTATTTCCCTTCGTAATCGCATCACGCGTGAACGGATGGAACAATTTCGCTAATTCTTTTTGTTGTGTTTATTATTGTCAGGAGAAAGTTCTTATGTAGATAAAAATTGGAAAAGTTGCCGGCAAAATTGGAAAACTGAAAGTGGATTTTCTATGGGAATTATTGAAATTGGGACAGGACAACGTCTGTCGGGTAAGCTAGTTAAGCATAAAAGTAGTATTGAATTTTGACATTTTATCAAGTCGTGAAAAATACGAATTTTTGAGCACTTACATGGCGTGCTCTGACTAAATGGTAAGAGATACATAAAAATAATGTTCTACTGGATTGTACATCTAAAAACGTTCAACAGAAAAAACTGCAATAGCATATGTCTATCTTCCAAGGATTATCCACAGTAACCATTTTTATATTTTAGAATTTCATAAAAAAATTGCTATTAGTTATAAAATAAACAAAGGATTTTCTCGAGTAAGGAATGTTGAAACGGTGATTCAGATTTTTGTTGTTATCTGAAAACTGTAAAGTAAAGTAAAAAAGTAAACACCTTTTAAAAAAAGAGAAAAGATTCACTTTGTTAAGCGTCAGAAAAAGAGCAAAATGGCAGTAAATTTTCAGGACACAAGCCCTGCTATTAAAACTGTTACTCAAGGCAAACTTAATGTTCTTTCATACCATCCAGTATGAACTGGAATTAGGCGTTATAATCACTCCATTGTCTTCCACCAGAAACATCCTAAATAAGCAAAATGTTCCTCCTACCTAATGTATTTTACGCTGATTTAGTAACAAGACACCCAAATCGCTTCACTTTAAACGGCCTAACGAGGTGAATGAAAGTAAAAATGTATAATTTATGAGGGAACGGAACCCTCTGAGGAAACCCTGCGTAGGTACTTTATTCAGGCAAAACATGGAAGTCTTTACAAAATATATGGGTTTGTATTCTATGCACACAGTGTAGGGTTTTATTATAGGTAGGTATTAGTAATAATGGGAATTTATTAGGGGTTTACCATAAATGCCTAAATATCATTATTCATTTGATTTACATATAGGTGTATTTACCTATTTCAGGGGCTCGTGGCTAAGTAATAAGAGCCGCACAGCATGTCGCGGTGGGTCCGTGGATAGGTGACCATTCTTTAGGGACATACCAAGACCCCTCCGTAATAATAAGATTTGCATGCCCATATCGTTAGAACATGGAGGAATTTTTGCTATAAAACATAAGCTACTGTTAATTACCCATGTTTGCAATGCATTGTTTTATTACTATTGATATTTATTTATTTTGAAAGTATAAGAACCACTACAACATATAAAATATGCATATATATAATAAATCGTCCAAATTTAAGCAAATAAGGGTAGTATAGCTGACGTAAGATTCATATGTTCTGTATAAATTTATAACTTTATTTTCCGGCCTACACCGTTTAATTTTAGACAAATAATCAAGTCCTTGCAGATTTATATTTATCAAGCGCACCTAAAAAACGGTCACTCCGTAGGTCCAAGTTATTTGACGCGCACTGTACAAAAAAAAAAAAAAAACCCGTCTAAGACGAAGTTCGCACGGACGTAAAAATATCGCGGCGATTTTAGATTGCCGGAACCAGATTTACTTACTCCACTTTTTCAGCCTAGTGCGAACTTTTGCAGCATTTTAGGTTACACAGAGAATGCTAATGATTTAAGAACACGTTGAATGTAATTACTTTTGCATTTAAGGTCGCTTAACTTTCGACCCCTAGTTCGTTATGTACCAAAAATTAATATTTAGGTACAGTACCTCTACAGAAAGCAAAATTCAGGAATTGATATTAAAAAAAAATATGTTGAGAAAATATTGTATTTTAGTGAAGCCGTTTCAGTTCTATGTACAGATTCAAGAGCTTTGTTATATACGGAGTTAAAATTGTCTTATTTGAATTTGAATTACAATATTATTATAGTCTTGGTTCAATGGTTAAGATGCGTTTCATTAAGTATTTTTCGGAAAAGCAACATTTTGTAAAACGTGATGAGCAGCTGACATTGGGTTATTGTAACTTAGATAAATTACAAACTGAACCACTAAAAAGTGAAAAATAAAAACTTTTTTTCAAAAACAAAAACCGACTTCCAAAAAAAACACTACAAAGTGAAAAATAACTTTAATTTCGGAAGTCGGTGGCAAAAAACTAAAATACAGATCCAAAGACACCGACTTCCGAAATTAAAGTTATTTTTCACTTTGTAGTGTTTTTTTTGGAAGTCGGTTTTTGTTTTTGTAAAAAAGTTTTTTGTCGATCTTTACGTAGGAAGGGGTACCAACATGCAAAACAAGCATTTAATTTTTGCCATTGATGTTCGATTAAAACAACTGGCCACACTATAATTCTCATAATTAATTAACATTTCGTAATCTTTTAACCAATGCTCGGTTAAACAAATAATGTCAAACATTGTTTTTTCTAAAAACAATTCAATTTCCAATTGTTTGGATGAAAAACCTTGAATATTTTGATGAAATAATTTCAAGGATTTCTGCTTAGCCCCTTTTCTACAGTTAACTATTTTAGAGCTAGAAAATACCTTTTTGTTAATAAGTGTAACTATACTGTTAGTGGTACTTTCTGTTGTCTTACAAACTAGTTTAAATTAATAACCACCTTAACATTAGTACTATTACTAACTGTGGTGCTAATTAAAGATGACTTCGACATACTAATTATGTCTGGGTTAATATTAAAAGCTAATAGCCTAGCTATTTGATGTCTAAAACTACTGGGCAGATACACCGTATCCCTAGTCGAGCTTAGCTTATCAACAAAAATGTTGGTGTCAAAAAATATAAACTTGTCACTATGGTGACTAACTAAGAATTGCATGTAGTTATTTAACATGTAAATGTAGTTGTTTTGTCTGTTTGACAAGTACTTAAAGTATGGAAAAGCACACAAAATTATTTTCTTACAATTTAACTTCAATAGCTCGGTGACACTATCAGTAATATCATCTTTTTTAACATTAAGACTGCTACCTATAAGTATAGTAATAATGGCATTAGGATCATATTCATTCTTAGTTATTGAAGCCATTATTTGTTTGTAGGAAGACTGAGGCATACAATAGTTTAGAGAAGAATGACTCAGGTTGTTGCTAAGTAATTTTCCTAACCCTTTTCCAAAACTATCAGAAAACATAATGGAATTATAACATACTTTACTACTACAAGGAACAGCACTAGCATCTGTCTGAACTACTTGCAATGGACCTAGTTCAATATCTGGTGAATCTTGACAAGCTGACTCTCTAACTAGTATTTTGACTACATTTGAATTGTTTTTCATAGCGTGTAGCATACCCTTAGAAAGGGTACAAGCTAAAGAACTTTTTGAGATAAAAATAAGGTCAAAATGGCTTTATTTAAAAAAAACAATGAATTTAAGTGTAGTAATTTTTCATACATTTAAAAATTTTTAAGACTTTGGAAGCACATAAGTCATTTTCTACTGATCAATTACATCAAATAATAATTTATTTAGAATAAAAATACATTGCAGACTATTATAAAATTTATTTTGTTCTATTGCAACCATAAACAAATAAAATATATCGATTCAAAGGCGAGATTTTGGGTAATTCAAAGAAAGAACAAAAAAAAAACTTACAAACAGACACTTCAATTTTATCAATTTGATTAATTGGTCTCAAGTTTCAAAGTGTCAAAATTTTTTGTATTACTTTCAGAGCAATGACATTATACATCTAGACGTTGCCATGATTACAGTGTGAAGTGTGGAAGTGAGACACATATATACGAAATAATTATGAAAATTAAGACAAAGCATCGTATCTTCTGTCCCTTACGGCGTGCCGTATTTTTGTATGGCAAAATTTAAAAATATTGCCAAACAAAGTACTTTCACTGTTACAAAATTTATCTTGTTTCGATTAATTTAACATTTTTGGACAGTTTTTGCATTGTGCGAATGTATTGACATGGGTTTCAGTCCAAAATATAGAAGATTTCTTACGTTAAACCTCATTTCTCATACCACATAACCTAAAAAAGTATAATATTGCTGTCTCATGACCGGCCACGCGGTGGCTCGATCTAGATGTATATTATCTAAGTTTCAGAGCCATCATAGTATTCTTCTCTTTGGGCTCTGTATTAAAAAATACTCAGAACAATAACAAAGCATAGAAGGAAGGCTAAAAACAGAATTCTGTAACTACCTTTATTCCCGTTCTATTATTAGGTACGATAAAGGTACGATAAAGGATGTGGGAAAGAGATAAATGTTTTACTCTTTGTTTTACTTTCTTGGCATGGTCACAAGATCAATTGTCATTTGGTTAAAAAAGTTATAGTATGACGCGGCCAAATTTGATAGTACTTTGTTTCAATGTCTGACAGTTCGTTCATTGAACTAGCTGACTTATTCGCGTGTTCATTGTTTACGTGTCTGTCGTAATATTCCATGGTTTTGCGATGTTTTAATAATATTTCTACTGTTAGATTGCATGAATTCTTTGTTTAACTACAAATAGTGAGTGTGTGGACGCTGTGGAGCAATTTCTTGTGTGGTTGGGGGCTGCAAGACCCATTCATAGCGAAAATAAAATGAACAACAAATATTGACCTTCCATCGGTAAGTTTTTGCTCAATTTCTTGTTGCCTAAGATCTGATAAACGAATATAAATACATAACAAATATTGCTGTGTCACTATATAGCTGAAACCAGTCGTAATATTTATTCCAATAGAAGTTATTAGCGAATATTCGGAAATTGTTTTGGGGTTATCTTGATCAGCCATAGTGACGTAAATAATGTTGTCGATACTTTTCTTTTACAGATTTCCTAGACGATGTGAAAAAAAAATGGATAAATTGTATTGGTAGACGAAATTGGACTCCAAACAGCACAGCCACATAATATGCTCCAAACATTTTACTTTGTATTCATTTGGTAATGAACCTATGAAATGGATGTAGCATGTTCTTTAAGTCGTCACTTAGAGTACATGCTGTTCCTACATTATTTGTTATGGATAGAACAGATGAAATGGTCTTGATATATTATGATATAATTAAGGTATTTTATTGGCAATAAATAGTATCCCGTTCAAATTAAAACTTGATTTATTACATTACAGGAAATACTTATGGAAGTCTGCGAAGAAGGACATAGCGCAATACTGCAAATTAAAAAAACCGCTCACCATCAACAGTAATCTAACATGAAGACAGGTATAACATTCAGAAATATGTTCACTTGATATATGCGATACAATGATATTATATTAAAAATATCATTGATGCGATATCATTCTTCTAATTATCCCAGTCGGAAATATAATCGAGTGCAAATTTATTTATTTATTTTTAATACAAAATACGTAATTGCAGGATCCCGTAGCAATGGAAGTTGAAACAGGACCTAGTACATCGGTACAAATTAATGAATCGCCACTGATCTTGACATCTCGTGAAATCATCTCACATCAGTCAGGTAAGACATACAAATAAAACTATTTACCTAAATAAAAATGTTGATAAAAAATATTACAAAAACAAAACCGGTCAAGAGCGAGTCGGACTCGTGCACCGAGGGTTCCGTTCCGATTTCTGATAAAGTGCGCTATTTAGAGACATCGTTTTATTTTTCCTGTAATCTTTACATAAACTTCTATCACATAGAATAATTTCAGATTTTTCTCATTGCAAACTTCGGAGATAAGGGGGAGTAATTGTATTTTTTTTTACATTTTTCATCAAAAGTCGAAAACTATGCGGCCTAAAAAAAAGAAAAAAAATGTTTAAGAATCTGCAAACAGCGCTCTTTCATATGATACCCCACATGCCCTAGTAGCCCCACTTTGAGTTTAAAAAAAAAATAGCCTAAATTACTCCTTATAACATCAGAGGGCTTAGTGCGAGTTTTTATACTTACTCGATCACGTTAACGTAAACGTCAGTTTATACTGAAAATGAATAAGCGCCGCCTGGTGACTATAATGGGAAACACAATTATTCCATACGAATTGACATACGTCAACGTTAACGTAAACGCGATCGAGTAAGTATAAAAACTCGCACTAAACCCTCAGAGGGCTTAGTGCGAGTTTGTGCGAGCTGCTGTATGCCAGTGAAAGTCCCGTCAAATTCGGAGATTAGCCGGAACAAACAGACAGACACAGACAAAAATTTAAAAAATTGATTTGAGGTAGGTACCGTATATACTTTCTTATACATTTAGTAAAATTTTGACTTTAGTTTGTCGGAATAAAGTTCGAAATTCAAAAATGGTTCGATGGTTTGAACCTGGGTCTAAAGAAAATAAGTTTTGTAATAATGCTTTTCCCGACCCGGGAATCAACCTAGGAACACAGGTTCAGCAGTCGCTATTGCGGTGTGCTTGACCAACGAGGAAGTGCAAAAATACACCAAGATCCGTTGGTCGCCCTTTAATAACTCCAAAGACACAAGTAAACCGAGGTGGCCATCCTATTCAGAAAGCCGCTCAAAGCTAGCTAGCTCCTCAAAAATATAAATAATTCACGTTTTATTTTATTTCAAAAGATCTATTTTATTAGGATTCCGTACCTCAAAAGGAAAAACGGAATCCTTATAGGATCACTCGTGTGTCTGTCTGTCTGTCTGTCCGTCTGTCACAGCCAATTTGCTCCGAATCTAATGAACCGATTAAGTTGAAACTTGGTACACATATGTATTTTGGTAACCCAAACACGGACATGAAACGTAAATAAATGAATTTTGAATATGGGGGTCTCTTTTGGGGGCAAAAAGTACAAATAAAAAAAAAGTTTTGCAAACTGTAGCGTGTGACATATCAAATGAAAGGTCTTACTGTGAGGGTCACAAATATATATATATATATTTAATATTAAAATAAATTGTTTTGAAGTTATTTAAGAAAATAGACGAAAATTGACCATTCCCCCCCCCCTTATCTCCGAAACTACTGAGCCTAAAATTTTGAAAAAAATACAGAAAATAGTTCTTTATCTATAGATTACAGGAAAACCTATCGGAAGTTTATGGTCTTGTAAATCTATATATAAAAAATTCAAAGTCCTGCCTGACTCATTGACTGATAATAATCAACGCACAGTCCAAACCACTGGACCTAGAGACATGAAATTTTGTACATAGATACCTTATATAGTGTAAACATCCATTAAGGAAGAATTTTAGGAAATTCCATCCCTAAGGGAATAAAATAGGGGATGAAAGTTTGTATGAAAAATTTTAGCTCTTGAGTTATTAGACTTGAAACTTAGCACGAATATTCATCTAAGTTAATTATAATATTAATCATTTTTAGTTTTCCTAAACTACCCCCTTTTTGTGGATGGGAAATCATCAAATGACTTCTCCCGCTCTGGGTGGAGCGGAAGGGCGTGTCATATTTTTACTAACTAAAACCCACCCGTGTTCCTTCAGTTGCCTATGGCAAGGCCTCGGTATCTCTTTTGAACAACCCGCGACCCCAAAAGACGGGATTGGTGGGTGTCAAAGTTTGTATGGAGGAATTTTAACACGCGGTCCGATTTACTCAAAACTCAGTTTTTGTACTTGAGACCAAAAATGAAGACCTAACGTGTATCAAGGTTTTCCAAAAATCTACCCCTAAGGGGTGAAAACTGAAAAGGGGTAGTAAATTTTACAGCGGAGGATTTTATTGGGGATTGATTAACTCGAAAGATAATAGAGGAAGTGCATTCTAAAGATAAACCGCCTGGAAAAAGAAAGAAGCGTGAATAAAACCAGAGCGGTGAGAAGGACATCGTAGAAGACGATTGTTGGTGGAACGAAGATTTTTACTATGGGCAGAGCAGAAATATTGAACATGGAAAGTCAAGAAAGAAGGAGGAGTGGGTTTGTCGAGTATAGAATATAACATAGAGAGCCCTCAGCTCTCTACGCTGACATATGGGTATGGGTATTCTGTGCTCATATCACCTACATCAAAGGTGTAGTAGATAGGGGGAGTATCTCGGATGCAATTCTTAGAAAGGGTTGAAATACCTGCTCTGTAGCTAATTATAAATAGAATATCATCAAAAACTATGATTATTACAATAAAAAAAACGTTTATGAACAAATTAACATTTATTTGTGTTCTAAACTCAAAAATATTCTATTTTTGATAATTATTAGGCTGTTTATCGGTTTTATATCTTTGCTTCTCTTTCAACCTGGCGAAAGCAAAGCGCGAAAAAAAAAGAAAATTTGAATCATAGTTTCCTAATAATTCATGACAAAAATATTTATTTTATTTTATTTCCTCAAAAGTGTATTGAAAAACGTCGTTTGATACTTGTGGACATTTGTTATTGCAGTTCTCGGCTCAAAAACAATTCCGCCTCGAATGCAATAACAAACGTTCTCCACTTGTATCAAAATGTATTGCAACAGGGACTGAAAGGGGTCTTAAAAATTCAAAGGGAGCCCTTTGAATACTAGGGCTTGTGGGGTATCATATGAAAGAGCGCTGTTTGCACATTCTCAAACATTTCATCGTTTATTTTCAGGCCGCATATTTTTCGACTTTTGATGAAAAATGTGAAAAAAAATACCGTTAAGTAGCCCCACTTCGATTTTTTAAGACCAGCTCACATTTTATGGTTATTGTAGGACAATAAAATTCTTAACAATATTTAACATTAGAGGTCTTGAAAATGACAAAATTTAATTAATTCATAATTTTATACCTAGTTTACTTAATACTATTTACCTTAAAAATAAAAATAACAAAAATCAATTTGCCTAGCCATTTCCCAACTATGTTGGGGTCGGGTGTGGGGGTTGGGGTTTGGCAGTATTTTACATGGAGCGACTGCCTATCTGACCTCCACAACCCAGTAACTGGGTAATTCTGGTGAATTTACTTTGTGGCGAATATACAACAACCCCACGAAATACCCCCATCTATGCTCAGCCATTATTTATAGTTTATAAAAATAAATAAATAAATAAAATTCATTTAATTCATATAACTGAGATGAGGCTCGAATTTGCCTGAATGGTGAGGACCGACGTCGGCGAGTGTTACGAAGACCAGGGGAACGCTATGCCGACGTGTCTTTTGAAGAAATCACCCCTTATGGTGCAAGGTCCGTTATGTTTTGGGCGGGCGTAACTTCCAGCTATCGTACCGAGATAGTGTCCATTGCAAATGTGTCATTACTTTTTTAGTTTAATCAACAGATTTTTGTAAATCGATAATTACTTCATATTTTGCAAGCGTTGTGTCATCGCGTTTCTCTTTCTTTTCTATGCAGTCCGACAGTAACCGCGCACTTTGCGACGGACAAGCCTTAAAAGAGTAAAAGGAGTTTCTTGCCAGCTGTTCTCCATAGGAAACGACCGTGCACCTAGCTTCTGACGTTTCGTAAGTGCCCATGTAGGTTTATGTGAAATAAAATATTTTGATTTTGATGCAACATTTTTTTTACCAGCCATAATTGCCCCACTACTGGGCAAAGCCCTCCCTACTCTCTGTCCCCCTCTCTCTGTCCAGAGCTGTCAAGGACCAATCTTTATTAAAGGAGTCCAGCTCATCCGTCATCTCCGTCTGGGCCTGCCGCGATGTCGTTTGGCATTAAGCGGGACCATAGAAATATAAAAACAGGAGAAGTGGCAAGCTGGCGAAAATGTATCCGCGCGACATGCTCAGTATGAGCCGTTCATAGTACAAATTCCGTCTCCGCGAACTAGTGCGCTTTCGACTGTGACCGTGACAATTTTTAGAATGCCGTGCTGTTCAGTGGTTTCTTGTAAAAACCGAAGCCATGTAAATCATGGAATCACTTTCCATATGACATGTTAGTACAAGTATTTTACCGTATTTACTGTAAAATCATGAAAGTGACAAAGGGACAAAGTGGAGACACAGGGTTCCAATACATTTTACTGTAAAATCATGAAAGTACCGTCGCTTAGTACAAAGATGCTTTGCTATTTTGCTCTTGTCACTGGTAATGTATCGCTCGCGTTTCGTTTTAAATATGGTTTAATGGGGTAATGAATTTTGTTTTTTCTCGATTTTGTGGAAGGAAGGGAACCATATAAACAGTCTTTGTAAGCATTGATTGATACAAAAGTGAAGTGAAAAGACACCTATCGTCGACGACGCAACTTAAAAGTAACTAAGTCAGAATATAATATTAAACTCTTCAAACTGGTTAAGCTCGTCGATGCTCTTTTAATAATTCCTAGATTAACAAAACCATTTAAAGTTTTCGTGAAACCAAAAGGTGTAGTACTGGAAGTGGATTAAGTTTTCAGTGGGACGGTAATGTAAACATACGTGGTCTGGTCTAATAGGCTGGTGTTGCCAAGTTTTGGATAATAAGGACTACTGTTAGGTAAATGTTGATTTATAGTGACAGATAATTGCCACGGTAGAAAGTGTTGATATCGAACATTATAGTGCTTTGCGATAAGGAAATCTGAAAAAAAAACGGACAGTATCAAATTTATTGACATTCAATAACGTGAAGAAGACATTATACTGTTTTTGTTAAATGTTACTCATACATGAACAAATTTCAAAAATGAGCTTGTGGCTAAGTAATAACAGCCGCGCGAGTCAATCCATCAGGTTAAGCTACGCTTGCCGGGGTTGGTCCGTGGATGGGTGACCATCTTTACATACCGAGACAAGCTTGATGTTTCGCTGCTTGAGGTATAGTTTGGCGGTAAAAATTTAGCATACCTAGGAAACGTCGCAGTTGTTGAATGGTGTCTGGTTTTGGATAATTTTTGATGACTTCAACCTTTTCGGGTAGTGGTTTTACTCCATCTGGTGTTATCAAGTATCCTAGAAATTCTATTTGCTCTTGTCCGAATTCACATTAACAAAAAGAATAGGTTATTTTCATTTAATTCATTGCAACAGTACATAATTTATGAAGAATAATCTTCTCCGAGCTTTAGTTTTACGTCTAATCTTACAATTAATTTAAATTGACTAATACTTGATTTCAGCCAATTGCGCGTATTGGCTGAAAAGTAAATTATTTACAATTAACTTTTATAATATTATAATTGCGGTATTTTATTGTTTGTGCATGAAAGGTAAACAATAATGGTTTTATGGTCGTATTACATGAAAAGGAACTAAGACTACAAATTAAAACAATTTCATTTCATATTCATATGACTCAGTATAATCTCAAATTAATACTACACCTTCCACACGTTTGATAAACTTGCATCGATAGGTACCTAAACTCAGTGTCAAAAATACCGGGACGAACAGACAGTTCACAATAATCCTCATTGACCGCCCCCGTCGGATTAATAAGACAAATGTTTTCGTGCACGTGCCGCCTCAGTCGTTTTTATAAGACTGAGAACCTAGCCTCTGTCGTAGGTTTGTTTTTTTTTTACACGAGCCTATTCGTCGTAGATATTTATTTGTCTATGAGGGACAGGCATGGCTTCCACACATATGCACCACATGACGCACATGTACATAACGCCATCCTCGCTAGTAGTTGACTAAGTTTTCACTTCATTAACACGTACAAAATGTACATTGTTTGACAGGTAAACAAAACCAGCGACGATACGACACCTAGCGGGATTAATTCTCTCCCCATTGACATGAAACCAACTTTATTTGTTCAGATCTTTTTGAACGGTCTGTTCGTTCCATAGAAATATAAAAAACTGTTATATCTATGGTTCGGCCTTATAGTTTTGCCATTGACTTTGTACAGTGACCATAATATAACATGGACCACATGTGTGGAACAAATTATCAAAATTTTTAGATATTTTACAATGTACCTATACTACTTACTACCTACCTTAGGTTACCTAAATACCAACATTTAAATAAAAAATCTCAATTTTCAAACTTATCTCTTGGACGGAATTGAATCTCAAGTACGCACCTCTTAGATCTGACATTACCTACAGCTCAACACAAAAGAGTAAAAAAAAATGGGGGCGCCACTAGCCATTACATTATAAAATTTAAACTTTAAAAACCATTTTTCTAACAGAACTTTAGATAGTAATAACAATTTTAAATCAGTCCAATCGTTGTCATGCACATTTGTTGCCTGATCACAACACTGACAAAGATTAAAAATTATAATCAACGCAACCTAAGTCCGTTTTGACAGCCCATATCGTTTCATATGCCAAAGAGAGACAAACATAGCGGCACAAAGAGGGACACCCTCATGTCAAAACGGACTTCTTAAATTGTGATAACTATAGTTCCGTTTCTAGACTTTTTTGCCGGACTACAACTCGGATAAATGTATCCTATGATCTGTCGAAAGATACATTCAATATTTACTATTATCAGAAACCATCTATTTACAAAAGTCTAGCTGCGCACATTTTTTTTGTGTAACAAACTATTTAAAATCTAGCAAACTTAAAATAGATCAGTGCTATTTATAATTTCTAGAGCTTATATCAACCCTATTCCATACGATTTGAGCAAAAGTGCAACAGATATGTTTTCAGCTCAGCGACTCAAACAACTCATTATAATATAGGTACGGCTTACAATAATTAAGTATAAAATATTGAAGTGGTGAAAAATGTCGCGACGGGATTTTGAACTCTCAGTGTTAAGCTGAGTGTTGAGAATCCAACAGAGTGCATCCCTGCACGTCGAAAAATCACACTGTTGGCTTTTCAACTCTTGGCGTTAAGCACAGCGTTGAATATCGAGTGTGCCAAAAAAAAAAGCAAAAAAAACATATACCGTCCATAACCCCGAAGTTTGCATAGAGAAAAATCTGAAATTATTCTAGTGATAGTTTAAGTAAAGATTACAGGAAAAATAAAACGATATCCCTATGTAGCACACTTTTTCAGAAATCGTAACGGAACTCGGTGCGCGAGTCCGACTTTTCTTGACCGGTTTTTTATTTTATTTTATTCTTTGTTAAATTTGCTGAAAATAGTCTTTTGCTAGTAAATTTATTTTTTTATATTACCTACGAAAAACTAGTTGATATAGACTATATAAAATCATTTTTATGTAAAAAATTAATTCCAAAGAAAGATTAACATTGATACGATTCTTTACTGTTCCAGTCACGTAAAATATTGTTTCTAGATAAGCTAAGCCAAAATAGCTTAACCTTATTCCTGAAATACTGATTACCACAATGATTTTTAATCGACTTGAAGTCGATTTCGAAAAGGAGGTGGTTCTAAGTATATTATTTTTAATCTATGTTCATCCATTTCTACGTGATTACTGGACCTGTATAAGTGATTCTTTTTTCATTTGGTAGAGGAACGCGGTGGTCCCATATAAATTTATTATCTTTGGTTTGGTAGCTTTTGAGTAAACTACAATAATAGGTAATACGGGCTGGTATCCGCAACTCCACGTCAAAGCGCGTATTTTGCGTACGGGTGGGAAAATCGAATATTCGATCCGCCCCAGCTCTTCAAAGAAGCCTAGCAGCGCCGTGATATTACTGACAACATCACAGAGAAGCTATAATAATACCTACGTAGGTATTTAATAATAATTCCAGTTTGTCAATGTTGTTGATGTTCTAAAACTTCTCGTCAATTTTGTTTATACGTGCTATATGAATTTGTGCGGGGTAAGTACAAGAACAAATAAAAACCGGGCAAGAGCGAGTCGGACTCGCGCGCCGAGGGTTCCGTTCCGTTTCTGAAAAACTGTGCTATTTAGCTACATCGTTTTATTTTTCCTGTAATTTATACATAAACTTCTATCACATAGAATAATTTCAAATTTTTCTCTGTGCAAACTTCGGAGATAAGGGGGGGGGAACGGTATTTTTTTAAACATTTTTCATCAAAAGTCGAAAACTATGCGGCCTAAAAAAACAAAAAAAATGTTTAAGAATGTGCAAACAGCGTTCTTTCATATGATACCCCACATGCCCTAGTTACCCCACTTAGAATTTTTTAAGACCCCCTTTCAGTCCCTGTTGCAAAAAAAGTATATGTATTTTTGTTTATTTCTTATTTGCAAAATAGTTGGGTCAACGTCATCTAAAATTATTCTAAATTTCAAGTTGATAGCATTAGTAGTTCTTGATATATCCAGCTGTGACAGACAGAGAGACAGACAGACAGACAGACAGAGTCACACCATAAGGGTTCCTTTTATACCATTTTGGTACGGAACCCTAAAAATGCTTAATTTTTTACAATAAATAAATAAACATTTATTTCAGAATCACTTCCATACCTATTTTTTAGTAACAATGTAAACTTATAAACTAGTGTTAGTAACAACTCACTTCGAAATCAGCACTACAAAGTGCAAAATTACTTTAATTTCGGAAGTCGATGCCAAAAAACGAAAATACAAAACTTGATACACCGAATTTCGAAATTAAAATTATTTGTACGCCAAGGTGCCAACACACATGTTCTGACGGATAAATTACTTATCTGAATAACTCCACATCCATCATAATTATTTAAAAATTACGAACTTTTTACCATAAAACAATGATTTTTTACAGAAATATAAATATCAGTTACTTGTATGCCCCTATGTTTTCCTTTTTGATGATATATTATTTTTATAAGAACTAGAACCCTCCAAATATGCTCAAAATTGCCTATTCAGACCGCTGTCAACAGACGCCTAGTGTACCAATTTGACAACTATTAACGAAAAAAGAAAAACATAGGGGCATAGTATATATCCTTCTTAGTCAGTTCATGAAATATTTTTTAAATTGGTCCAACATTGGAGGAGGAAATAGGCGAGAGCCAAACCTCGAAATGTGACTTTTTACATAGGCTATTTAGTCGGATCTGCAGTTGTCCTTATCGCACGAATTCGAGGGCGGAGCGCTCGCAGAGCTACAGCAATACCTTCTTAAAATACCTAATTTTCAAAAGTCTGGCCACCCGCCTTTCCTCTTAAGGTGATAAAGCAATAACGAGGTCGATTATACAAACTAAATCATCTCTAAAATCCTAACTAATATTACAGGTACGAATGGATGCCGCCAGGTCCACCATCACCGCAGAGGTCACAACCACCGGTCGCCCCGAAACCTCAGGTAAAATACGCAGTGCCATATTTTTATCTTATAAAGGTATTTTCTTATAGCCAGCTCAGCGCGGTTTTCGCTGCCAAACAAATATCAACCTTGTAGTTCTTGAAATAAAGTGGAAAATAAATAAACTTCCATTAGTCTGACAGCGCATCATAGCGGATAGAGGTGTGCGTCTCAGGTTATTTATTTAAGACTTTATTTTAAGCGGGATGCGCTAATAAGCCTGCAAATGTCAAATTTTCTAACAAATATGTATTTTTTTAAAGAAAATAGCTATTTTTTACGGTTGCGAATAATATTTTAATAACATACAACTTAGTACTGACCTGCAAAGTGCAAAAAATTAAAGAAAATATCAATGTCGCGGGCTTGGCGCTTTCGCTATAAGTCGATATTTCTTCTAACAAAATATTAACCTACTAATTACCTACGTATCTTAGGGTACAACATAATTTGTATTGACTGACAACTGATTATCTAAATCTTTGATGTTAGGGTGCGAGGCGAACGGACATGGAAATGGAAGAGCAGTCACATCCACAGTCACATCCGCAGCCGCAGCAGCCTCCGCCCAGCAATGTGCAACCCGAAGACGGTATGGACATTTACTTCTTCATTTGTAGGCTATTTTCATGTTGCACTTCTGAAAGCTCACAAGTTTTTTGTGAATAGCGTGAATGTACGGTGAATAGTCAATCTTATAAGCAACGGCTTTACGCCTTAAACTTTTTTTAAGTATGATTTTCGTGATAAAAACCGGCACGGTTTTTGTTTATATGATGTAACTAGATAAAGGTATATTTTGATTGTGTACAGAGCGATACGTAGCCAGCGCATTGGAACCGCCAGCGGTGTCTGTGTATCCAGCGGGCGGAGGCGGTGCGGGGGGCGCGGGGCGAGGCGTGGCGCCGCACAACCCGTGGCAGCGCGAGGAGCGGGAGAGGCAGCACGAGGCACGCCGCGCCGCCGCGCGCGCGCGCAGGTAACGAGACATTTTATGTGCCCGATGGGATTTTAAATCGACAAAAATGACAAAATTACCATACAAACTGTGACCCCTTTACGGGATGAATTTTTATCCCCTAAAGGGAATCACTCACTTTCGGTATTTAAGGAAGTCTTGTGTATTCATGCTTGTAGACCCAGCGGTATAGGCCCTGTGTTGTCTGTCAAAGAAAGGGTTCAAATCCGGGCAAGTACCAATGTGACTTTTTCAATTCATATGTATTTTCTGAGTTTATCTTGGACATTTCTGACATCGGTGAAGGAAAACATCGTGAGGAAACCTAGACTAGTTAATATAAGTATGAAATCGCCAACCCACCATGAGCAAGCGTGCTGATCAATGCTTGTGTCTTCTCTGTATGAGAAGAGGCCTTTGCCTTGCAGCGGGACAGTAATAGGCTGGTATTATAAGATATTATAAGGTATTATAAGATTTTATTTTTAATTTATTTAATTGTAAGATTATGAATGAATGAATTCAAGTTGTTTATTAAGTTGATTCTATAGAACAGTCAGAACGAAAATAGATTAACGCTTATCTTTTTTTAACCAACTTCAAAACAAGGAGGAGATTATGCATTCAGCGAATTTTTTCTTAATTAAACTTATACAAACGTCGTCATTTTTTATAGATATAAGCTCGAATATATTAAGATTATTAGGCATAAATCATTTATTTTGGCTGTCTGTGGAGAGAATAAATGATTCCAGATGAATCCAACCTAACAACAACAAAATGCATCACAGCGCGTCGAAAAAACACACTGTTGGTTTTTCAACTCTCGGTGGTAAGCAGAGCGTTGAAAATCCATTGCGCGAAAAAAAATCGCCGCGATATTTTTACGTCCGTGCGAACGTCACTAACACTGCAGGGTAAGGAGGCTTCTCCTATTCAGAGAAGAAGTTTTTAATGGCTATGCTCGTGGCTAAGTAATAACAGCCGCACGGGTCGATCCATCAGGTTAAGCTACGCTTGCCGGGGTTGGTCCTTCGATGTGTGACCATCTTTACATACCGAGACTCCTCTCCGTGCCTCCGAAAGCACGTTAAGCCGTTGGTACCGGCTGTCATGCGTATGAAAGGGACACATTACTTGAACACTCCACCAGGTTTTGAAACAGTCTTCAATGCAATCAAAGCGTTGCTTAATGAGAAGAACAGAAGCAGAGTAAGTGGACACACACTAATCATCCATATAAAATAATCGTTAAAAAGCTACGAAATTTCCCGATCATTTCGATAACTGACTTTATTCGAGTGTTCGGGTAATATCGTCGTCACTTGGAGCGAAATTAAACGGCTCTTTATTCGAAATTGGAGGTGTGGGCGTAGCGTGCCAACTTGGTAATATCATCATCACACACTGGAACAGCGTAGACAAAGGGGTAGGCTCATTGAGACATACAAAATACTTTCTAAACACTACGAAGTACCCAGCCTTCAAGACCTTTACACTATGAATGCCAACAAACATTTGCGTGGGCATTCCCTGAAGTTATGGGAAAATTCATCAAAGAAAAAGCCTTTGAAGCAATTCTTGCCTAACCGAGTTGTAACTGCATGGAATAGGCTCCCGGAAAATGTTGTGACGGCTCCCTCACTGAACTGCTTCAAGAATCGACTGGACAGATTAAATATCTCCAAGCTATTTGATACACACGCATCAGCTAATTAGCTGCTAGTGTGTTTAAGCAAAATAATAATAATAATAATAATAATGATTATTAAATCAATTGAACCATTAGTTTAAGCAGTAGTTTATTTGTTTAATATGTGTTTGTGTTAAAAGTTACATCAAGATTATTTTCCTTAATATAACTACCTAAACCTTTCTAATATACTCGTGACTTCACCCAGTCGTGTAGGTTCAACGTCTCGTGTGTGCGTTTTTCTCATGGGAGGTCCCTTCGACGCCTTCGCTTTTCCCGCTCAAAATTAAATCTCGTGAATTATTCATGTTCGCAAATTCTGTCTGTCATGTCATCTTCTCATCGCGAGTCGTCCATTCATCAGAGCTCGTTATTAGTCTTTATGAATGAAATTGATTTGACTTTGACATTCGAAATCGATTTCAAGGTGACAACTAGTTGCTGTTAGGGTACAGACTTGATACTATAATGGTCTAGTACTAAAACATCCTTTTGTGGTTTTTTAGGGTTCCGTACCTCAATTGGAAAACGGAACCCTATAGGATCCGAGTTAGGGAGAGACACCCGCTGGGTCTAGGGATTCCAAGTTTAGCACGTAGGTTCCTTATAGGTTCTACGGGTGCACTAAGAAAGGATTTTTCAAAATTCACCCAATAAAGGGGCGAACGGGGGTCCAAAGTTTGTATGAAAAATCTTATTACTTGAGTTAATAGACTTGAAACTTCCACGCGGGCGAAGCCGTGGGAAAAAGCTAGTTATTAATATATTCTCAGTTTATTATGACATATTGGACTTATTAACTTTTGATACCGATTTCTTGGTTTATACAAGTTGTAATTGAAATAACTGAAAACCTCTTACGGGGCAATGACCCTTTGAGAGGTTTGCAGTCATCCCATTGTAAAAGCAATTCAACAATAATGGGAGCAACAAGGTGTAAAAAAACATTTGGAAAACTTTCCAGATGCTTTTTTACACCTAAAACTTTAATTTTATATCAATTACACCTTGTACACACAATATTTAAATTGTGATACAATTGAGAAAACATTCAGCGATTCGGCTTATACTAAAATATTATGTACATTCATTATATTCATCATATAAAGTGCCATCTTCGGAACAACTCAGACACAAGAACTAGCGAGCCAATTCAAAAGCCAGCACAAAATATTTTAAATCCCGAACATTGTCGAAGTCCCCTTTATTCTTGAACCGAGTCGTACACAATACTCTACGGTACCATCATCCGCACGTATTTGTTAACCATTTTTAGCATTGACAGAACCTTCATGTCCTAGCTTTAAGAATGTTTTTCGTACGAGTAGTTCAAGTTTTATCTGACTGTAGATCTAGGTTTATATCGGGTGCAGTTCAAATGCCTTCACTCGCGAGCCACGGTACATCGCCAGTCTCATTTGCATTGTAGGAAATTGAATTTTTTCGTGCGCCAGCTCGTGTGACCTTTTGTGGTGGAAAACTGTTCGAATGCCTTATTCGTTGGGCTACGAACGCTTAAGTTTTCAACGCGAAATTATGTTATACTATAATTGAGAAGACATTAGCGCACTCACTCGCACATGAACGCGATGTGTGCGTGAGGGCATTGTGTGCTGTACGTAATGAATCGTTTTAACAGTAGCAATACAGTTTTGTAGTGTCACGCACACTACAACACTGGTTACTTATCTCTGTTGCAGACTGTACATAATCATTGACACATCATAGGTGCTGTAGTTGTTTCATCATTGTGGCTAGAATGAAATCATGAATGTAGTTACGTCTATATTTTCCTCATTACGATGTTTTTCAGTAGGTACTTACTTCAAGACTTAAAGCTGGTATCCTTGTGTATGCAACAGAGCAATATTGCTTTTATAATTTATGTTATGATGCGTCGTTGCACACAGCTATTAATATTATGTTGCATCTGGTTTTCTAGCTCACATGAATACTTTTCTACATCAATATGTATGTTAGGACTGTAAGCTGTGTAATCTTCATAGTGGCAAATATTGTTCTAAAACAAGTTATTTTTTTTGTTTGGCCCAGTACTCAGTGACGCTAACACCATTCGCTCCATTTCATGTAATAAAAATATTGTAGACAATGAAAAATCTTGCATACGAATTGTCAAACCGGCAACACCGGTTTGCGACCGCGCCAACCGCGAGCCGCGCGACCGCCGCGTCGCGCGGTTTTTTTCTCTAAATATCGGATACAGAAGTACAGAACCATGATTTGTAAAGTCCAGTTACTCTTTAAACCTAACTAGAGTTTTTACGAAGTTACCATTGTTAACAAACTATTGAATTCATTAAAAGTGCTTAATTAATCATCATTAATAGTAAGAGTATGTAGGATTGTAGGCTATTTCTCATTTTAGCCTATAAACGTCAAATTGTATTGTGTGGCAAGCGTAGCTTAGCCTTCGACCGACCTGTGCGGCTGTTATCATTTAGTAATGAGCCCCCGAGCAACTGAGATTTAATAGAATATTATTAAAGAGGTGCTAAAGTTACGGTTTCTTACTCGTAGAAAACCAAAATTGAAATGTTTACACAACACAGTCACATTTTCTTTAGGCCTAGCGTCGATTACGTTATACCAAAAACAAAAAATAACAACAAGACGACGCGACACAACGCGACGGGGGGTGAAGGGCCTGAAGGGGGAAGCAAGATATAATAAGCTTGAATTTAAATTTGGAAAGCATCAATTCTGTCCTCCAATAATGATACAAATTTTGTGATATAGTGGATAAAAGTTTGTATGGGAAACTCAGTATTTCTTAAGTTAGGGATGTGAAAATTAAAATGTATGCTTTTGATAGGAAATATATAAATATGTTGTTCAGCGTTTTTGAAAAATCATCCCCTAAGGGGGTAAAATAGGGGTTGATTTTAAAATTTACAAAACTGCACGACAAAATTTGGCAAGGCTTTATATTTATATAGCATCCTGGGAAAGGACATAGGATACTTTCAAAAACAATACTTCAGGGTGTGATATAGGGGATGAAAGTTTGTAAGGGAAACCCAGCATTTCTTAAGTTAGGGATATGATATGTTTTCCACATGAACGTTCCCATGGGATATTTTCCGACATCCACGCGGGCGAAGCCGCGGGCAAAAGCTAGTCTTTACATAAACTTCTATCACATAGATTTTTCCCTTTGAAAACTTCGGAGATAAAGGGGGGGAACGGTATCTTTTTTTACATTTTTCATCAAAAGTCGAAAACTATTCGGCTTAAAAAAAAATAAAAATGTTTAAGAATGTGCAGAGAGCGTTCTTTCATTTGATACCCCACATGCCCTAGTAGCCCCACTTTGAATTTTTAAGACCCCCTTTCAGCACTTGTTACAAAAAATATATAAATATTTTTATTTCTTTTTTATTTTCAAAATAGTTGGGTAGACGTCATATAAAACTGTTCCAAGTTTCAAGTTGATAGCATTAGTAGTTCTTGAGATATCCAGCTATGACAGACAGACAGACAGACAGACAGACAGACAGACTGAGTGAGACCATAAGGGTTCCTTTTTTTTCTATTTTCCTTGCTATTACCATTAACCAAATAGAACACAAAATAACAATTAATATTCGCCATAAACAAACATCGTAACCGCATTGAAAACACACTCGACCAAAATTAATGACACATTTCACATCAATTAAATTCGGTCGCCAAACCACACAAGAGAAATACATAGTTTCACTACTATCGGTTGTAATAAATGGACTAATCATTCAACTAATTCGCGCTGCAGTCGGTCGCCGACAAATCGTCGGTCGGCGGTTATGTCGGTCAAGTCAATCGATACGAGCCGAGCATCTATCTGGATTGGTCATTTGTATCGGTTTGTTGCTATTATCTGGTTTAGAATAGAGAATTGTTGGACGTTTGTTATTTTGAACAGTTTAGAGATAGCATCTTAGAATGATTTTATTTTGACTTTTGATGGCGTGCAAATGAGATGCTTATGGCCTCAGCACACTTGTAACACCCGACGCCACGCCACGCGTGTTCATTGGCCAAATGACGAAGCTGTGCTTCACGCGATGAAATGTGGCCAGTGAGTTATAAGTCTGTTTCTGCTCTTATGCTCAGCTGAGGGATAAGGGGGCTGTGATAATTTAGGTATCCTATCACAAACTTTTTTAAGTAGATATAACTCGCCTGTAGACATTTAAAATGTCAGAACACAAACAACTGAATGAATTGTTAGAACGGCTCTCCACTGAATCTGATCCGAATCCGAGAAATATCGGTCCGAAGTAGCCATAGCACTATTTGTATGAGGGGTTGTGCACTAGATCCAAACTCTGTCCATCCGAATCACCTTTCTGCATCCCCTCAAGGCAAATGTTTTTAACCACTAATTGGCCGAGAATTAAAGGTTCATTTTCACATTTATATCATGTTTATAATTTGCACACTCGTGGAGTATCAAAATTAAGGATTACCAAAAGGAGATGGTGAAAGCTCCAGATCTTGATACAGCAAGCTGAGGTGAGAGTCAGCAGTGATATATTATATGCGAGAAGAAGATGTGAGGGGTCCCCGAAACGATCAATTGCAATTGATCAACTACCAACAATTTCTAATATTGTCAACCGCTTCAATTTCATTTTGTAGACGATCAATTTGCGCATCAATGTGCATAAATCACGTGTCATCAATGTGCATAATCAATTGCAATTGTTCGTTTCGGGGACCCTTTAGTCATGTTTTAACAGTACAGGGGGCCTACTCCCTAATTCCATCCGTTCATCCGACCATCCGTTTACCCGTCCGTCTGACTTAACGATCCATCAAAACAAGTGTAAAAGTTAAATTTTTCGGACGGGCTAAAACACATCGGGAGTAGGGACAACTGTCGTATCGTGTTGCCATTCAAACTTCGTTCGGGACCCGAACCAATCATACGTCCGTAGGTGATACGGAGTAGGAAACGCCCGTAACGAAGGCCGAAACTACGGACTTGGTGCTTAGGGAGAAGACCGGGGTGGTCTTACCGCCGCGGCATCGTAAAACAACAAACAAGTTTGCCTATTTTAGAATTTTGAACGATTTATAGAATTCAGATATTTGTTAGTGTTTTCAGAATCGAAATGAAACAAGAGAGAGTTTTAAAGGTTTTTTTAATTAATTTTAATGGTAACGAAATAAGTAATGATTAATATAAATAACGCATTGATTCCATGTGCATTTAACTCGGCCAAATAATTTGTTACAAGACTTATATAAGGTAATCTATTAGTAAGTACAAACATTTTAAGGATAGATTCATTAACCCCTCAAGTGTCGACTGCACCCCGTGTGTGCATAAGAAAAACTGTTTTTTTGTTAGGTATATAAGCATATATCACATATATCACATATATATAAATGTAGAAAAACATCATCCGATGGAAAACCAATCATCATCATTAGTTGTGAACCTATGGAGTTCGTAGCTAACCCCCCCTCTCCCCCCGCGTGTCAAGAACTCTAAATTTGTGAATCCCGGAATCCGGGATTTTGACTATTTTTGACAATTGTTGATAATTACGCGCGGTCGAAGTCACGGTCACGAAATGGAACAGAAAAAATAACTGACTGGATTGGATCAGCGTCAATAATATCGGGACGAACAGACTATTTTCAGAATGAAGACAGTCTACGATAATATTACACTGTAATTCTGACAAGAGCTTTACCCAATTGAGTAGTTTAATTTTCTTAGTTTTTGAGATCATTTTGAACAGTCTGTTCGTTCCGATATTTTTGACGCTGACTGTACTCGTATTAGTCATTTGTGAGATGTGACTGTAATGAAATGATTTTGCGCCTCATTCAATAGAGGTAGGTACGCACGGCTACAGATCAAGCTATACATATCCAGTATCAGCTGATCTCGCATTGTATAAGATTACCTTACAATGAGAGGTCAGTGTAAACTGGACATGCATAGCTTGATGTGTAGCCGCGTGCACGTTTGCAGTGAGTGTGGGTCTGATTGTCACCGCGTCGCGCTGCACGAATTGTCGTACTTACACCGCGCGCCACAATATCCAAATTGTATTTTATTTATTAAACAAAAAGGCATAGCACGTACAAGTTGAAACTTTTGTATGGTAGCAGAGCTTATTATCACGAATATGTGGGCGCAAATTTATAAACTTAAATTCAATATTTCGCTAATTGCAAAGTAAAAATACAATTACTTGTGAAGCATATTACTTAGCTGTTAGAACTTTTGTTGTAAGGTATAACTAATCCCTTTAAGTGTATAGGAAATGATTAGAAAAACTTAAATTTTTTATTGAATGAGTTAAAGGACATTTTCAGATTTCCATTGTTCCACAGTACCTATCTGTTAGCATTTTCAGTAATATATACTTTAGACAGTACTAATTAAGAAACAGTGTACTATTTTAATTTAAATTTTATATCATTGTTATAACACGAAATAATAGGAAATACCTACTTAATACCTATAGCATAACTCTAAACTGTTAGCATTTTTGTACATAGCAATGAATTCACTATAGTTATCCACTCAGCGAAAATAAAAAACTTTAGAATTATCGAAGGGTAAATGGAAAAAATATTATATCTCTACTGGACTATAAGCCACTGAAAAGAACACAAAATTTTTATTCAATCAATAAATGCATTTATGTTTTACATTTTCAAATTTCGCGCAAAAACGCTGGACGCAGTGGACGCCATATTGCTGTGGTCATGACGTCAGTTGGCAGTGTAAACAAACACTTTTTATACGCTGATCAGCACAGACAGTTGACAGTTGTCATTCGTCACTTTTTAATTTGCATAACCGTATGACGTAATAACATGGCGGCTACTCTCATGGTGTTAGAAAACAGATTAAAAAACTGAAAACTTTGAATTAAATTTTAAAATATTCTTATTTTACGAACTAAAACTAATATTTTCCAAATCTGAAAGAATAATTGTAATAAGTAGCAGTTTTTATTATCTACTGAGAAAGGATTCACACGTTTGAAAAAAGAACTAACTAGACAGAGTTTGTGTTGGAATAATCCACAAATCTGCCCAAACTGGACATCTAATCCAAGACAGTGGCACATTTCGAGGTTTGGCTCTCGCCTATTTCCTCCTCCAATATTGGACCAATATAAAAGATATTTCATAAGAAGCATAATTATATTCTATGCCCCTATGTTTTTCTTTTTTCGTTAAAAGTTGTCAAATTTGTACACTAGGCCTCTGTTGACAGCGTTCTAATTAGGGAATGTTGAGCATTTTTCGAGGGTTCTAATAATAATTTAATGAAATGGTTTGATTAAGGTTTTCTGGGTTTTCCTTAATCCTTGGCAGCAAATGTTGGACCATGAGATGTATTTCCCAGCAAACACTAGGTCTAGTCTTTGAACAGTGTGGCAATGTAGTACAACGATAAACGGACTACAATGTACGTTAAATCTTGAGGATGCAACACTGAAGTATAATATAAAGTAACAAGCAAAGTTCATGTGTCATTGATCAACTGGCTAATAAAGTATTTTACTCTATATGAGAAAAAATCTAAAATTCCCAAAAACCTTGCGCAACACGCAACGCCGCGGGCACCACGCGCTGCGCCGGCACGACGCGGGCGCAGCGCGGGTGCGTTATGCATGCGCGCGGCACAATCGTCTGGGTGACGCATCGGGTTAATATCGTTTTACTCCGGAAGCTAAAAGCATAACATCTCCTCAATTTATATTCGACTGGGATAACTTTGACTCAGCGACTAAAAAGTTACCCGACTGCGGTCAAACCCAAAAGGAGGGTTATAGACTATAACCCCCCCCCCCCCCCTATAGTAGTGTGTTTCTTTAGCATCTTTTATTTGTCTAGGCTAGTAGATTTGTTACAACTGGCCACATCTCCTTCTTTCTTTTAACTATGATAGTACAAGAAATGTCACGCGGACTATGTCGCGGGCACAAGCTAATTAATTATATTTTGTAAAGCAATGAATTAAGTTACCCTCCCAATTATTAAACGTTACTGTGCTGTGTTATCTGTGGGTAATACCCATGCTTTATGTACGTCAATGAAAATGTTATTTCCGATTTTATTGCATCAATATAATGAGTAAACAACAAAATAGTGTGGTGTTTACTGATAAATTTCAAATGACGCTGAACTCATTAAAATTGGGATATTTTTGTTAATTAAGTATCCAAAAGCAAATGGATAATGTTGAAGCGTTGCTTCGAGTCTATTAATCGAAACCGTAAAATTGTTTTCAATACACTTCCTCGAAAACTGGTTCATATCGCACTACGATTAGGTTCACAATGCAATGTATTTCACACGCAAGCGATTTTTTATTTTCCCGCACGTGTGCGGGAATAAAAATTGCCACAGATAACTTATACCTATGCTTAGTCCAAATTGGTTCAATGCCTCTATTCACAACTCTCTATTCGGAGGTGAATTTTTTTTTTAAATCTCGGCAAAGAGATAAGCGTCTTTACGGCGTTAATATTTTTTTGAATATTTTATATTGAATATCATCAAAAACTATGATTATTACAATAAAAGAAACGTTTATGAACAAATTAACATTTATTTGTGTTCTAAACTCAAAAATATTCGTATTTTCTATTTTTCATATTAGGCTGTTTATCGGCTTTATACATTTGCTTCTCCTTCAACCTGGCGAAAGCAAAGCGCGGAAAAAAAAGAAAATTTAAATCATAGTTAGGACATAGGACTACTTTTTATCCCGATAGTAGCTACTTTCCCGTGGCATATTTTCCGACCTCCAACGCGGCCCAAGCCGCGAGTAAAAGATCCTATATCCCTTTTGCACGAGGAGCTCGTGGGTCGTGGCTAAGTAATAACAGCCGCACGGGTCGATCCATCAGGTTAAGCTACGCTTACCGGGGTTGGTCCGTGGCTGCGTGACCATCTTTACATACAGAGACTCCTTCGTGCCTCGGAAAGCGCGTTAAGCCGTTGGTCCCGGCTGTCATTCGTGGATCTTTGACAGTCGTTACGGGTCGTCAGAGGCCCTAAAGTCGGACAACCAGTTTTGCTTACGGGTATCGTATTAGCCAGTAACTGTCGATCTTTGTAAATATTTAGTTGCATCTGCACGCTTAGCATGACGACGTTTTGTCGACGGAAGAATAGACAAAACTACACATTGCCATGCTTAGACGCGTAGAATGCGTACAAATATTTCTACTATCTTCTATTTTGTCTATTTTTCCGTCGACAAAACCCGTTTTTATGGCGGTCATGCTAAGCATGCTGGTTAGACTGGAAGCCGATACCAACATAGTTGGGAAAAGGCTAGTCAGATGATGAACTTTTTTTTAGTGCGCATGACAAAATACGTGACTAAAAACGTAGCCACAGCAGATGATTCAACCTCGAACACTGACTACCCTCCAGGAAAAATAATAAGTTATTGATTGACGATATAAGGAAATGTTAAGTATAATATTGTCGGACAGTTCCCGAGTTAAAATCTACGATCGAACTTTTCACAGAAATACTAATATTTTTTCGGAGAAGATATTATGGATAAGCTATCATCCCCAAGCCACACATAAAAACCCAGTTTCTGAATGGCGGTTTTCAAGTTGAGAACTTGTAAAATTTTACTTGTGTCGACAACTACAACGCCACATGCGAACTACGCATCAAAGACCTGACGTCACATAAATCCTGCATCGCGCAAGCGCAACTAACCCCCAACCCCCACACCGCTGGGGTTTTGGGTCTAAAAATAGTCCAAACTCAGACATGTGAGGGGTTAAAATGAAATCAATAAAACTAATGTAATATTAATTTGTACTTTTATTTTGTTATTCTCTATTCTAATGTTAGTGTCTTACGTTACCTACGACTAAATAACAACTCTAATGATTTAAGTGGTTACAGTCTGGCCGTTGAGAGAATGCGTCTTTGACACCTGTCAGTTGGACAATTTCTAGTTGTAATAAGGATAAAATTCGCAACTCTCATATTCGTTGGTATGAAACAGACTGGGTGTCAAGAACGCATTTTCTCAACGGCCGGACTGTAGTGAAAAAACTAGATGTTTCACATAAGAATTATAAGTTTTACTCAGCTCTATATAAAATGGTGAAATTAAATAAATCAATAAGAATACAAGTTAGTTAGGGCCTATTTCACGATGTCCGAATAGCCACTACTTACTGGATAAATTAAAAAATGGAACAGAATTTGTATGAAATTATCTGCCAAGTAAGTTAATCGGAGCTTAATCGTAGGTGGTGAAACAGGCCCTTCGAGTTTTGTGAGTCTTCAATATTTATTTTAAATATAAAAATGCTTGCAACGCAAATCGTTAAATGCGATAAAGGCTGATTTTTCAATAGTCGGATAACTCCTGAAGAATAAATATGACATTATTTTCTATACAAAAGCTGTCAAATTGAAATATTTATTCTTCAGATAAGAGTTATCTGATGATTGAAAAAGTACCCCTAAAACATAGTTCTGATTCTGTCAAACATTTGAAGAGACAGAACGAAAATTCGTTTAGCGTTACACGTTTTTAGTGATTTGTAGTGCAAGTGGGCCTTAGAATATAAAAATAATAGGAATAAGTTTTTAGCAAATGCTAATAGGTACCAATTTAATCACTTTGTTCAACAAAAAATCAGTCAAAAACTATACTTACTTACATCTATATTGGTACCCAAAGAAAATTTGTGTATATTATACGTATTAATAATTAAAACCTAATATACTTTAGTTTTTCGTCGGTTAAAAATTAGAATGAATAGACGTCGATTTTATCGATCTCGATATTATTGTTTGTTTTCAAAGGCAGATACGTGGCTAAATGATAACAGCCGCATGGGTTGGTTGAAGGTTAAGCTACGCTTGCCGCGGTCGTTTCGTGGATGGGTGACCATGAAAGAGATACCTGAGGTTTTTGTTTGATTACTTTAATGTGGAACCATGGTGCTTGGTCTCGGTAATCTCGTAACTAGATAGTTCAAATTCGTAGATTGGTTAGTTTTTAATTTCTAATTTGAATGTTATTTGCAAATTGGTTGAAAATAAAATGGATTTTAAAGTCGAGTTCCTTTAAATCTCATTAGTCTTCGTATGAGTCAGAATTGAACGAGCAGAAAGTGTGGAGAAATTTTGTATTTTCCAGAAAATCAGGGTTTAACTGACGAAATTGAGGTTGAGTAGTAGTGATAACATTGAGGAGAGTACTTAAGTTTGCATGATGATTGGACCGTACCAGAGTTTGTCGTGTAGCTCGGTAAAAATCGGTGTCTACTATGTTAGTAGTCCGTGAGTAAGCAGTCAACTCTGGTGGAGGTCGGGTTTCAGTGGAAACCATGAGTCCGTGGTAGACTCGGCGTTCCCGTGGGGTTCGCATTAAAGTAAAGATAGTAACTGGAGGTTAGTGGGCTATGCGTAACCAGAAATCACATTTGTTGCTGCATCTAAGCTGATGAACCACCTGTGACAGAAAAATACAAATATACAATAATAATAACAATAATTATTTAAAACAATAATATAATATTAAAATTTGCAAATAAATAATATCTGTACAAATCTAGCAATGTCACGTATTTGATACATAAAAAATAATGTGTAGAATGCTGGGTATCTGGCAGTGTGGCATATCTGCGACACTCGAAAAAAACAATGTATTACATACGATTTCAATCCAGTTTGGTACTCGAAAATAGCATTTTCGACTAGTAAATATTGTAAACTATTCGAATTAAACCACTGTTGAAAACAATTTGACCAAAATATAATAAAAATTGATTATTTTTACCTTGCGATGCGCAGACGCCTTCGATCCGATTACCATCTGGTTTTCTACTGCATTCTCGATGTTATAAGTAATTATATAGTATTTTTTTGTAGAATGGGGATTATATTTTGTACCATATTAAATAATTAAAGTTTTGAAAATATGTCTCAGAACGTCTCTAGGTTTTCAAAGAGTTGAACGTATCAAATTAGCCACCGTGCCAAGAATAGGGTTAAAAAATCTGTATATATTGCGTCTACTTGTAGACCCTCATCAACTGCGGATGTTAATTCAGTGATATAAGTGAGTAGATTTGTGTTCGTAGACTTTTTAACCATGAAACCGTGCTGACTTAAGGTTAGGTAACTTTTAACCTGGTTGAAAAATATCGGGTACACTAGTGATTCAAAGACCTTAGACAATGTACAAAGAATCGAAATTGGTCGATCGTTAGATATCACATAACGCTTACCATTTTTGTGAATAGGCACTATTCTTGCCCGTTTCCATGCATTCGGGAACACACCCGTTCTAAGTGAAATATTATAAATATCTGCTAATGGAGAGGACACATAACGAGCACATCGTGACCAAAATATTGGGGGTATATTATGAGGTCCTGCACCCTTTGACAGATCAAGTCTGGAAAGTCTTTTAGATACAGCCTCTTGAGATATTGAAAAATCATGAATGTGTGGAGTAGGGATTGATGTAACAGGTAGATCATTGATAGTATTGCCATGGTCAAGACTTTGCGAGTCATATACCGATGAGAATTGATCAGCAAATAAATTAGAGATAGCTTTACTTCCACATGCAGTTACAGTACCTAGGGTAATTTTAGAAGGATTTGAAGTGTTACTTTTCCGAAGGTTTTTTTATATGTGACCAGAAGAATTTGGGATGAGCTTTTATTTTATTTTCTAATTCGTCTATGTAATTATTGTAACATCTTTGCGCAAGTTTTTGACAGTCTTTTCTTAGATAATTAAATTCAATTACATCTAGTGGATTATTATATTTCTTTATTCTGTTATGATATTTTAATTTTTGTTTGAGCAATTTTATTAGTTGGTTTGAATACCACGGTGGGTATTTTCCTCGCATGAACAAAGTTACTGGCACATATTTTTTAATGATGTCCCTAACTATACTATAGAATTTATCCAGCATATCATTTACATCATCATAACATAATGCAAATTCATTTTCCCAGTTGATATCCTTAAGTGCTTCGTAGTCTGCTTTGTAATAATTGGGTTTGTTTAATAATATGAAATCATTTTTAATAATTACAGTTAGAATGGGCATGAATTCTAAAGCAGGGTGAAACATAACCAACTCTCTTGATGATGTGAGGCTTATAGGCCTATTAGCCTTGTGTTGTGTATAGTCGGGTTTTCAGGTTTGGGTATAAAAAGGACTTTCACTTCACGCCATGCGAGAGGTATGTATCTGAGTGCTATGCAGGCTCGAGAGATCTCCAGCAACCATGGTGACAAATGAACCACCCCCACTGTAGTAGGGCTCGGAAGATGCCATCCAGTCCTGCGGACTTATATGGCTGGAAGGAGTCTATAGCCCACTTTATCCGGTCTTCTGTTACTATATTGTGTGCTCTAGACTAGTCTTGATCAGTTTGGGGTCCATCCTGGTTCAGCCTCCCACCTACTGTCCTCTGGGAGTTTACAATGTACGGTTTTTAACTACCTGATTGAGGCCGGACCATTGTTAAATAGCCGTCCGTGTGTAATACCTATATTTATTTTACAAAATAAATAGATTTTATATTCAGTAAGCGTTACTTTAAATATTACTTTTTATATGTTATTATTAACCTAGTATAATAACTATTATCAAACAATCGCAAATGAGTTAATTCAGTGTTTAATTGCTTTTTAATCATATTGTAAAACTAAAATCAGAAGTTAGTATATTACAAGTATTCTGCCCCTGAATAATATTCACAGCAATTTTTTAATGTGCTAGCCAGTAAGGATGATCACCGGAAGTATATCATTTTTTTATACTAATTTTTAGCAATTTTTGGAGATACTTATCTTTGCAGTCGGAAGTGGGGCATTGTTGCTACTTCTTCTTTCTAAATCCTTTTAGATATCTAACAAAAGTTATTGCTACTTATTAGTTTGAACTAGAGATGTGCTAGAAATTACTTTTCTGTTACCAAATACCTAGTAACTGCAGCTTAACAGATAACCTAGGAACTGAATTCACAGTTCCCTGTTACCATTTCACCGTTTACCATACCATGGCGTTCGTTTGTTCATCGTTAATTTATCAGTTATTTATTTTATTTTATTAATTTTAGGAAAGCTTATAGCTAATATAATTTCCATATATATAGTAGGTACAATGTGTAAAAGATGGCCAATTACAAGCTTCCCTTTGGGGTGGAAAACGTTGCTATTTCAGTTCTGTGCCTTCGGCTTGACCTTTCGGAGAAGTGTTTAAACCTCTGCTGGCGCCCTTAAGCGTACTGTGATAGTGATAAGTTTACCATTTTCATAAATTAAACACTTTGTTTTAGTAGTAAAAAACAAATTGTTTTATTAATAAATAATAATGAACTTTTAAATTCAATAGTTTTATTTACTTATGTAGGTACCTATATAAGCACGTAAGTACAGACTAGTCTTTATGAATCTATACTATAATATTATAAATTCGAAAGTAACTCTTATCTGTCTGTCTGTCTGTTACCTTTTCACGCCTAAACCACTGAACGGATCTTGAAAAAATTTGGCAAGGCTGACATGGCATCCTGGCGAAGGCTACTTTTTGCCTCAAAAATAATCCTACGGGGGGTGACATAGGGGATGAAAGTTTGTATGGGAAACCCAGCATTATTAGTGATACCTAAGTATGAAAATTGAAATTTATGCTTTTGGTAGGAAATAAAATTAGAAAAATAGAGGCGTGTTTGTACAAACGGTAAGTACCGGCTACTTACTGTGCTTCACTTTCGATATGGGTGGCGCGGGTCCTCCTTTTTTATAAGTCTATGCTAGTATAGTATAATTATTTATCTGGTTTTTCTTCAAAAAGTTTCAAAGTACTTACCTATTACTATCGTCTCAAAGTTGGTTTTGGCTATCTATTTTACCATACTCAAAATAGGTTTATAAACTTTCTTTCTTTTTATTTGTTACTAGCAGCGTCCCGCGGTTTCACCCGCGTAAGTCAAAGCTGTAAATATAACGGGATAAAAAGTAGCCTATGTGCTATTCCAGACTATAATCTAGCTCTGTGCCAAATTTCATCCAGATCCGTTAAGCCGTTCTGGCGGATTGAGTAACAAACATCCATCCATCCAAACTTTTGCATTTATAATATTACTAGCCGTTACCCGCGGCTTCGCCTGCGTGGATGTCGGAAATTATCCCACGCGAACCTACTACCGGTATAAAAAGTATCCTATGTGTTAATCCAGGTTATAAACTATCTGCGTGCCAAATCCGTTCAGCCGTTTTTGCGTGATTGAGTAACAAACATCCAAACATCTTCACAAACTTTCACATTTATTATTTAGTAGGATGAGATATTAGGATTATTTTTGTATATTTGCAATACACATAATATTAGGTATGTTTGGCATTTCCGTTTGTAAATACTCCCGCATGCAATCATAATCCAACTAAGAAAAAGGATATTTCGCCTCAAATATTGCAATGATCCAAAGACCTTTGTATGTGTTAGATCCAATTGGTTATGAAATAGCGCCTGTATATCTCAATAGTTAGATTTAGGATGTTTTGAATCTCTAGTATCTAGAATGACATCATCTTTGCATATTATAAACAACTGATAAATCTCCTTGTTTGCATTCACATGCATCAGTCGCAATCATCTGCTCCACATTTGGTTCCGTGACTCTATCTAATGCCTGTTTTCAACCAAATGCTCGCTGATGTTTCCTCACATATAACGCAATGGATAGCTAAATCCTTTTATGGCAAGACGAATGTTGTTCCAAATTAGTCAAATATTCTACGACCACTCATAAAGTCGAGCATTGTTGGGCAAATCTTTTTCAGGGTTGTCGCTACCAAATTAAACTTACCTTAAAGTTAGAAGTCTAATAAATAGTTTAGTATTTGGGTAGCAAGACACCGAAAAGCCTATTTAAGAGTATTTATCATACAGCTGAGCACGTTAAGCCGTTGGTCCCGGCTGTCATTCGTGGATCTTTGACAGTCGTTACGGGTCGTCAGAAGACCGAAAGTCTGACAAGTTTTACCAAGGAGTATCGTATTACCCAGTTACTGGGTTGTGGAGGTCAGATAGGCAGTCACTCCGTGTAAAATACTGGTATTCAGCTGCATCCGGTTAGACTGGAAGCCGACCCCAACATAGTTGGGAAAAGGCCAGGCAGATTGATTATCATACAGCTGATCGATCAATGCTACGATTTGGCACGTCCTGCCTTGTCACAGTATAGTTTAATAAAGTGCGGTAAGATGGCCAGGGACTGAACAACACATACACGCGACGTTGCGAATGCATACGTCGGAAAGATCAATGTCATGAGATCTCGCCATTTACGAGAGCTCGGCGAGATATTGGTGGATTTGTTTGTTTTTTTTTAATTGTCACAATAATGTAATAGTAGTTTGATGTATTTTTTAATAATCATTTGCACAAATACATATTTGATTAATCAAATAATCAGTCTACTTTTTTGTATGAAAATTAAACAAAAAACAAAAATTACCAGAGCACAAACAATTGTGTGCCAACTGTAAGAGTTCTCCCTTATACCCTTGAAAAACACATCCTACGCTTCGGAAAACACTTGTAACCTGTGCAATCTCGTTAATCTCGCGAGATCTCGTTCGATTTTCGGCCGAGATTAATCTCGGAAAACAATGATCTCGCGGGAACGAGATTGCATTCCATAATCGCGACGCATTCCCCGAATGCGTACGGCTAATCAGTAAATCCTTATTTCCAAGAGTTATAAGTACTTAGATAAAAAAAACGGCTGAAATGTTAAAATGTAGAAAACATGGTGTCCATAAAACGAACCATTTGACATACCATTTTTTTTTTTTTTTTCAGACGGAGTACGTTAATTACGAGCCATGATCGACGTGGCTGATATCTTCGAGACCTACTACTTATATCATTCAAGCAATAATCTTAAGATTACACAAAACAACATTCAAAAAGAACTGTAGAGCTTTCATGTCAGTACATTGAAAATATTTACAAAAATAAAGTTGTTGTGGGGATCAAAGCTAAGCAATGGAATGCGTTTCAACTATTTTTTGGGTATTTGTATGTTCGTTTGTTTGTCTGTTTATCATTTTGTGTATATGTTTGTGCACGCATCATTTCAATAGTAATGGATAGGTTTTTTTTAAATTGTTTTATTGATAGCTTATGTTTGGGATACTTTTCGTTGCGAAAAAGCGGAGTACTCCCACGGGATTCGCTCAATGGCCATAATATGACCAATCTACAATTTAGGTGCACGGATTATGGTCAAATCTTCATACTGAGATAGTTATAAAGTTCCAGTGTAATAATGTCATATGATGCTTCTTCCCAAACCAATCCCTCCGTTAATTTAGTCTTATTCCGCATTTTCACATTAGGTAATTAATTTCGTTAATCAAAGAGAGCGATACGTTTCTTTATTTGTGGCTGGGAATAATACCTACTTACTAGAGATGGGCCGACTATATGACTAGACGGCCAACTCGATAATTGTTTTCGGTGGAGTTCGGGTTTGAGTTCGGCTCAAAACCGAAACTGTGATTCTAAAAAAATAATAGGTTAGTACGTCACGCACAATGGTCCACATGAAGGACTAAGTGCGGAAACCATACCCTCTAACATAGATCATAAGTTAGTACGTACTTTAAAGTTGTAGAAGCTCTTGTTTAGGTTTTTCTTTAACGCTTCTTGCGGTAGGAGTTGACTGGTAGAAATCGTCACGTAAGGAAAAAGCGTTACGTAAGGAATGTCACTTGCACTTTATATCATGCATTCAGCCATCGCCATTGCCATTCGTGTTGCCGGAAATATTTCCCTAAATATTGCCGTGCCAACGTCAAGGGAAATGAGTGTTTACAATGCCGCGTCACATGTTTTTACAACAATGGAGAACGTAGAAATTCGATAGCATGTGAGCGAGAGAACAATACCTACATAAACATTAATTCGCGCTCGCGTTGCCGGGTTTTGATGTCCGCCAAAAACCGCCAATTTGGGGATCGCCAGGCAAGGGAAGCGGCAACGTCAACGGCAAGGGAAGCGACCTGTTTGCTCATTCGCGTTGCCCATTTTATTTCCCATTTCCTTGCAAGTTTATTTACTGTTTGAAAACACACAATATCAACTGACGTTTTCTTCCCGTGGTAGGCAGGAACTACAGAACGCGACCTGCTACGAACCTTACATACTCCTTTTGTTAACGTTCATAAATCTGGTCATATATTTCGCGTCACGTAAAAAGATCGCTGGCCAGCGGACAACTGTAACTTTGTATAGATCGTGTCACGTAATAAGAGCGCTGGCCAACCGCACAACCATACTGTACTATTTTTACGTGACGTGAACTAATACAATGCATGGTTTTGCGGTTGGCCAGCGCGGTTTTTACGTGACACGATCTATACAACGTTACAGTTGTGCGGTTGGCCAGCGCGCTTTTTACGTGACACGATCTATACAACGTTACAGTTGTGCGGTTGGCCAGCGCGCTTTTTGCGTGACACGATTTAAACAACGTTACAGTTGTGCGGTTCGCCAGCGCGCTTTTTGCGTGACACGATTTAAACAACGTTACAGTTGTGCGGTTGGCCAGCGCGCTTTTTGCGTGACACGATTTAAACAACGTTACAGTTGTGCGGTTGGCCAGCGCGCTTTTTGCGTGACA
Organism: Cosmia trapezina; assembly: GCA_905163495.3. Taxonomy (NCBI): domain Eukaryota; kingdom Metazoa; phylum Arthropoda; class Insecta; order Lepidoptera; family Noctuidae; genus Cosmia; species Cosmia trapezina. Next base: position 5,362,312 of record LR991050.1, read on the forward strand.
CGATCTATACAACGTTACAGTTGTGCGGTTAGCCAGTGTGCTTTTTGCGTGACACGATTTAAACAACGTTACAGTTGTGCGGTTGGCCAGCGGTTTTTTTACGTGACGCGAATTGTACTTTTCACTGTTTATTGTTTTAACGCGTAATTTTAGTTACTTGTGAGAATTCGAGTTGAATTTCTCGTAAAAACAATAGTTAGTAAATCGTTAGTAAATTTCAAAACTAAAAAATACTTTTATCTAAGTTTACTTTTTGGTACCGTAGGTACTATAGAATTTTTATTACTAAATTATTTATAATATTTACAAGTGGGTAAGTATAAAAAATAAAAAGTGGTGGAAGAGCTCATAGGGCATCAAAAAATTCGTCCGCATCGCTGTCAGTGGGAAAAGTGCCCAAAAGGCTGGCGGCATTGCCACGCTGGATGGCAATGCTAATTCTTTGGGCTAAAAATAGGCCAGCCCTCTGGTCCCGTGTGGAGTCGACCAACCGCTTGGCCATGTCCCGAAATACTCGATGAGCACTCGGACCCCAAGGCCCTAGTGTTTCAACCCCAAACGGCTCAAACATATAGCTCCCAACAAGGTTGTTATATTTGCGCCGTTTGAGGTTTTCTGCACCTGCAGCAGCCGCTCCAACACAACACGCCGTGCTAGGAAGATGGGATGGCGCGAGGGTGTCGACACAGGTTGCATCCCACACCAAAGGCCTACCCAACTTCCAAGGCATTATGGTCATTCCGTCTGGTCTCTTGCCATCGTCGCGCGCCAAGCCATTGGGTTCTAAAACAGCTGGCACCCCGGCGATGACAAGAGCCCGACGGATGATGTCGTTAATGCTGGCGTGCCGTGCCATCCGGCCAGCGCTTTTGCTGCAGGATAGGCCATGGTGTCCGAGGCAGTCGACTCCTTCACCGCACTGACAGCGATGCGGAGCCCCGCAAGGAGCCCCCAAACGCAAACATGTAGCGAGCCGGAATGTGGTGTCACACAGCATAGTGCCTATGTTGGGTGACGGTAGCGCCTGAAGCCAGAGGCCCGACTCCCACTCACCCACAGCCAGCAGGCGGGCACGCTCTGCAGTATTGGTGGACGTATTAATAAGATTATACCGTACCAACCTACAGAGCGGCTCATCCCACTGTCTCTGGGAAGACGGGTTCTCGGGCTGAACCGTATCCGGGCAAGCCACTTTCCAGGCGTTCACCGCATCGGACAAACACGGCACTTCAGAGTCAACCTGAGAAGAGGCTAAGATTCTTGTGGTTAACTCTTCGGTGCCGTGGACCGAGGACAGGAACGCCGGTAAGCTTACACTAGAAATTTTGCGGACGCCGAGCCCACCAAAACGAATGGGTAGTGTGGCTTGCAGCCACGCGCGGTCGTCCAATGCCACATTTAAAATCGATGTGAGGGTACTTCGAATAATATGATCAATTTTGTCTAAAAGGTATGGTTGCTTCCATAAAGAGGAAGAGCGGAGAAAATACATAAAATTTGGACCGAAACAGCAATATCTGATAAGGGTGAATGCAGAATGTAAATTAATTTTAGAAAGTCTATCCAAAATATCGTTAAAATGTTTAATTTTATCATCGACGAATGCTGAAAAACTGTCTTCTAAAATTGGGTAACCTAGGAGGTGCAGTGAACTTTTTTCCAAAACTTTAATATTTGGGGCTATTAAAAGAAAAACATCAATTCTTTAAAAAAATAATTTGTCATGTTTAGATAATGATACCCATCACGTTTGCAGTTTCGCTAGCTAAATTAATTTAACCCTGTGTAACAAATAGGTCGTTTTTAGGGTTCCGTACCTCAAAAGGAAAAAACGGAACCCTTATAGGATCACTCGTGTGTCTGTCTGTCTGTCTGTCTGTCTGTCCGTCTGTCCGTCTGTCACAGCCAATTTGCTCCGAATCCAATGGACCGATTAAGTTAAAATTTGGTACACATATGGATTTCTGTGACCCAAACACGTACAGCTAAAGTAAATATATGAATTTTGAATATGAGAGTCACTTTTAGGGGGAAAATAAGAAAATTTAAAAAAAAAGTTTTGTAAACTGTACCGAGTGACATATCAAATGAAAGGGATTACTATGAGGGTCTCAAATATATTTTTTTTATAATTTTAAAATTTATTTTTTTAAAGTTATTTAAGAAAATAGACGAAAACTGACCATTCCCCCCCCCCTTATCTCCGAAACTACTGAGCCTAAAATTTTGAAAAAAATATAGAAATTAGTTCTATACCTGTAGATTACAGGAAAACCTATAAGAAGTCTGTGGTCTTAAAATAATATGGTAAATCCATATATATAAAAAAATCAAAGTCCTGACTGAGTCACTGACTAATATACCAACGCACAGCCCAAACCAATGGACCTAGAGACTTAAAATTTTGCACATAGATACCTTATATAGTGTAAACATCCACTAAGGAAGGATTTTTTGAAATTCCATCCCTAAGGGGGTAAAACAGGGGATGAAAGTTTGTATGAAAAATCCTATCCCTTGAGTTAATAGACTTGAAACTTAGCACGAATATTCATCTAATTAAATTATAAAGTTTATCATTTTTAGTTTTCCTAAACTACCCCCTAAGGAGGAATTGGGTGTCTCAAAGTTTGTATGGAGGAACTTTAACACGCGGTCCGATTAACTCAAAACTCAGTTTTTATACTTGAGACCAAAAATTAAGACTAACGTGTATTAAGGTTTTCCAAAAATCTGCCCCTAAGGGGTCAAAAGTTAATTTTATAGCGGAGGATTTTATTGGGGGCTTGATTAACTCTAAAATTGGTGTAAATAATGTTTGAGTCAAGTTATGGAAACATGCCAGACGATTTTTGAAATTCTTTAGGTATCTGTGTTCGTGAAAACAGAGATAATTACAGTTTATATGAAAAATCTTGTTAATTTGGTTAATGAACTTGAAACTTAGCACAAATACCTGCATAAGTAAGTAATAATGTTTGTCATTATTAGTTTTTCAAAACTACGCCTCAAATGAGGTTTAGGGATGTTAAAGTTTGTATAGAAGAATTTAAAAGCGCAGTCCGATTAAAAAAATGGTAGGTACTTTGAGTCAAGTTAGGAAACTTGCCAAACGAATTTTCACCGATTTTGACGGCATATAGCTGATGTTTTAAGGAGTAACTTAGGCTATTTTTATTTTAGCAAAATAATTAAGGTTCCGCGCAAGAAAATTAAAATCCATGAAATCAGACAACCACGTACAGCCCAGTACAAACTTACTAAGCCTCCGCTGTCTATTACGGCTATAACAACAATAATAAAAATAAAGCAAAGTTAAAAATTTAAGGGGTCGGTCCCCATACAATAAACTTTTCATTTTGAAAAAAAATAAAAATTTTAATCTAGCATGTGGGGGTCATGTCATTATTTCATCACCGCTGCTATCAAAACGGTGAAGGAAAACATCGTGAGGAAACCGGCATGTCCTAGAACCAAAAATTCGAAGACATGTGACATCTACCAACCCGCACTGGGCCCGCGTGGTGGATTACGGCCCACTCCCTCTCACCGAGAGGAGGCCTGTGTCCCAGCAGTGGGAACATTATAGGCTGATTATGTGTTATGTGGGGTGTCATCATCTAGAACTCATTGAGTAGAGTACAAACATATTTTTTTTTATCTTTTAAAATTAAGAAATAGGGGGCCGTAAAAGTTGTAAATTTTAGACCATTTTTGTACGAGCTCTAGCGCAACAATTCAACAAATTAGGAATTTGAAACTTTTTTATACCATGTAAGTATCATGAATACTGTATTTAATCAACAATACTGAAAACGGCGATTCATAAGGTATTTTGTTTAAACATGGGTGATTTTCTGCAACTGAAAGAATAACCTTGTAATTCACAGTATCATTATAAAATAAGTAAAAGTTATCATTGCGATTGTTAAACATATAATATGGTACGGAACCCTTCGTGCGCGAGTCCGACTCGCACTTGACCGGTTTTTTGTTAAACAAATCGGAATAAGGCTTAGACTAAATCAATATCTTGGAAATATTTTGTAACCACCTCTTATAACTTGCCTTTTAAGCATATCGATTATTCATCGCTTTCTAATCTTAAGCTTAAAGTAATGCATATTAATTAAGCGTACACGAACTTTTGAATAACTCCTTTTTTTTTGTAAAGGTTCGCATACATTATGTCGGACCATCGTAATCTTGTCAGACATTTTAGACAAGGTGTAATTTAAATAACGCACAACCTCTTAAGAGGTCATTGTACTCATCATTATGAACAACTTTTATTATGGGACCAAACCTGAAATTGCGAAAAAAATCAGCTGTCTCCAACATTTAAGTAGATGAGTTATGCGAACAATGTTTGACGACCAGTCTTATCAAGGGATATCACTTTACCCAGTAACTGGGTTGTGGATGTCAGATAGGCAGTCGCTCCTTGTAAAAAAACTGGTTTTCAGCTGGATCCGGTTAGGCTGAAAGCCGACCACTACATAGTTGGGAAAAGGCTGGTCAGATTGAATTGTAATGGTTGTTTTTATTGTCAGCTAATCATTATTGCCAACTGAGACAGTAGATTTACTGATCGGAGACTTGGTTAGGTTTTCAGAAACTATAAGTTAGTTATGATTTATTTTATCGAGCTGACACAGACACACTAAGGCCCTTTGTACGGCCGGCTACAGATCAAGCTATACTATTCCAGTATAAGCTGATCTCGCATTGTATAGGACTTCCTTACAATGAGAGGTCAGTGTAAACTGGAAATGTATGGCTTGATGTGTAGCCGTGTGTACACGGCACGGTTTCTGTACGGCGCGAATAAGCGTGCCTGTCAACAACATTCCATAGTGATCCATTCAACACTGACGATAATGCCTACACACGGCAAATCAAACCGTAGTTTTTCACGGTAAAAAAAAAACGCGTGTGTGCAAGACCCTAATTCTTCGCTCATTGCACACCGTTGCGGGCCGAGTCAATGAGTGACTACCTTAACGGTGTAAATCTACTATTTATTTACAAAGTGTATAAATTTTCGCGTTGCAAAAGGTTGACTAAATAGTTCTGACCGTTTAGTTTCTAATTAGATATGCCTCAATAGTTAAACAATCATTTGCAAAAAACTTGACTTGAATTTGTTTATTATCATCACAAACTGTTGTTGTATCCTTTATTACTATGAGGTTAAAGCTTATGTCAGTTTGGCATCAAGTTTTTCCGGAAGCAAAAATAATTTTGTCGAGGTCAAATTCTTAGAATACTGCCAAGCGGATGAAGACCTTATTACAATGAGATAGAGTCGTGTAACAAATTGATTTTAAGCTCTCCGAATTTTAGTGATCTTTGTAAAATTTTTAATGATGATCACTGTCACACTTTTTCAATTATTTTACACTTGATGCTCGATTGAGTTGTTGCGGTTAAAACTGTTACTTATTATTTTTTGTTTTAGACAGGTTCATTTGCATAAAAGTCTTTTATAATAACACTTTCAAAAAAGTAAAAACTGACTTCAAAAACCTAAAATGAATAAAGTAACTTTCTTAAAAAAAAAATTACAGCTTCTGAAGAGGTGATTTGAAGAATGAAGACACCGACTTGAACTTAACAGCTTGTGAAGTTTTGAAAAAAAGTTATTTTTACTTTTTTGAAATAATTATTAAATAGAAAATACAAATATTTTACAAAATTACCTTTTTTGAAAGTAAATTTATTTTTCCATTTTTATTTGAATATACAATTATACCCAAACCCAAGACCAAGATGCCCAAGACTAACGATATAAAGAATCATTAAAATCCGCTAAGAAATGCCGGAGATACAGTACATTTTAATGCATATAACTTCGTACATAAGAATAATTACCTAACGTTAAAAAATTAGTTACTTAGACCTTCCTGAATTTTATTGTTAATTTCAATGTTAATGCAAATTCTTCCGAGAGCAGTGATGGCCCAGTGGTAACGGCCGCAACTTAGGAGTTGTTCAGGAGGGACTCTTTTACTCTTTGGTCCAAAGCCCACAACAGTTCAAGCAAATGCTAATGTCTGGTGGTGTTGACAGATATTTCCAAGTTGCAAGATGTTACAGAGATGAGACCACTCGACCCGATAGACAGCCAGAATTCACACAGTTAGATATAGAACTGTCCTTTACAAACTTAGATGGAGTCTTGACTATGATTGAACAGCTGCTCTATGATACATTTGTGAAATCACTTCCAAAACCACCATTTAAAAGAATGACTTATAGAGATGCTTTGCAGAATTATGGCACAGATAAACCAAATTTGACTTATGACTTAAAATTTCTAAATCTGAAGGATTTGTTTTCAGAAAAGTCTAATGATCATAACTTTGGTGCTTATGCATTACCATATACTAAGGAAATTGGAAAGTTAACAACAAAATACAAGGAGAAAATCAGAGAGTATGCCAAAAAACATTCTTGCAAAGTCGTTTTAAATGAAAACATTTCAAAAGAATTAGGAATTGAAATCAGTAAAAGGGTCCAAAGCGCTGCTGGGGACTTAAACGCAGCTGTAATTGTTTTAGGTGATGATGAAAACTCTTGCTTATGTCTGGGAGAAATAAGGGAAATGATGGCTTTATTGTTGAGATCAAATAACATGTTGCAAGTCAAAGAAAATGTACAACCATTGTGGGTGATTGATTTCCCTCTATTTGTAAAAGGTGAAAATGGTTTAGAAACCTGCCATCATCCATTTACAGCACCACATCCAGACGACATGCATTTACTGGACTCGGAGCCACTGAAAGTGAGGTCTTTAGCTTATGATATTGTTATGAATGGTAATGAAATTGGCGGCGGTTCAGTTCGTGTGCACAGTGCTGAATTACAAGAGAAATTATTAAAGATTTTGAATATTGACCCTTCAAAGCTATTGCATTTCTTGAATGCTTTGAAATGTGGGTGTCCACCGCACGCTGGGATAGCGTTAGGAATTGATAGACTAGTCACAATAGCTTGTAATGCAGAGTCAATTAGGGAAGTTATAGCATTCCCTAAATCTCATGATGGAAGAGATCCATTGTCTGGTGCCCCCAATAGTATTAGTGAAGAAGACAAAAAGTATTACCATATTTCTAGTGCAAAGTAACTCTTATAGATTTCATTATATTGTTAATTGTGTGTGTTAGTGATATTATTTACAAAAAGTATATTATTATTTATGTTTCATAAGAAAAACTTTGTATTTTTTTAGATCCCTGCCATTACACCATACATAATTAACAGACAACATAATGTACAGACAACAGCACATCAGGTTATAACAAACTGTCTTTATCCAAATGATTTTAAACCTTAAAATGTTGACGGTTAAGTTCAAAATCGAATGTGAAAATTTGACAGTTTGTTTGTAGTAACTTGACCTGCTGCTGCGTGTACCATCGCGGACATTTCTACCAAAATAAATAAAAATAGTTGTTCAATCAATTACGTACCTATGCCTTTGTGTATCTGTGGTACCTATGTGATTCAATAGCTATGGTTTTTGCTAATCTAGTTTTTGTACGTGCGTTTTTTGTGTGTACGTTTCTGTACCAGCAGTCTCTTCAAAACATTGCAGGTAAGTTCTTCCCCTAGATATATTTTATCATTGCGCAATAAGTGCCAAAAAAATGCAATCATTTTCCTCATGTTAATGAACTTGACAACATCTTTTTTTTGTTTCATCGTGTTTATATATCGATGCTAGCTTCGCCCCACGGTTTCACCCGCGTAGACCGGTATAAAAAGTAACCTATGGTTAATCCATGGTATAAGTTATCTACATACCAAATTTCATCCAAATCGGTCCAGCCGTTTGAGCGTCAAGAAGTAACAAACACACACACAAACTTTCGCCTTATATTGGTGTGATAGGTTACCGAGCGAAGTAGTCACATAGAGAAGTAGTCGGAATGAGAAATTGGCTATTTGATAAGTAGACCTCTGGCGCCTGAGGGACCGCGCTACGTCTGCGGAAGGAATACCGCTAGCTCTAAAATTTTACTTTTTTTATGCATAGTGAGACACTTGCCTACTGGAGAAGTGGCCCCATTGTCCGGGAGCTCTGTAGTCCCCCTTGACTCGTTTATGTACTCCTCAGTAGACGCTTGAGCCACACTGAACCCGACGTAGCAGACGAACAACACACGAAATGATTTTAACATGTTCACGACTCAATGTGATTTGATCAACTAAAACTGGTCTCGGGGTATTTATAGATATTTTTTTCTCGAGCACGATTCAGAGTTCCTTAGCCGACGTTCGCACGGGCGTAGAAAAATCGCGTCGATTTTTTTCGCGCACTGCATTTTCAACGCTCTGCTTAGCGCCGGGAGTTGAAAATCCAACAGTGTGTTTTTCGTCGCGCTGGGATGCGCTCTGTTTTTGTTAAGTTGGTTTCTCAAAGCTCGGCTCAACACCCAGAGTTGAAAATCCGGTGCGCGATAAAATCCCGCCGCGATTTTTTTACGTACGTGCGAACGTCGGCTTAGGTAGATTTATTTTCGTCTAATACTGACTCTGACTCACTGGTGCGTCCTGCCCATGATATGACGACACTGATAGTCGGGCTGGTCCCCAAATTCAAGATCGCTCAGCATGCTATGGAGCGGACTGTGCTCGGAGTTTCTTTGAACGAGTTATCCTGAACAGAACCGGACTTACCCACCCATAGATAGCTTGCAGAGTAAGCAAGCTGAAGTCGAAAGACCGATGGCCGGTGGAGCAGACGTATCCTGGGGGCCTACTCCCTAAGAACGAAGCCCGTAGTTTCGGCCTTCCTTACGGGCGCTTCCTACTCCGTATCACCTACGGATGGATGATTGGTTAGGGGCCCGAACGAAGTATGAATGACAACATGATTTGCCAGTTGTCCCTACTCCCGATGTGTTTTTGCCCGTCCGAAAAATTTAACTTTTACACTTGTTTTGATGGATCGTAATGTCAGACGGACGGTCGCAAGCGCTACTGCTCAGCATGAGGTTTTGGGTTCTATTCGCAGGTCGGCAAAAGTGTCATTGGGTGGGTTGGTCCATCAGGAACTTCTCTATTTTCTCTCCTTCGTGGAATATAAGCATGACGGTATGTGTCAATGTGTATTATGTCTTACTTACTTACTTCTTAGGCTATTGTTACTTAGAATTTGTGTTTTATTGTCCTGAAAGCGTGATCTACATCATCTTCTTCCTGCAATTGCCGACCCCAAGTAACATGGGATCATGTTACTTGGGGTCGGCGCAACACGTTTTCTTCTTCCATTCTCCCCTGTCAAATGTCACTCCCTTCTCTTTCATGTCATTCCTCACACAATCTATTAATTTTTTCTTTGGCTTTCCTCTCTCTCTCTCCATCCATCAACATGTAGGTATATTCATCACTCTTTTAGTCACATGCGGACCGACAAAACGTCGTCTTGCTACGCGTGCTGTACAGTACACACAGTAATAGTATAGTTGTATTCGATACAACAGTATTGTACTAAGTTAGTAGAATTTCACTCCCAATCAAGGTGTAAGTATTCATGAAACTACGTTAGTGCAACACTTCAATCTTCAGTGTAATATCAAATATTAAAGTAAACACAACTTGGCAAACACTAGTTCATAATATTCCAGTTAACGTCATCAAGTTGATTCACGAGCTGAAGTTAACAGCTGTGTATTAACTTTAACGATACTTTTATTGCAGCTATCCAAATGAGAGATAACTATAGGTTTTATTCGTAACGGACATAATTGTGCGGGCCTATTTACGTACCTATATAATAACATCTCCGACCGTTAATAAGGAAAAACCGAGGCCCCAAAACCGTAAAATTGTACGATAATGGAAGTAAGCTATAATCATTACCTTCTCTATACTTAAACACGGAGCCACAATAGTAATATCTTAGCCAGTACGAGGTAAAATACCTGAATACAATTTGCCAGTCAATACAACCTCGTTTCGAACAAAATGAGCTGTTATTTATTGAGTGCAAGTACAAGGCGTTTGCAGTAAATCAAAACGTCTATTTGTCGAACGTAAACTGTGTATTATTGTATGAAAATAACGCTGTATGGTTTTGAAAATCACAAAGTTAGTCCTAACTGAACGAGCGCACTTGCATTTCAAAGAACGGTGGCCATAAAAACTTTGTAGGGTGAATTGTTCCTGAGCAGTAGCCGTGACTTCCCATCTCGCTACGTAAGTAAAGGCGTTTTATGGGACAACAAATCATTTTGGCTCATGTGTGTGGATAACGCCAACAGACTCATGCATAATTATTATACATATTTTAGTATTTTGTCCGACTGAATTTATGACCGTCCGACCAAACGCATTCGAGACCAGCTGTTAGAGTTCGGAAAATAAAATAAAATTTAACTGCGGAATATTAATAAGGGGCAATTAATAAAGCGGGGGAAATTAGTTACTTTTAATTAATATTCTGAATAAATTTTATTTATGATTCAGGTTGTCTACATGGTTGTCGATGTTGAACATTAAAATTGAGGGCATACACGCGATGATTTTTCTTTGTTTCGCATTTCAAAAGATTGGGTCGTGAAATCAAATAAGTTTCGACCCATATCATTACAGAAACTCTAGGAAGAATATTCAATTATCATAGAATAACTAGATACGTTCTCTGTCCCTTATTTTTCTAGCGGACTTTAATTAAGTATACAAACCAATTTCGTTACGGACCTAAAGAAACAACGGACCAATGCGGTAAACTTTCATGGTTTTCCTGCCTACCTTTGGCACCCAAAAATTAAAACATAAAGCCCGATTAAAGGCTCTTACAGACAGAGGCGATATCGCGAGCGATATTGCGATATTAACGCGTCGCAACACCGCTACGCGACACGTCGCGACGCGATATCGCCTCTGTCTGTAAGAGCCTTTACGTGGTTTCCAACTTTCGCCCTTTTGTAAATATTATGGAAACTATTATCACATTTATTTTTTTTTATTGGAAGAATTGACCGTGACGTAGGAACTAGGAATTGATGTTTAGGAGAACATGTTTTTCAACTACAATGTTAAGTTTGTTTTTGGGTTAAATTCTTTTCAACGACGGAACCCTTCATTGTGCGTGGTGGCGACATGCACTTGGCCGGTTTTTGTTTCTTAGTGTAGCAGCCATCTTATAGCATTTAACCTATAAATGCTCTAAGAGCAGCCATTGAATCTACAGAAAAAGAAAACGGTCAACAAATCAACAGTCCACAAGGTCTAGAAAAATGCCAATACTAAGAAAGTTAAGAGCATGAGGCTACAGCTACCATGCAATAAAGTGACTTGGCTCTTGTTTATTTTTACCTGCAGTACACAGCAGCTTTTACCTCAATAAAAAAGCAAATAGTGGCCAATAATTAAAAGTTTCAGAACGTTTGAGTTTTAACTAAATACACACCCTCTACTGAACGTAAAACCGAGCTCGGGTTTAGTTGTTTTATTTTATTACGTGTAAAAAATTCACAAATATAGTTTTGATAGAACGCCCGCAGCAAAATTCTCCGAATATGGAAATGTAAAGCTGGCAGTTGGAAATCAAACAAAGAAAATGGAAAAGAGTTCCATTTTCTACTGGCATCTAAAAATCTCGGTATTTGTTCTATACCGGAGCAAATTGCGGTGAAGTTTTAGCCGAGCTCGCCGGGATTCCGTTTGCCCTCTTCACTTCATGAAAATTTTATCAGACGATCCGTTGAGACACTACGACTGACCCCGGTAGAGATACTCTTTATTACCTGCTTAACTGAACTTGCTCCGAGGTAAACTTTATTTCTTTAAAATCTGTTAAAATATATTCGATTTAAAACTTTACTGCACAATAAGAAACTGGTTACATCATCATTTCAGCCAAAAGACGTCCAGAGCTGGACATAGGCCTGCCGCGAGCTCCTGACTCCTGACTCCTGACTCCTGAGGACGCAGTTACCTGTACAGACGTGATTCTTTTAGTTTTTTCATTGTTATACAGGGTGAAATTTTAATCGTTTTAATCCTCTTAAGGGTTCATTGTACTCATCATTATGAACAACTTTTACTATGGGACCAAACCTGAAATCGCGAAAAAAAAATCAGCTGTTCAGTACATTTGTCTACATCAAACTCGTCAAAATGTAGGGAGCAGCTGATTTTTTTTTTTTTTAAAAGAACACGCGAAGTATCGAATTTATGGTCAAAGTAAATCAAATCCATTGCAGATCACTGTGTATTTTTTCCTATCATTAAGATGCTATAGTTACTGTAGAAGATGGTTACAACGTTACTTAGTTTCGCCGTATTTTAGGGAGGAGCAGCCTTAAGTAAACCGTATGAATTTTAATTTTCATTTACGATGTTGAAATTAAATTAATCTCCATAGAAAATTGTTTTTTTCTATGGATAAAAGCTGAATTGTGCTGAATAAGTGGCTGAGTCTTTAAAAGTATTAAAGGCATGTGACTGACCTGCCCTCTTCATCCTGGTGGTTATAGACGCTGGTGAAGAGATTGAGCAGCAGCTCCTGGACCGCTGCCGGTACATCAGGTACAGCATCATCGTCCTCCCTGAATGAATAGTACTTGTTAAATTTTAATACATTAACATTTAGACACGCCAAACTATACTACGATAAAAACTAACACAGAAAACTCAGATATTGACTTTTAGGCCCACTTGCACCACCAATCACTATAGTTAGTGCAATCCACGAAGACGCGGCCCACTCTTCTTCCTAACCGCTTACAGTGCAAGTCATTCCGCTAGTGGTTTAGTTTTGTCGATACACACTAATTGCAGGTAATTAACTATAGGTATAGGTAATTAGTGCGTACGCTTGTACAATGTTCCATACTTGTACTGTAAGCTATTAGGAAGAAGAGTGGGGCGCGTCTTCGTGGATTGCACTAACTATACAGTCCGGCCGTCGAGAGAATGCGTTCCTGACACCTGTCAGTTAGACAATTTCTAGTAGTAATAAGGATCAAAATCGCAAAACACATATTCATTAGTATGAAACTGACAGGTGTCAAGAATGCATTCTCTCGACGTCCGACTGTAAATGCATTTTAAAACATCGTTCTAATCGGTCAATCGTTTAAAGATGACAAGAGACAGAATGATGTCTTAAATACGTTATTTTAATTTATTGAATTCATTCCATATTTGTTATTAAATACTAGCTGACCCGACAGACGTTGTCCTGTCGAAATTTCAAGATGAATTGACTATAAATATTGGTGGTATTAAGTCCGGGCCACCTGTTTTAGAGATATCGAGCATTTGAAGTAACCTTATTACTTTTTCGTGGCATACCTCTATGGAGCTGATGCTAGCTGTGCTCGTGTTGTGGACAGATGGTGTTGTGGCTTGATCCTGGTCGTCTATGTCTGGCTCGTGAAATGTTGACTGAAAGTGTGTATAGCGAACAGGTTACTGATTTTTTCTTCTCCAGTGTTTTGTGGTTGTTTGTGTCTTGATATTTCAGTATATTAGGGAACCACTCTTGCTTTTAATGCAGGACCAAAAAATTTAGGAAATTTATTTCCTAAATTTTTGACTCTATTTTATTCGTATACGAACGGTAACACTTATGTACCGTAGATGGCCATCGGGCGAAATAAATTCTGCAGTGCTATCTATGTAATTAACAGGGATAGGTCCCTTAATATAGCTCGACCTTTCTGTCTTTTACGTGCGTTACCCTACGCGCAATGATAGTACACTTACGACCATCTTTACATACCGAGACTTCTCCCCCGGCTGTCATTCGTCGATCTTTGACAGTCGTTACGGGTCGTCAGAAGCCCGAAAGTCTGACAACCAGTTTGGCCAAGGGGTATCGTATTATTACCCAGTAACTGGGTTGTGGAGGTCAGACAGACAGTCGCTCCATGTATAAATTATTAGGTTATTTTTTATTGCAAAAAATAATAAACATCTTTTATCTACTCTCTTAACGTAAAATTCGAATTATAAACTTCATAACGAGTTTAAATTGACATACTTTGTTAACACAATACCGAAATTTAAAAAAAAAAAATCTGCAAAATGCTGTAAATACCATAAAATCAACTATTTTTAAATGTTCTCTAAATACAGCAAAATCGACGACAACACAAAAAACAACGACCATACAAAATCGATTTACGATTTTGTTGTAACTTTGAATGTTAAAGCTATTTCGTTGTGTCATAAGTTACAACTACCAAGATACAGCAATATTGCTGCTTGAAATTGAAATACCAATTGCTGTAACTACTATAAAATGCATGTTAGACTAAATTTAGAATGCTATCATTAGTGGCATCTGATAAATTTCATTATAAGAAATACGTGTTCCAAAAATGACCTCTCTGGTTCAGCTAGTTTCCGAGTTATGAATTTTTGAAACAGTTTTTTGACCAAACTTGAAACGCGAAAAAAAAATCTGCTGTTCTGTAGGTACATTTTGACGAATTACCTATGCGAACATAAATGTACTGAACAGCTGATTTTTTTTTCGCAATTTAAGGTTTGGTCCCATAATAAAAGTTGTTCATAAGGATGAAGAAAATGAGCCATTAAGAGGTTTTGCGCGTTTTGTTGAAGGAGTGGTAAGGTAAGTTCATTATTAAAATCATACTTACCGTCCAGCATAAACTCTGGACCATGCCACCATAACTTAGAGTTTCTTAGATCATCAGGAACGGCTCCCCTGCTAACATAGTCAGCTGGATTCTCATTGCTCGCCACATACAGCCAGCGCCACCAGTAGCCCATCATCTGAGGTGTCGTCATCACCCCCTTACCTGGCTTCAGTGTCTTGCCTAGCACGGCAATGGTTCCGTGGTCCACTGCCATTAAACCTGGGTGAATGGAACTTCCTTACTGATTACTTAAATTCATGTTTTAGACAGAAATTCTGGAGCGAATACTTACTAGCCGAGTTTCTCATTTTGCATAAAGTGAAAGATTTCAATAAAAATAAAACGAGTGTTTTCTGTTTGATAAGTTATTCGCAAAACTTCATTTACCATATGCAGTTTCTTGATGTTTGAATGCATCAAGACGCCATCAATGGACTTCCAGGTAGCAATGTTATTAATATTCAAAATAAGGAACTGTAAATAGGTACGGTCAGCAACAGAAGTCGGTTAACACTGCTACTTTTTGACATCATCTAAATTAACACAAAATGATACGATAACCTGTTTTGTACCATTTCATTTATTAGATATGAGTTAATTTTCTTCAAAATTTACATCTGTTCCGATTTTAATGAAGTATTTTTCTCAATAATTAAGATTTAGAAAACTCAAGTGTTTATCGACTTTTGTTGCTGACTGTACCTAGTATGTGTTGGTTGGTATAATTTACTTTAAACTTACCGGTAAGCAAGTCCTCAATAGCGTTCATCATGATTTCTTGTGTCTTTGTAGCCAACAATATGGTGAACTCGCCGCGATATATGTCAAAAGTGATGTTGCTAAGTACAGGGACTCCCATGATGCTCTAGAAATATTGAAACTATTTTTTATAAACTAAAACTCTACTGATTTATTTGATTACTAGCTGTTGCTCGCGACTCCGTTCGCGTGGAAGTCGTAAGATACACAATATACTAAAATAACAGTCACATTTTAAGGGGGATGCTGTTGACTAGACTATCCCGGGAAATTAAAATTTTCTTACGTTTTTTGCAATTTGCAGGTCAGTGTCAGGTTGTATGTTCATATTTTAATCAACAAACAACCTGACACTGACCTGCAAACGCGGGCTACTTTAGCGCATCCCTCGTCCCCCAAAACCCCCGCCCGCCGCTTGTATAGCCCGCCCGCGCTATTACTTCATTTTCGCTTGGCGTTGTTACAGACTTTTTCTTTTTGCTCGGCTCCTAAGGGCCGTAGGGTGATGTTAAATAGCCTATAACGATCCTCGAGAATTGGGCTACCAAATGAAAAAAGAGTTTTTCAATTCCGACTTTAAGTTTTTTAGTTTAAGTTACTCCTTATAACATTAACTGTCTGCCAGTGAATGTCACGTCAAAATTGGTCCAGCCGTTGCGGAGATTAGCCGGAACAAACAGACAAACAGACAGACTGTTGATTATAAGTTCTTACTGAATCTGATCTAAGTCAGTATAGCTGCAATTCTAACGGAAGCGAGAATGCGATCTCATTACAAGATCATTTTTCGGCCCAGAAAGTAAAAGAAAAAGTTTAAAATAATGGATTGACTAGCCTTGCTAACATCTCGGAAGCTGATAGCCTTCGCCACAAACTCATCCACTTCCTGCAGCTTTCCAACCTCACTCCCTGAGGGGGGCTTGATGCGGCGTAGCTCGTTGCGATTCTGCACAATAATATTTGAAAATATACAAAAAACAAAAAAATAGGTAATAAAGTAATGCGCATTTTACATAGATACCTACCTAGTAATAATTGACTGAGGTCCCGTATTTATGGGAAACACTATGATGCCTCCAACAACACTGCAAAATTCCATGTTGCCAGCAACATGTTTCTAGCATCAATCAAAGATGTTGTGCAAGTCTTGTATGTTATGGTGACTTGACCTCTGCAGAGTGGAACAGGACGATTGACATTCCTTTAAACCACGTAAAGAGCATCATGTTCTTTACCCGTATACAAACAAACAATCAATCAAATCCAGGCCTTTGGCTCTACCCCACACATAAAAGTCGATCAGGGTGAGGTCTGGCGATCGTGGAGGCCAGGGAATCGGACTTTCTCATCGGCAATCCTGCACGTTCAAAAGCACTCGCCTTGTTTTTAGATGTATTTTTTAGGCTTTCTCCACAAATAAGCGTCTTGCATACACAACGATTGCTCTGAAATACAACCACTGAGAGCCGGCAGACCAACTCGTTTCACCTGTGGAGACACCATACTTCGAATGGGTACTCAAACTGACCATTTCTCCTATAGTTTTTTTTTCGCAACAATGTTGCGCGCATCATAGCTCTGAAACGCAACCACTGAGAGCCGGCAGACCAAGTTGTTTCATCTGCGGAAATGCCATACTTTAAATGTGTACAAAAACTGACCATTTCTCTGATCGTTTTTTTTTCGCAACAATGACGCCTCTGGTAAGAGCTATTAACTCGAAGTTGCAACCACTCAGAGCAGGCAGACCGACGTCATTCACATTAGGGGACTACTCTACAACCCATCGAAGTAAATCTAACCGTATCCATGATCGTTATGAAAAATCCTGTGACCTCTTAGTCTATTCCTACACAATTCAAAATGTTCTCAGCTTGCGCATTCGGGAACTTCGCGCGTTTACATTAGAATATTCATAGCTAAGACAGGATAATGTCTGTCGGGTCAGCTAGTTTATTATATTTTCTATTAAGTACTTACATTTTTAAAATGCTCAAAAAATTATATAGGAGAAAAATTTGTTTTGTTTCGTTTATTTGTTTTTATTTATTTAAAGCTTAAACGTGTTGTTTTGCATCCTTGTCAAATTTCAGGGTGTGATACAGAACATCAAACCGAACAACTTTCTCCATGGGACCAACATCGTATTCGCGAAAAAATTTTCAACTGTCCCATAGAAAACTTCAATACCTACTCGACGCAAATGTATGGAACGGCTGATTATTTTTTCGCGATTACGATGTTAGTGCCATGGAAAAAGTTGTTCTGTTTGATGGTCTATACCACACCCTTAAATTTGACGAGGATCCAAATGATACGTTGCATCCTCCTATACAACATTAATTTTTTATAAACTAAACCCGAAGAGGGGTCATTGTAGGTACTCATCATTTTGAACATTTTTTTCTATGGGACCAACCTTGAAATCGCGAAAAAAAAGCAGCTGTTCAGTACATTTTGACGAGTTTGATCTTAAATAAATGTACTGAACAGCTAATTTTTTTTTCAACACAATGACCCCTTTTCGGGTTTAGTGTATGCAAAAACTAATGTTGTATAATTCTTTTATGTTAGCTATTACATTTTTTAAATAGTAATGAAATTAATTTAAGAGAAAGATTTGGTTTGTTTGTTATTATTCGTTTTGTTTTGTTGATTTGTTGTTAATTAAAGCTGTATAATTTATTTTATTTTCTATTACATTTTTATAATACTGATCAGTTGTTATTTTTTGCATTTGTGTTAAACTTTTACTGTTTCAGGTAGGTAGGTAGGTAGGTAGGTATTTACAACACAACGTTTGCCTTAGCGTGAGTTCTAAGGCTATGGGTAGGTAAGGTACCCATAGAAGCTACGCTAAGGCAAAAGGCCGTAAAATCATTAAATTCCCTCCGTATCAAAAAGCCTTAACAAAAGGTCCTAATGTCCTAATTAACTATGATTAAAAATTTAACCAATAAGTAATCATAAATAAATAAGCGCTTAGACACACACACACGCACACACAAAAATTGTAACTGCATAAATTTTAAGAATTTGATTTACGCGGGCTAGTTAAGTCACCTTAGTAAAAAAAAGGAAACCGGCCCAGGGCATGTTAGATCTCTTCACAGTGCGTGGTTCCGCACAGTGAAGGGATCTGTAGTTGGGATAAATATTTACGCATGCCCTTTATTTATATTATTAACGGGAAAAATAAGTTTGCACTCCTTATTACTTCTAAAATCAAAGTTACTTCTGCAGTTGCTAAACTAAAAACAGCTACTACCGAAAGTATCCTTCCATATGATATAAAAAATTGTCCTGGGGGGCTAAAACGGCCACCCTTAATAACGAGCGAGATGAAGCCGAACGGAAGGGAGGTACGTAAAACCTATTTAAGCTAGTTTGAGCCCGCATATACACCACTACGTTTGCTTGAGCGGAACGAGAACGAGAAAAAAAACGTCGCGGTCGGGGGACCCCCATCAGCAACGAAGTTCTTTCTCACGTATTATTTGAAACTAAAACATAATTTTCGCAGCCGCCATCTTGGATTTTCACTTTGACCCCACTATCGTTTTCAGCACCCTCTAAAACCATGGAATCGACACCCATGACGAAATATTAGGAAATTTTCGCAGCCGCCATCTTGGATTTTCATTTTGACCCCACTATCGTTTTCAGCCACCCCAAGTATCACGAAAATGACACCCATGACGAAAAATTAGGAAATTTTCACAGCCGCCATCTTGGATTTTCATTTTGACCCCACTATCGTTTTCAGCCACCCCAAATATCACGAAAATGACACCCATGACGAAATATTAGGAAATTTTCGCAGCCGCCATCTTGGATTTTCATTTTGACCCCACTATCGTTTTCAGCCACCCCAAATATCACGAAAATGACACCCATGACGAAATATTAGGAAATTTTCGCAGCCGCCATCTTGGATTTTCATTTTGACCCCACTATCGTTTTCAGCCACCCCAAGTATCACGAAATTGACACCCATGACGAAATATTAGGAAATTTTCACAGCCGCCATCTTGGATTTTCATTTTGACCCCACTATCGTTTTCAGCCACCCCAAATATCACGAAAATGACACCCATGACGAAAAATTAGGAAATTTTCACAGCCGCCATCTTGGATTTTCATTTTGACCCCACTATCGTTTTCAGCGACCTCAAATATCACGAAATTGACAACCATGACGAAAAATTAGGAAATTTTCGCAGCCGCCATCTTGGATTTTCATTTTGACCCCACTATCGTTTTCAGCCACCCCAAATATCACGAAAATGACACCCATGACGAAATATTAGGAAATTTTCGCAGCCGCCATCTTGGATTTTCATTTTGACCCCACTATCGTTTTCAGCCACCCCAAGTATCACGAAATTGACACCCATGACGAAATATTAGGAAATTTTCACAGCCGCCATCTTGGATTTTCATTTTGACCCCACTATCGTTTTCAGCCACCCCAAATATCACGAAAATGACACCCATGACGAAAAATTAGGAAATTTTCACAGCCGCCATCTTGGATTTTCATTTTGACCCCACTATCGTTTTCAGCGACCTCAAATATCACGAAATTGACAACCATGACGAAAAATTAGGAAATTTTCGCAGCCGCCATCTTGGATTTTCATTTTGACCCCACTATCGTTTTCAGCCACCCCAAATATCACGAAAATGACACCCATGACGAAATATTAGGAAATTTTCGCAGCCGCCATCTTGGATTTTCATTTTGACCCCACTATCGTTTTCAGCCACCCCAAATATCACGAAATTGACACCCATGACGAAAAATTAGGAAATTTTCGCACTCGCCATCTTGGATTTTCATTTTGACCCCACTATCGTTTTCAGCCACCCCAAATATCACGAAAATGACACCCATGACGAGACCAGGCCCGGCACCGGCCGCATCCGCTTCCCGTCCAAACCCGACACGCCCCGGTCCTCAGAGCCAATCCTTATTCCGAAGTTACGGATCCAATTTGCCGACTTCCCTTACCTACATTATTCTATCGACTAGAGGCTCTTCACCTTGGAGACCTGCTGCGGATATGGGTACGAACCGGCGCGACATCTCCACGTACATCCCTCACCTGAATTTTCAAGGTCCGCAGAGAGTATCCGGACACCGCCGCAAATGCGGTGCTCTTCGCGTTCCGAACCATATCTCCCTTCTATAGGATTCCATGGAACTCGAACGCTCAGGCAGAAAAGAAAACTCTTCCCGGACCTCTCGGCGGCGTCTTCAGGCCACTTTGGGTTACCCCGTCGAACACTCGCTGTAAAAACGAGGGAACGATTATTGAAACGGTTCCGCTGCCGGGTTCCGGAATAGGAACCGGATTCCCTTTCGCTCAAAGGGCGTTATTTATCATTGAACATACCAACATGACATTGATTTGAACTTTTTGAAAAAACACGCCACATCGACATAAGATTTCTCCTTGAGCTTAGGATCGACTGACTCGCGAGCAACTACTGTTCACGCGAAACCCTTCTCCACGTCAGTCCTCCAGGGCCTCGCTGGAGTATTTGCTACTACCACCAAGATCTGCACCGACGGAGGCTCCAAGCGGGCTACCCTGGCGCTTTCGCCTTAAGATAATCAGCCTATAACGTTCTCACTACTGGGGTACAGGCCTCCGCTCTGTGAGAGGCCCCCCGCGGTTCCAGTGCGGTTTGGTAGATGTTACATGTCTTCCAATTTTTGGTTCTAGGACATGCCGGTTTCCTCGCAATGTTTTCCTTCACCGTTTTGAGAGGATCTAATGAGTTTTCGAACTGGCGTACCACTCGCAAAATTTTTCGAAATGGCGACCTTCGCAAAAACGACATTCGAACCTACGTATCACTCCCAATAAAAAGAGAAGTCCTGACTGATTGACTGACTCATCAACGCCCAGCCCAAACCCTTAAACCTAGAAAGCCGAATCACAGTCTTCTGAATCCATGAACATTGTTCAGAGAACTTCCCACACTATCCAGGGAATTGATATGATTCCTAGTCCTAGGCGAAAGCCTAGACGAAGAGACGCACCAGAAATACCTGAACCAAGCAATCCCTTACCAGGATTGCCAGTACCAGTGTTCCCTGATGTGGCTATACCCATTGTGCCTGAGCTCCCCTTGCCAGAAGTACCTGAATTTCCCATGCCACAGGAGCCTGGTAAAGCACCAAAAACAGAACACTTGCCAGGAATCTCTCAAGATCAAAGATGTTCTACCCTAGTAGCACATGACACCCCAATAGACTTATGTCTTCTATTGGCTCCAAACAATCCGTTAGGACAGAAGAAAGCAGCAAAATCTAATTTAAAATCCTGTGTGGGAGATACATCAACATCTAATTGTGATATATGACAAAAATATAAAATTCCCGATGGTTTAATGATGCCGATAATGATTTCGGCGATGCTGTTAAGAAGTCGCAAACATCACATGCCCCCGAGCGAAAGAAATAGGGATGAATTGTTTTCCAAAGATTCTGAACTTACTCCTCCGCAAATAGAATATATTTTATCTATACCTACTGGAATATCAGAAACGGGCCCGCACCAGAATCAAAGCATTATCCCATTGTGATTGTGATCATGTTTTTGGGATGACATGAACAATTTAAACAATTATATAATTTTATATGCAAGTTGCATGGAACAACATCAAAAAGATATACGAAATAGATAATACCAATAGCCTGACATGGAATTAAAAAAAAACTGAATATAATAATATTGTTGTAATGTAAACGAAATAATAATAATATGTTTATTTATAGGTATTTAACGTACACAAGAAGCTGTAATTTTATAGACATGTTTTGAACGACTGAACGAAATTAAAGGCAGTTTAGGGCGACGATAACCAAGTTTGAATGACTTTAAATCACATATAAACGAGTAGTGTTAATGTTCTGTGATAAATCTTCAGAGATAAGGCTTCAGGAACAATTCTTCTTCAGAAATAAAGCTTCAGGAATTATTCTTCTATGATAAATCTTCAGTTGATAAATCTTCAGAGATAAGGCTTCAGGAACAATTCTTGTATAATAAATTTTCAGAAATAAGGCTTCAGGAACAATTCTTCTTCAGAAATAAATCTTCAGGGATAAAGCTTCAGGAATTATTCTTCTATGATAAATCTTCTGTGATAAATCTTCAGAGATAAGGCTTCAGGAACAATTCTTATTCAGAAATAAATCTTCAGGGATAAAGCTTCAGGAATTATTCTTCTATGATGACGACACGGTTGGCGCAGTGGTTGAGCGATTGACTGCTGCGCAGCATGTCGCGGGTTCGATTCCCGCACGGAACACATATTTGTACGACCTACAAGTATTTGTTCCGAGTCTGGGTGTTTTTCTATCTATAATATGTATGTATTTACAAAAAAAAAAAAATGTATATAAGTATTTTATCAGCCATCTCGTTACCATAACACAAGCATTAGGTTGCTTAGCTTGGGACTAGATGGCGTTGTGTGAAATGTCCAAGGATATTTATATTTATATTTATATTTATATTTATGATAAATCTTCCGTTGATAAATCTTCAGAGATAAGGCTTTAGTAACAATTCTTCTTCAGAAATAATTCTTCGGGGATAAAGCCTCAGGAATTATTCTTCTATGATAAATCTTCTGTGATAAATCTTCAGAGATAAGGCTTCAGGAACAATTCTTCTATAATAAATCTTCAGAAATAAAGCTTCAGGAATTATTCTTCTATGATAAATCTTCTGTGATAAATCTTCAGGAACAATTCTTCTATAATAAATCTTCAGGAATAAATCTTCTATAATAATTCTTCAGGAATAAATCTTCAATCTTCTATACAGTTACACACGCAGCGACTTTGCTTCAGTCGCTGGCGATTTAATTTTTCAAAATCTATGTGTTCGTTTCAACCGCGCGGCCATGGCGTTAAAAAAAAAACTATGCCACAAACATAATCTGCGGTCACCATTTACGAGCGTCGTGTTTCCAAACATAAACAGGGTGTATCATAAAGGTGTGATCAAATTGTCGGTTACCTTCAGATCATCAAACTGAACAACTTTTACCAACATCATAATCGGCCAAGTGCGTGTCGGACCACGCACAATGAAGAGATAGTAGGGGTAGTTGGGATGATTTTATCCTAAAAACAAACTTAACTTTGTAGTTGAAAAACATGTTTTCTGATACATATTGATATCGGAAAAAAAATCGGCCAAGTGCGTGTCGGACGCCGCACTGGCCGCTGGTGCTGCTCTTGGCCGATTGTTTTTTTTCGCGATTACAATCTTACATTGACATTGACATCAATGTATGCGAGAACATGTTTTTCAACTACTATGTTAAGTTTGTTTTTAGGATATCCCAGTTTGGGTGAATTTATCCTAAAAACAAACAGACACCAGGGTTCCGTAGTTTCAGAACCCTTCAATGTGCGTGGTCCGACACGCACTTGGCTGGATTTTTTTTATTGCGTTGACTTAGAAGCTTGAATATTTTTTTGGAGCTCTTAGGCACCGTAGACCTACGTATTTAATATTACTTTCAACTTCATACTTCCACGCGTTCCTGAGAAAAGGGATCTTGACTTGACCGACTGACGGACAACGAAGTAATTCTATAAGGGTTCTTTTTTTCTTTTCGAAGTAGGGAACCCTAAAAACAAAACTAATTAAACATTTCGAACTATACTGTAACACTATCTCTTTTCCACATCATCTGAACACATCTCTCTCCCGTTCCCACAGCTTCTAGACATAAAATCAAAGAAGAAAGGTGCCAACACTCCGTACAAAGGCGGCGATTACTGCAAACGTGACAAGTCAATCAAACCGATGACATGTAACAAGTCGTCAACCACCATTAAAGCAACGTCTTTGGATAACTCCAAGAAAGAATTAAAATCGCTGAGTGGGGAAGCTGCGCATTTAGCTGAGCAGGTTAGTATTATAAGTTTATAACATAACTTTATCATGTTGAACTTTGTAATTTGAATCTTATGTCTATAGTTATAAGTTGCATATGTGCACGCTGATTTGCAACAACGGTAACAATGATTTGAAATTGAGTCTTCTGCTGCTGGTAATAGCGCTGATAGGGATATAGCCTGTAATTCTAGATAATGTCCGCAACTGTGTACCATCATTTATTCAGATCGTTGTTTATCCTTGGATTTTTATGACTTAACTAGCTTATGCCTGCGGCTACGCCCGCGTGGATGTCGGAAAATAACCCACGGGAATGTACTACGGGGAAACCCTTCCGTATTCCTTGTCTACATTATAAAGGGAACCTCTGTGCTAAATTTCAGCTTTCTAGGTTCAAGGTTTGCGCTGGCCGTTGATGAGTCAGTCAGTCAGGACTTCTCTATTTATTTATATAGATAGATAAAAGATGCTTCTAGAAATGTTTCTCTTTATCAAGTCTCTGATGGTTTTAAAGAAAATCTAGTTTTTTTATAGTAGTGCTTATGTAACAAATTGCACGAAGTAAAGTTCTTACTTTACTTCGTGCCTACCTGGGTTCAAACCCATAACATCTTAAAAGTTTGCCTGTAAAAATCCAATTAATATTTGGCTCGCGTGAGCAAAGCTAACAAATCCTAATTATTTTGACAATATTATTGCCTACAGACTTGTGTATTTAAAGCCACTGCATTCTTGCAGAACCCGAATAACAATGGCACCATAATGATCATTTAAAAAAACTGAAATATTTTTAGTCTACTTGAAATGCGTTTGGCTATAAACAGAACAATTACTGTCTAATATTTGGCTAAAGAAATGTGATTTCGTGATCCAGACTATTCCAAATATTTGTGAAGAAATAAAAGACAATCTCAAATTTTAATTTAGCGGTAGGGTAAAAGCTGGCCGAAAACGGTTCGTTTAAATAGCGTCTTACTAATAAACACAGAATAAAATTATTCCAAGTTTAAACCTATGAAAATGTATGGTTATTCCTTTGTTATTCCTGATATAACTTTATTCCGTGTTTTATTTGTAAGAGGTTCAATCTTTTTTGCTTGAGTAAGTACAGTCAGCAACAAAAGTCGATTAACAGATGAGTTTTCTAAATCTTAATTATTGAGAAAAATACTTCATTAAAACGGGAACCGATGTAAATTTTAAAGAAAATGAACTCTTCACTATCACTATCACTACATATTATAAAACTACGCAACGGATTTTGATGCGGTTTTTTTTAATAGATAGAGAGATTCAAGAAGAAGGTTTATGTGTATAATACATGCATAATATAGTAGAGAAACACTGATAATTTTAGAGGTTTCTAATGTGATGTCGTAAATGAACACATTTTTTTGCGCTTACATTGCAAACGCTGGCTGAGCCCTACGAGATATATCAAAATAATGTAGTACAGTATTTTACACCTTAAAAAGTTCTGCAAAAAAGTCCGCGATGGTATATGTCTATCTCTTAGGGATAACCCACAATAACCATTTTTTATCCTTTACTTTTTACGAGAAATAATGGCTTATTTACGAAGCGATTTTAAGCTATACAACATTTATCCTTATCCAATTAAGTACCTTAAATAAATTGTGCATTTACTATAGATCAATATGTCCCTTTACAGCATGTAATTTAAATGAATATTTTCGAAGATATTACAAATTTAAAATGCAGTGACGTAGCGGGCGGTAACGATTTTCATATGAATTCAGCGATGAGTCATCAAATTGGCGGGATCAATGTTTTTAACCGACTTCTAAAAAAGGAGGAGGTTCTCAATTCGGATGTTTGTATTTTTTTTTTTTTTTTTTTTTGCGATTGTAATTATTTTGATAAAGCCATCGTAAATTATTTGCCGTCGGATCATAATGGACAAAGAGTAACTTTTTTAAAACACCATTGAAAAAGTGCAAATACAATTTAGATCAATATAGATAACGCAATCCACGAAGACGCGCCCCACTATTCCTCCTAACCGTTTAAAGTAGGTACTTATATGTGTGCAAGTTTTCGCCAATGTTTGATTTTAATGGGATCTTTTAAATTCAAATTTTTTTTTTTTTTTAAATAAAACTTATAGAATAAATAGACCAGATGTTAATTATCATTGCCATTATGGCGCATTGGGCATATTTTTTTTATTACATTTGTTACTAATATAGCATAATTATAAGTAGTATGTATTACTAACATCATTGGATCAAGGTCCGAAAAAAAGCATTTTTATTTTTTTATAAGAATACCTCTTCTTTTATCAATTACATCAATCGGCTTCCAGTGTAGTCGGATGCAGCTGAATACCAGCATTTTACATGGAGCGACTGCCTATCTGACCTCCACAACCCAGTAACTGGGTAATTCGATACCCTTTGGTAAGACTGGTTGTCAGACTTTCGGGCTTCTGACGACCCGTAACGACTGTCAAAGATCCACGAATGACAGCCGGGACCAACGGCATAACGTGTTTTCCGAGGCACGGAGGAGTCTCGGTATGTAAAGTCACCCATCCACTGACCTACCCCGGCAAGCGTAGCTTAACCTGATGGATTGACCCTGCGGCTGTTATTACTGAGCCACGAGCTCCTCTATCTCCTCTGTTTTATCAATTACATATTCGATTTTAATACTTGCCCCCAAACTTCGAAATTCTGTCAAATACAAAGTTAGTAAGCTCTGTTCTGAGTAACAGGATGCCTGGCTGCCAAATTTTACCAATATCGGTAGTAGCGTATTTTATACGTGAAAATGTTTCTAGCAACCGGGCAGACAGTGACTGTCGCATTTTACCTAAGTTTAAAAGATATTGAATTTTATCGCAGTAAAATGTAGGCGAAGGTATAGAAAAATTAAAACTCAGGTGAAACACTCAGAAGAGGAGCTTTTGAGAGTGTTATTAAATTTATATCTGCAGCTTCTTTTTAAATTCTCTTGGAATATCATGCAGTAAAATTTAAAGGCTTTATTTATATTAATGACATGAACTCTACACAAAGAAAGTGACATTTTTATTTTCCTTTTTTTATATAATTATGGTCTCTATCTCTTATTTTTGTTTAAGGAGCTCGTGGCTAAGAATAACAGCTGCATGGATCGATCCATCAGGATAAGCTACCTTTGCCGGGGGTGGTCCGTGGATGGGTGACCATCTTTACATACCGAGTCTTTTCCGTGCCTCGGAAAGCACGGTAAGCCGTTGGTTCCGGCTGTCATTTGTGGATCTTTGACAGTACTTACGGTTAGTCAGAAGCCCGAAAGT
Source organism: Cosmia trapezina (assembly GCA_905163495.3). Lineage (NCBI taxonomy): Eukaryota > Metazoa > Arthropoda > Insecta > Lepidoptera > Noctuidae > Cosmia > Cosmia trapezina. The sequence continues at coordinate 5,389,932 of LR991050.1, forward strand.
CTGACAACCAGTCTTACCAAGCGGTATCGTATTACCCAGTTACTGGGTTGTGGAGGTCAGATAAGCAGTCACTCCATGTAAAGTACTGATATTCAGCTGCATCTGGTTAGACTGGAAGCCAACTACAACATAGTCGAGAAAAGGCTAGGCAGATTGAGTTGTTGTTGTGTTTTATTTAATTTTGATTAGATTTTTGGCCATTTAATTTTAATTAGATTTTTGGCTAACTTCAAAGAACATGTCCGAAAATTATTTTTTATTATTCAATCATTCTTACATGGATAATTTGAATATATATTTGGATAGACATCCCAAGAACTAGTGGTTTTATCTATATCATACATTGTTAAAAGTCTCCAATTATGAGAAAATCCTTTTTTTTATTTAAATGTGAATCTAAGGTGTGAATTTACTCTTTTTCTTATTATCTAGGTTAATGAAGTAAATATTACATCCAAACAAATAGTAAACTTTCAAACTTGACACACGGTAGGTATTGTCATTACTGTCAGTCAAAATATGACTTATGCTGATGATAGGATGAGGCCTCATCAGGCCTGTCGCCTGTCAGTCAACACTTTATATCATATTTGACAGATGAATAGACAATCGACACGGTTGGCGCAGTGGTTGAGCGATTGACTGCTGCGTAGCATGTCGCGGGTTCGATTCCCGCACGGAACAAATATTTGTATGACCTACAAGTAGTTGTTCCGAGTCTGGGTGTTTTTCTATCTATAATATGTATGTATTTTTGCATAGTGCGTAAAGGGATAATCGTCGGTTGGTGCATTTCATTGAAAGCTTTTAACGGCGCTGTTCCAGTTGGCTTTCGTACGCCTTCTAAAGGTCCGGGACCCCAAAGTCCCGAGATATGTTAAAAATAATTATTATTATTGTCCTACTGCAAAGCCTCTTCTCATACAGAGAAGGCACGAGCATTGATCACCACCCTTGCTCAAGGTGGGTAATTTCAGACTTATATTCATTAAAGTCTAGATTTTCTCATGTTTTCCTTCACCGATGTCAGTGATGGACAAGATAAACAGACTTAGAAAGTAAGTACGTAATATGATTTGAAATTCACATTACCTAGTACTTGCTCGAACCTTTCACATGAGAGGCGAAGCCACCACTGTGCCATCACGAGTTCACGAAATTCTTGACATAACGTGTCCATAAGTAAATGCTCATAATCCTGTTCCGTGTCTCGGAAAGCACGTTCAGCCTTGGCAGTCATTATGGGTCAGAAGCCCAAAGTCTGACAATCTTACCCCTTGTATTTAAGGTGATTGCGCTGTGTAGCCCGCGAAATTCAATTTTTTTTTGTGTTTTTTTGTAATTTGGGTACCACTGCGCATCATCCAACACCCACACTTAGTAACTCGATTGTGGAGGTCAGATAGGCAGTAGCTCCATGTAAAATACTGGTATTCAGCTGCATCCGATTAGACTGGAAGTCAACCTCAATAAAGTTGGGAAAAGGCTAGACATGTGACTCATACATAACACGTTAGTTACTTTACATGAAAGGCGATAAACTTCTACATTGGTTTAATCATCAGCATCTTTGGCTTCCATGTTGCACCCACTGCTGAGTACCTATAATTAAGCTTCCTACTGTCCCATGTTACCCTGGTAGGTGCAAGTAGTATTCAGTTACAACTAACAGAAGATTTAGATAATAAAATCTCAAAATAGATTGGATGTTTAGACCTTATCATCGTTTTACAAACTTCTCTTCTCGTGACTACTTTATTGCTTTACATCGACTGTAACCACTTTAAGGCTACTGAAAACAGGCGCGACACGCGACGCAAACCGAACGACGCGCGGTGCCTTCGTGTCGCGTCGCGTGTCGCCCTTGTCTGCACGAGCCCTATACTGGTAAATAGAAAGGCAAGAACAATCTCCGTCTTACAAGTTTCTTTATAGAATCGACATCTGGGTTGATGCGGTAACGAAAACAAAAGTGGACACGTCTGGCTTGTTTTAAAACATGTTCGGGAACAAACAGAGAAGATAAGAAAATGAGACAAAATTCGATAAAAAATTCTAAGAGAAAACCGTTCTTTAGAAATGAAGGGTTTCTTTTGTAGTTAACATTTTATTTACATATTCTATCTATTAGATAATGTCGCAGTCTAATAAGTCAGTGGGAGGATAAACTTCTCTGGCAGACAATACAAACAGATACCTAAAAATGATTTGCTAGGTGGTGAAACAGATAATTTTTTTTTCATACAAACAATAGTGATTTCAATTTATTACAGTACCTACCTACTTAAATGCAATCAATTGGCTTCCCATAATAATACTTCTTCGTTTTTTCATAACAATGTGAACCGAATTTGGAACATAATTGGCAATTCCTGCCCATTGTTTCTTTCTAATACAATGCTGGTATTGTGAAGAATTCGGTCATCGGTCATAAATTAATCCGTCAATAGTGATCTATTTTCAACTATTATTTATCATTGACACGGATAACGTCATCACAGGCAGTTTAAACAAATCCCCATTTACTGACTCCTGCGCAAGTATGGTTACCATGCTTCAGTAATTTTTGGGATATTGACGTTTTGAGATTACGAACGTTCTATTTTACATTATATGAAAGTAAGTAAAATCACTATTATATTGTATTCTGTGTTAAAATGGAACAATGAAACAACTTAGCATCTGTTTGTAAAATATAACAATATTATTCTGTTATAAGCAAGAACGTAGCTAAAATAACGTGTTTTGGTTACCACTAAACGTTCGGAATTGTTTCATAGATACGAAAATTGCGAACAATTGCGGTGTGCTTGGTATTTTCAGCGAAAACAATTAAGTATTACAATTGTACAATAGGAAAATAGCATACAGAAATGACTGGTAGGTATTTTCATCGAAAATGATCAAACTCAAACTTAAAGCATTTATTTTAATTAAACCATTTACGGGAACTTTTGAACTATCAAAGAGTCGTTCGGTAGGTAACTAAATCTATTTAATCAAATAAAATATGGCGTCGGAAAATTTCCCCGCATCTCAGTCGACTGGTAATGTAACCCAAGAGACTGGCGGCATTGCCACGTTGAATGGCAATGCTTAGCGTCATTCAGTTGCCCAGTTCCAAAACGTAGATCTTTATGGAGAAGAACAGGCAAGAAACTCCACGGACACTCTTTTAAATGAAGATATTACAAAATCCTGGGTAACATTATTCTTGTTGCTACTATAGGTACCTATGTGAGAACAATCATTAGAGTTCTAGTTTCATGATTATAATTTTATATCGATTCCAAACTTTTTTTCATATGAATAAGTATAGCAGCTAATGATCAGTTATTTTTTGAACATCTTGATAGTCCCAGAGTGTTGCAGTGATCCCTAGCTAATGTTAAAAAAAAAAAAGTTTATTTCAAACCAGGTTAAAACCAGGTACATTAACATTACGCCTTTGTCCCGCCAGAATTTCTACAAAGTTATGTGGGTTACTTTGCTATAAGTAGCATAATCAGCCTGTAATGTTCCCTCTGCTGGGATTGGGTTTGGGGACACAGGCCTCCTCTCTGTGAGAGGCAGTAGGCCGTAATCCACTACGCGGGACCAGTGCGGGTTGGTTGGATTGGATGTCACATGTCTTCGAATTTTTGGTACTAGGACATGCTGAATTGCTGATTCCCTCACGATGTTCTGTGATGTTATCCTTCACCGTTTTGACAGCAGTGGTGATGAAATAATTTACACAAAGTAAAGTGCCCGTCCGGGTTCGAACCTATCACCTGGCACTACAGCTCGTAAGTCGCAGCCGTTTCCACTACGACCTAGTCCAGCACCGCTAGCTTGCTTTATTTCTGAAGTCCAAATTGATATATTTATAACTATAATGCAACTGTCTATAATGTAGTAGGTATACTACTATATGATATTTAATGCTATTTTGTACATCGTACCAAGTACCGTTTTATTTCCTCATAAACTCCTCCACTTTACCTACCCGTTCATAGATGGCGTTAGTAGTCCATTCGACGGTAGTTCTAAACACAGTTATAATGTACTACATAACTCATTGGTTATTTATAGTTTTAGACTGAGGTAGGTATGAAGTTTGATGCATTTTACGTAATAACGTTAGAACTTTTAGTAGGGCTTGTTTCATTATGTCCGGAATTATACTTACTGTCTAACTGTTGTTCAAAACTATTGATAGATTATTGTTAATGGTTTAATTAAATAATATAAGTACCTACCCACCTTATTTCCAAAAAAAAAGAATCTTCAAGCAAAAAGTTTCTTAAAGCATGACTAAGTTCTAAATAAAAAGTTTTAAAAGTATATTATATATGTGTGTAGGTATATTATATTTCACATATTAATAATAATATCCTAATGAATTTTATTATAAACAAATGGAAATTAATTAGCTAAAAAAGTATCAAGACAGTCCGTGACAAAGCTTACGGCTGCGGCGCCTATGCTCAAGCGCACGTTGACTGTTCAACAGATGTCGTTAAAGATGACTTGCCGACTGATTTACAGCCTCTCGGGTTGGGGGCTCAGGTTTTTGTACCCATTGGTTTACGACAAAATTGACCCTCACTGAACAAATACTGGGTTTGTGTGGTCTATTTTATTTCAGTAACGATTGAGTAGTGTCCTAGTGTTCCTCCAGAATGACGGGATAACTCAGCCGGAAGCTAAGTCACAATAAATACGACGATTTAAAGGGTGTAAGGGACAGCCCTCCGCTGGTATCAAGTTGAAATTAATATCAAATACGTAGGTCTAGGGTCCCTTGTAGTTTGATTGATGTATAAATACAACAATGCAGCACAAGTATAGAAAATTGTTAATTTGTAGTTTTATCACATAGGTTTATTTTTTTTTTGTGAATACAAACTTAAAATGTGCAGTTGGAGAATAGACCGTGACGTATACTTAACAATGTATGGGAGAACATGTTTTTCAATTACAATGTTAAGTTTGTTTTTGAGATAAATTCATTTCAACTACGGAACCCTTTATTGTGCGTAGTCTGACACGCACTTGGCCGGTTTTTTTATATTTCTATGGTTGCGACGAAGATTCGGCTTACTTCTAGTACCTACCTAGATTACTGCAGTGTAGGTACCTATGTAGGAACGGGCCATTGTGTGAGCCATTGTCCTGTTCTCCTATAAATTAAACAGGGGTACCTATTGTGAAATAGATTACTTTGGTATTCACATTATCCACGTCATCATTGTTTGGCATTTAATCCGAACCTTGAATCTGTATTAGTTTAGCTCTAAGCTCCACCAGCGTGTAAAAAGTACTTAAAGGCTCTTACAGACAGAAGCGATATCGCGTCGCTGCTGTGCGTATGGTCGCGCGCGATTCCATAGAAATTGTTCTACGGATATAATATCGCAATATCGAGTCGCGACGTGCTAACGCCTGTCTGTAAGAGCCTTAAACCGGGCCAAAACATAAGTAAGATCCAGAAATTAATATAAAATTTACTTACCTATGAAATTAAATGAAATTGTTTATTCTGTAAATAGCTTAGGATATCGGAAACACTTCATATGAAAAAAAAATAAGCTAGATGGAGTCGATATTTCATATTAAAAGCTTTTTAACCGACTTCAAAAAAAGGAGGAGATTCTCAATTCGGTTGTATTTTTAGGGTTCCGTACCTCAAAAGGAAAAAACGGAACCCTTATAGGATCACTTCGTTGTCCGTCTGTCTTTCTGTCAGTCTGTCAAGACCCTTTACCGGCTCGGGACGTCCGTTGCCTGGCTAAACCACGTCTCATGAAGTCTTGGGATGATCTGTATCAAAGATCTAGGGTAATTAAAGGCAAATATTATGGCAGTATTCAACCCAACATTCCAGCTAAACCCTGGTTTGTCAAAAATAAGAAATCAAATAAATTAATTACATCCATCATTATACGGCTCAGACTAGGACATGTTTGCTCCCCAGTGTTTTTGGCTAAACTTCGCATTCGGAATAATTCCCTTTGCGAGTGTGGTATAGAAGAGGGTACACTTGAGCACATATTTTTTTCTTGTCGTAATCTTGCAGTCCCTCTGTATGATATACTACCCCCTAATTTCCCCAGAGCTATTAATATCCCATTCCTCTTAACACTTGTTGATTCCCCATTAATGAAAACTCTCCAAAAATTTATTATATTAAATAACATCAAGCTTTAACATAGGTAGTAATTCTTACTGATTAATTCGTCATCAGTTCCATAATTAAGTTAATTTGTGTTGTCTGCTTATTGTGCTTTGTGTTGTTTGTGTTGTCTACTTATTCTTATTAACAAATATATTGTGTTACAGGCTACTCAAACAGATCCAGTTTTAAGTAAACCGTAATATAGGCTGTATAACCGATCAACCTCCGCGAATACTATTTGTTTCCTTCAACCTTGACATTGGCAGAATCATCGTTAAAACGATGGAGCCATTCATTCATTTTCACAGGCCTCTTCTCTATGAGAGGGAGTGGGCCGTAGTCCACCACGCGGGCCCAGTGCGGGTTGGTGGCTGATACCAAGATATATGATAGTGTATTAAAATAATATCCGTAGGTATATGATGGATTTTGAAATTAATTTAATATTTCGTAAAAGTGATCGTTCGTTTCAGTCCGCGCCGGTTTTCGACTAACTGAAACTACATAGATAAGTTCCCATAGAAAAAAAAAGTACTTAAAGCAACAAATAATTATAAAACGAATTTATTTTTCTTTCAGGTTCATCAGGATTTTTGTGCTAAGAATTACTAACTACATACGATTTAGATGAAAAATGATTTCAGCTCGAGAATGTTCACAAATTATAGTTGCAGGATCGTTTATAGTGATTCAATCTGCCTAGCCTTTTCCCAACTATGTTGGGGTCGGCTTCCAGTCTAACCGGATGCAGCTGAATACCAGTATTTTACATGGAGCGACTGCCTGTCTGACTTCCACAACCCAGTAACTGGGTAATACGATACCCCTTGGTAAGACTGGTTGTCAGACTTTCGGGTTTCTGACGACCCGTAACGACTGTCAAAGATCCACGAATAACAGCCGGGACCAACGGCTTAACGTGCTTTCCGAGGCACGGAGGAATCTCGATATGTAAAGATGGTCACCCATCCACTGACCAACCCCGGCAAGCGTAGCTTAACCTGACGGATCGACCCGTGCGGCTGTTATTACTTAGCCACGAGCTCCTATTATATCCTCCGTTTATAGTGATTAATTTATTTAAACAAATTTTAGAACAAAATTGCTGTTTTCTTATAGTACTTAATTAACTTTTTTATAAGGCATTTTTTTATAGAAACACAGTATTATAATTATAACTGTAAAATCACGTAAAACGAAATTTTGCCGATAACGCTCTTGTTTGTTTTTGGGATAAATTCTTTTCAACTACGGAACCCTTCATTGTGCGTGGTCCGACACGCTCTTGGCCGGTTTTTTTTTATTTGAAAGGTAGTAACTTTAAATTGGTCTCATAAAAATTGGTGAAGATATGATGAGGATCTTCGGCGTGATGAGCAGAATAGCTCCTCAAAATGCAGTAAGAGGATAATATATTAATTGGTGCAAAAATGTTTGTACTCGCGAGGTTAGTCCTTAATTTTAGTTTTTGTTAGTAGACATCCTTGTTGTGGTCACTCATGCTTAAAAGATTGCAATGTTTTCAAGTTCCCACTTAAGGGCAAATAATTTTATTTCATTGTAATTAAAGTTAACAATTGGAATCTCATTTCAGTAAACCTAACAACGTGTTGTAAAAAAAACCGAGGAGCCTTTGTGAATAAATTATGTTTTTTTTATTAGTTACTAAGTAAGTATTCGATGAGAAATCGACTATTTGACTTTATTGTCATTGCATCCACTGAGATTGCATCATTTCTTGGTTTTAATACCTACTTAATAAATAACCTTAGAGGATTGCAAGTTTGTAGGTATAAACAATCAAAAACAATAGATATTAATTAACGAATTACAGACGAGAGAGTCATATACGTATAAAGGCTCTAACAGATATTATCGCGTCGCAACACCGCCACCGCTACGCGACACGTCGCGACGCGATATCGCCTCTGTCTGTAAGAGCCTTGATGCGGTCTGTCGGGGCGTCGACATCGATATTTTCAATACCAGCATTTCAAAATTAAAAAGGACTCTGTTGTTTCTTTTTTGATCACGATCACATAATCTATTAGCTTACCAATAGATTACAATTACGCTGTTTGAAACTCATTTTTACTTGTTATTATTTTTGCTTATAACACTGTGTACCTTCTCAAATTTTTTTTTGGTTATTGTTCTCTTCTATCTGTGTCAACTTTTAATTGGGTTTTTTTTTTTTATTGTCATCATGCAAAAATGTTTAGCTGTGTAAGTTTTCCAAAAACTGTACAATAAAATTAAAATTAATAAAATATTAAGACATAATGTACCTAAAGTATTTTTATCTCACGAAGAAACGCGTGCTCTACTTGTGTTTACCAAGTAATACAAACACGCTGTGAATGTGTGTGTAAGCGCAGGAGCTCTCGGTACCGTCCGTGACAATGGGTAGAGGCTCCTACAAACAGGCGCGACACGCTGCGCGATTCAAACGCAAAGGCACCGCATGTCGCACGACAAGGCCGCAGCCCGTAGGGTGATATAATAATTCCTCTCGGACCTATCCTAGGTAAAGTCCGTACTGAGTCCGAGTTCACTTCAGTCTAGTAAGTAGGTAAGTATCAAATAGAGTGATTAAAGTTAAAATGCTAAGGCAATAACATAATCTTTAACTTTAATCCTAAGGGATAGACGCAAGCATGACGCACTTGGTTTGAATTTAAATGTTTTTGCAGCACAAAAATAAAGATCCGCATTGACCGAGTGGGTATAATGACGCCTAGACGCCCCAGGCTAAGTTGACCACAAGTACTTAAACCTGCTTGCTTTAAAAAAATATTGGTTAGATATGTAATAGGCTTGTCGAATAAATATCGATGTAGGTACCTATCGATATTTGTCATAGATATAATATCGTTATTTTTTGTGTTATTTTTAGTTTTTCGAAGTATCGATATATCGATATTAAATACCGCGAATCGAAATCATATTAAAAACTATATATTTTACCATAGACTTATAAAAAAAGATGGACTCCGCGCCACGCATATCGAAAGTGAAGCATTCGTGCATTGATAATGCACGATCTCTATATCGATATCGCTTAAGGACACTCCGCCACAGTAAAGATATAAAGTATTGTGACTCGGCCCTGTTCTAGAGATACATACTTAATACATAGACTTATAAGATGGACTCCGCGCCACGCATATCGAAAGTGAAGCACAGTAAGTAGCCGGACCGTTTGTACAAACACGCCTCGCGCACACATTTACATCATAGTATGACCGGCCGCCATTACGTGACACGAGCGACGGCGTCTTTGCAGGTACTCAAATCATGCACACATAGATCGGTACGGTGCTTCACTTTCGATATGCGCGGCGCGGAGTCCATCTTTTTTTATAAGTCTATGTATTTTACACTGTAGCTGGAGTTCAGGGGCCCTACTCCCTAAGTCCGTCCGTTTATCCGTCCGTCTGACTTAACGATCCATCAAAACAAGTGTAAAAGTTAAATTTTTCGGACGGTCTAAAACACATCGGGAGTAGGGACAACTGTCGTATCGTGTTGCCATTCATACTTCGTTCGGGCCCCGAACCAATCATAGGTCCGTAGGTGATACGGAGTAGGAAACGCCCGTAACGAAACTACGGACTTCGTGCTTAGGGAGTAGACCCCCAGATCCGTAAAAATACTCGCTTACACCGCCGCTCTGGTCGCACCTTTATTTGTCTTTCACGTCGGCTTTGTACTTTATGGACTTAGGTAATAAATTGTTGTATTGGATAAGTTCTTTTTCCTATATAAGAGTCTGTAAAAACAGTCCAGAAGTCCAACCATTTCTTGGAAATATCTAATTATTTGAAATTGATGTATACTAAGCCAGATATGAAATTGAGATGTAATTAGAACTCGTACAACCCTCTGACCCTTAGTTTCTTCACTGGATATTGGTGGGTAGGTTCCTTATTTATCCTTTTAAGTTTTCCAAAACCTTCAATTTTTATTTGATTTGGCGCTTTTATTTGGGTTCCAGCGCATTGGTGCGCTCTCTTTTTTTCGCATGTGGAAGACTCTGTCACTTTCTTATTCCCGCCAAGTTCGCTTTTTAATATCACCATAAGTACGCAATATAGGACACGCTTCGACATGGAGCTGCGGGCAACAGACCGTCTTACCTATTACATTTTGCTTGGCTTGGAAGTCGAACCCAAAACTGCATAATCAGTAGCCATACTTGCAACCACTCGATCAAAGTAACAATACTGGCTACATCTTGTCTAGGGCAGTAACACAGTATCAATAAGGGTCAGTTTCCACCAAACGGTAAAACCCACATAATGTTCGATCAATTTTTATTTTTCACTGAATTAGTAACTGTATCAATATTGACTTTAAGTAAAAAATTCAACGCAGACATCAAGCTATGTCAATATTGATACAGTTACATAAACAGTTAAATTTAAAAAGTGCTCAAGTCTGAAAACTACTTACGATTTTTTTGAACACCTTCCACCGCGGCTCAGGCGCCGCCGACACAGCGCACAGCGCAACCAAACAAGCGAACACGAACAACAATATGCGAGAGAAATTCATTTTTACTATTATTATTTTTAATTCAAATTATTATTCTATTGAATTCACGCAGACTGCTTCGAGTTGAATGATGTTCCAGTTTCAAAACTTTCGTTTTATATACTACTGAACTGACCAAGATATTGTGTGCTGTCAACAAACTCTAAATCATACCAACATAGACTTTATTGTGTTGATAAAGAGATTATTTTGTTTTGTCAATGTTTTTGGTGTGTTGGCGCGCGGCAGAGCGGTTTGTTGCCTCCAGGGAACTCCCGATTCTGTGACCTTAGTAAAGTCCCACACAGGGAAGTTATGACGACGGGCGCGGGCGGGCCAATTAATTTTGTAATTCCAGGTATGTACATATTGGCGATGTTTTTTTACCGTTTTGCAGTTTTAGGCCTTTGACTTATACTTATAAAGGGACCTCTCTAAGTCAAAGACCTTGTCACATGTAATTAACGAATTAGGAGTTTAATTAAAAAAACTTTCTTAATGTAGGTTAGTGATTTAAACTTTATACTTGCTAGTTTTTAGCCACTGAAACCAAATTCAAGTGACGGTTCAGTAAAAAGTGATTTATAAATTGAAAAAAAAAACTGGTCAAGAGCAAGTCGGACTCGCGCACCGAGGGTTCCGTACTATGTAATTTTTATTGATAATTTCTGAAAAAGTGTGCTATTTAGAGACATAGTTTTATTTTTCCTGTAATCATAAAAAAAAAATAAAAAAAAACCTTATACATTTATACATTTAGTATAAATCTTATACATTTTTCATTAAAAGTTGAAAATTAAGCGCCCCAAAAACAGAGAAAATGTTTGAGAATGTGCAAACAGTGCTCTTTCATAATATGATACCCCACGGTCTAGTATAGCCACACTTCAAATTTTTAAGACCCCCTTTCAAAAAAATAAATTCTTTCTTATTTGCAAAATATTTGGGCAAACGTTATCTAAAACTATTCGAAATTTCAAGTTAATAGCATTAGTAGTTCTTGAGATATCCAGCTGTTATAGATGGACAGACAGTCTGAATCGCACCATAAGGTTTCCTTTTTACCATTTTAGTACGGAGCCCTTTTTTTTTTTTTTTTTTTTTTTTTGAGGATGGGAAATCATCAAATAACTTCTCCCGCTCTGGGTGGAGCGGAAGGGCGTGTCAGACTTAAAACTGACTAAAACCCACCCGTGTTCCTTCAGTTGCCTATGCCAGGGCCGCGGTATCCTCTTCAAACAACCCGCGACCCCAGCGGCACAACCCGCGACCCCCTAAAAATCACATTACAACTTGCGGGTAGGTATCGAATTCAAAATCATGTGCAAGGCAGATTAATATATTATTCATCTCAGGGCCAGCACGGTATTATTATTGGTATAAATAGCTGAGATTCTACTCAAAACAATGTGTGGCATTATCATTGTGATATTTATAAACATGGACGCTCAAAGATTCACGACTTCGAGGGATTGTTGTCATCATAGACTTATAAAAAAAGGAGGACTCCGCGCCACGCATATCGAAAGTGAAGCACAGTAAGTACACCGGGACCGTTGGTACAAACACTCCTCACGCACACACACACATCATAGTATGCCGACCGGCCGCCATTACGTGACACGAGTGACAGCGTCTTTGCAGGTCCTCAAATCACATACACGTAGATCGGTACGGTGCTTCACTTTCGATATGCGTGGCGCGGAATCCTTCTTTTTTTATACGTCTATGTTCCAGGTAGGTACATATTGGCGATGTTTTTTACAGCTTTAGGCCTCCGGCCTCCGGCTTACAGGGGGACCTCTCTAAGTCAAAGACCTCATCACATGTAGTTAACAGTTAGTAGTTTAATTACAATCACCCCTTAAAAGATTGCCACTATTTACACTTACACCCTGTATATACCGGATGACTTTTTTTACCGTCGTCAGAATTTTGATTTTTATTTTAATAATAAAAAACAAAGTTTGGTATGCCATAGGCTTCTACTCCGTTCACCTAATATACCATATTTTTTCCGAGACGGTAAAAAAAGTCATCCGGTACAACATAAGTACCTTTGTACTCTTAATTATAAGTATCATGTATATCTATCTATTTTTCTGTGTGTACATAAATTGTAAAATAAATAAATAAAATAAATAAATAAATAATTCGTCTGCTCGAAAACGCATATAACACAATGAATATCCTTGAATTACATACAGTCATAAACTGACGCTTCTCCCCACGGGGGTAGGCAGAAACAAAAGAACGCCACCTGCTGCGATCCTTACATACTGCTTTTGTGTCGTTTACTTGTGGGACGCAATTTAGGCTGCAGATTGCTCTTGGGTCTAGCCTATGCTAAACATCATAATCTGCCTATAGTATAGTTAAAATCTCGCTGCAGACTCGGTCATAAATCATTCGAGTGTTTCGCTCTCTTTCCCACTCACGGTCCTTATGGGCAGGCCACACCCACACGTAGTCCTGTGCATTACTGCAGTCGATGAGTGATATCGATAGTTTTATATATTTATAAATGGGTGATAGAAATAAATACACATTTTTTTTTATTTTATCACCAAATTTACTACAAAGCATATTAAATATATAAACAAAAGAACGTATATGTAAAACTAAAAATAGAAAATTAAAATTCTTCGTCTGAGTCATCGTCATCATCTGTTATCGATTATGGCCTTGAGCGCGCGCGAACTAGCGCACATCCCTACTCCGATTATGATTTATGACAAAGTCTGCAGCGAGATTTTAACTATACTATAGCCTTTCCCCAACTACCTTGGGGTCTGAATACCAGTATTTTACATGGAGCAACTGCCTATCTGACCTCCATAACCCAGTAACTGGGGAATACGATACCCCTTGGTAAGACTGGTTGTCAGACTTTCGGGCTTCTGACGACTCGTAACGACTGTCGAAGTTCCACAAATGACAGCCGGACCAACCGCATGACGTGCTTTCCGAGGCACTGAGGGACCTCGGTATGTAAAGATGGCCACCCAATTACGGACCAACAGCGACATGCGTAGCTTAACCTGATCGATCGTACCGTGTGACTGTTATTACTTAGCCATGAGCCCCTTCAGTATTGGTTTAATTCCCTGGTCGGGAAAAATTTTACCTAGATAGAGATAGATAGATAGATAGAATACTCTTTATTATGCACACCATAAAAATTACAGATATAAATGTTGAAATTTTACATAGGGTGACACAATGGGCGGTCTTATCGCTAAAAGCGATCTTTTACAGACAACCTTTGGATGGATTATGGGGAGAACGGAGAGAATACTGTAGGTAGTCTGTGGTATACCATATATACATACAATTTATACATACATAAATACAGATACTTATATAAATATATACTTGTATATACTACTTGAAAAAGAGCAAGGAACTATACACGTAATGACGATATTTAAAGAGAGAGGAAATGTTTTTTCACCAAAATTTTAAAAGTTGACAAAGATTGTGCACGCCTTATCGACACGGGCAAGTCATTCCACAATCGTACTGCTTGAACAGTGAATGATCTGTCATAAAAACTGGAGAGAGAGAGTTAGAGTTTCCGGTTCCTGCATCAGATATTTGTCAGCAACCCGAAGCCCCGATTGAACCCGAACCCGATTTGAGTTCGGTACATGGCGATAAGCTGGCTCTCTAGCACTTATATGACATTTAATTGGGCGAATGATACTCTCAAAACACCCACAAATGTCCTTAGATAAATATAAGTATGACAATAGCTGCACCCTATCCCCTGAGATACAGGTTCCCGCCTAGTTGAGGGGCCCTGAACACTATTGACCCTAGCGTCAATACTCTGTGTACCTTATTATGACCACCACAAAAAAGTTGTAAATATACGGTCAGCGTCAAAAATATCGGGACGAACAGACTGTTCAAAAAGATCTCAACAATTAAGAAAATTAAATTTTATCTCAATTGGATACAGTTCTTGCCAGAATGACAGTTGTCGTGTACTGTCTTCATTCTGAAAAATTCCTTGTGTCATTGAGTTAATATTTATTTTTCATAGTTGTTTTGATTATTTTGAACAGTCTGTTCGTCCCGATATTATTGACGATGACTACCTATTTGTAACTGTACCTTTAATGGTGAAAATAAACAATTTTTTATTTTATTATTATTGGGTACATATCAAGTACATTTCCAGTTTACACTGACCTCTCATTGTAAGAAAATCCTATACAATGCGAGATCAGCTTATAAGTAGGTACTGGAAATGTACAGCTTGATCTGTAGCCGTGCGTACTATTAACAGGGGTAGTGTTTAGGGCACGCCACAATTGCGGCGATAAGTCCCCTCTTTGAGGAGTGGTTAGAGAGGCGCCACGGCGTCCTCACCTTCCGCCTGACGCAGGTCCCCACCGGACACGGTTGTTTCGGGAGGTTCCTGTTTCGCATAAGGCGGGAGGAAACGCCCGGGTTTCACCATTAAGTGGATCGCCCGAAGGACACGGTGGAGCATACAGTGGAGGTCTGCCCGGCTTGGGAAGATCACCGCCGTGTTCTCACGGAGGCGATGGGCGGCGGCGAGTTCTAGGTAGTGTCTGTCTGGGAGCGGTAACTGATCACACTTATCGACGAAGAATGGGCTTGTGCCGACCACGTATCTTCATTGCACACTCCGGTTGTTCCAATTATTGTCCTCCTGCAGGGCTAAAGCCCTCATCTCATACGAAGAAGAGCCAAGCTAGCAGTGAATTGGTAAGTTTAGACTATTCTAAGTCCATGTTTCCTCATGATATTTTCTTTCACAGCTAGTCAGTGATGTATGGGGTTAACTTGAAAAGTTCATAAATAATTAATTTTAAATGATCACAGTGCTTGAACCTATTGATAAAAGCTTCCAATTTTAAAATTTAAAAACTGTTCTTCGGCAATATTTTATTACACACAGGACATAACTATTACTCTATTCATAGTAAGAAAGTGATGTAAAGACAGCTTCTTAGCGAACGTTCCTATAAGTTTTTTAATTTATTTAATAACTAGCTTTTGCCCGCGGCTTCGCCCGCGTGGATGTCGGAAAATATCCCATGGGAACGTTCATGTGGAAAACATAGGACATATCCCTAACTTAAGAAATACTGGGTTTCCCTTACAAACTATCATCCCCTATATAACCCCCTGTAGTATTATTTTTGAAAAAAATAGTATCCTATGTCCTTTCCCAGGATGTTATATAAAGCCTTGCCAAATTTTGTCGAAATCCTTGCAGTTTTGTAAATTTTAAAATCAACCCCCATTTTACCCCCTTATGGGATGATTTTTCAAAAACACTGTACCGCATATTTCTTTATTTCCTATCAAAAGCATACATTTTAATTTTCACATCCCTAACATAAGAAATACTGAGTTTCCCATACAAACTTTCATCCCCTATATCACCCCCTGTAAGATTATTTATTAAGACCAAAAGTAGCCTGTGTCCTTCCCCAGGATGCTATATAAAGCCTTGCCAATTTTAAAATCCACACCTATTTTACCCCCTTAGGGCATGATTTTTCAAAAACGCTGAACCGCATATTTCTTCATTTCCTACCAATAGCATAAATTTGTTATCCCTAACTTAAGAAATACTGGGTTTCCCTTACAAACTTTCATCCCCTATATCACCCCCTGTAGTATTATTTTTGAAAAAAATAGTATCGTATGGCCTTCCCCAGGATGCTATATAAAGCCTTGCCAAATTTTGTCGAAGTCCATGCAGTTTTGTAAAATTTAAAATCATCCCCTATTTTACACCCTAGGGGATGATTTTTCAAAAAAACGCTGTACCGCATATTTCTTTATTTCCTATCAAAAGCATACATTTTAATTTTTACATCCCTAACTTAAGAAATACTGAGTTTCCCATACAAACTTTCATCCCCTATATCACCCCCTGTAGGATTATTTTTGAAAAAAAAAGTAGCCTATGTCCGTCCCCAGGATACCATCTATAGCCTTGCCAAATTTTATCGAAATCCGTTCAGTGGTTCAGGCGTGAAAAGGTAACAGACAGACAGACAGACAGACAGACAGACAGACAGCCTAGCCTTTTCCCAACTATGTTGGGGTCGGCTTCCAGTCTAACCGGATGCAGCTGAATACCAGTATTTTACATGGAGCGACTGCCTATCTAACCTCCACAACCCAGTAACTGGGTCAAATCATTACTTTTTTACACAAAAGTGTGTTTATTAAATAAAATGCTTTGCATTCTTAAAATGTTTTTTTTTTGGCTGAATTGTTGATAGATATGCAAGGTACGATTCTGAACTATAAATATAATTTTAGATAGGTACAGTTTCACAGTAATGGTACCGAAGTGAAAATTTTTACTTATATTAAATGTCATTAACTCGAGGAGCTCGTGGCTAGTAATATCAACCGCACGGGGTCATCAGGGACATCAGGTTAAGCTGCACTTGCAAGGGTTGGTCCATGGATCACGTTCGTGATGAACATCTTTACATACCAAGATCTTTACGTTCCTCTGTGCCTCGGCAAAGCACGTTAAGCCGTTGGTCCCGGCTGTTATTCGTGGATCTTTGACAGTTGTTACGGGTCGTCAGAAGCCCGAAAGTTTGACAACCAGTCTTACCAAGGGGTATCGTATTATCAAGTTACTCGGTTGTGGAGGTCAGATAGGCAAGCGCTCCATGTAAAATACTGGTATTCTGCTGCATCCGGTTAGACTTGAAGCCGAACCCAGCATATTTGGGAAAAGGCTAGGCAGATTGATTGATATGCCAGGTAGCCCATCCATGTTAAAACCTCTTTTTTTTTCGTGGATGGGAAATTATCAATGACTTTCTCGCTCTGGGCGGAGCGGGAGGGTGTGTCAGACTTTTACTGACTAAAACCCACCCGTGTTCCTTCAGTTGCCTGCGCCAGGGCCACGGTATCTCTTTCGAACAACCCGCGACCCCGGCAGGGCAAACCTCTACAGGAGCAAGGATTTTACTATTTACCTACTTGTTTTTTGCACTCTTTCAGGAGAGGAACGGCCTTGCCTCTGTGAGTGTGAACAAAGGCGCTGACATGCAGTTCAAATCAGATAACTTCGCCTGGCTATTGGATAGCTGGACTGACATGCAAATTATGAAGACATTAGGACTTTACCGTACGTATTATTTATTTATTTTCACGTCAGCCTCATTAAGAATGATGGAGTTGGTTTTCGAGGGTTAAGAGCGCCTCAGCTTTTTATCTCGCTCGCACGATACTGCTTGTAGACTGAGTGATTAAAAAAATAAAAATCATTAGACCTGCTTTAAGTTTCATGATCTAATTTGAAGTATTTTTTTAATACCAGCGGTTTGGAGCGGTTTATTTGATTTTTTTTTCTATAGAAAATTTGCGGAATCGTGTTTTCGTACTTAACATTAATCCCGGACTTTACCATTATATTTAATTCAAAACTAATGCTGCAGTATTTTAGACGTAACGGAGGATCATGCTAAGCCATTTGAGGTAGTATAAGGCTCTTAATTGGTATCATATAAAAATGTTTAACCCGTCGCACGCCTGATTTTTTTTTCGCGATTTCAGGTTTGGTCCCATAGTAAAAGTTGTTCATAATGATGAGTACAATGACCCCTTAAGAGGTTTTGCGCATTTAGCATTACACGTTGTATATAAAACCTGAAAAATATACAAAACAAAAATATAAATGAAAAAGTTCACCGATATGATAAAAAAATGGCATTTGTTGAAATTAACCCAAAACCATTAAGGCGAGTAGTGCTGCCAACTAGCGTCACCATTGAGAAAAAAATCACAAGTCTGGAGATATGGAACATTTTGCCCACATTTTTAGTCAGACGAGGTAGAATTTTAAGTAAACCTTAGCAGTTAACGACAAAACTGTCGTTTTTGAGGATAACTGCTACGGCTTCGAAACTAGGAGGTGCAGTATTGATTTTTTTGATACAAAAAATTCTACCTCATCTGATTAAAAATGTGAGCTTAAGTATAATTCCAAAATGTTCCATATCTCCAGACATATGATTTTTTCTTGGCCGACTTCCAACGAATTATGTTCAATATACACGAAGTAACTTGAAAACTTCATTAAATACCGCTCTGTTAGTTAGCTGTCAATACTTTACTAGCTTTAACCATAAACGCGGGTCTTTTGATAACACATCGCTCCCAAATGAATTGGAATGTTGTTGAATCAAATACCTACGCACTTTATGAATGGGATTAGTAAGTAATCTGATTTGCCTATAAATTGTGGGCCACAAGTTTGATCGGCATGTATAACGGACGCAGTTACGCCTAAATACATCCAAAAAGTTTGGAGCTGTTGTGCGGAATAATTGGCTTTGAAAAAAGTTTATTATGTTGAATTCTGCAAAAATTTTTTTTCAAATATGAATAAAATTCAATCCGGAAACCGGAGCTGAGTGCTACTTGTGTAACGGCAAGTTAACAAACCATGGTCGTGATCGTGTCCGCCGCCTCCCCCTCAGACGGCACAGATACTCCCATAATGAGCCCGAGACAATCTTTTATTGTCTGTTTGGACTGGGATAAATTGTGATAGATGATCTTCTGCGTCTCCCAGATTTGGAGCTAGATCTATCCATCTTCCAATTTATATTGAGGGGTTTGTTGTGAGCGCTTATCCTCCGCATACATTGAGCGTTTATTACATAGACTCGTTTTATACTGCAGAAAAATGTCGTCGTTTTCCGCATTCATTTCTCGCCTAATGAAATGCGAGCATCAGGCTCGAATGCTGAAACTTTTTATTGTAAAGCCCGGCCGACAGGCTTTTTCTTCTGTCCTCAAATCGCGCTTATGAAAAATAGTAAGCATTACCAGCGCTGTTTTGTAAAGAAGCCAGAGAACCATGTGCGCTAAATGAAAGCTCGTACACATATTTATATAAAATTTAGAAATATCTAAACATTCTCAGCTTAAATGTTTAATATGTGCACAGCTGTGGTTTTCAGTGACACTTGAAATTACATAATAACTTCAAACTAAACTCTTTATTGTCATTTAAGTCAGTTATAATTGCTTCACTTGTAATGTAAGTGTTATAAACGAGAGCAATATGTGTGTTGTGCGTTGATAATGGTCGTAAAACTGCAACTACCTAAATAATTCGCTTACAATATTACACATGTAAACACATCAGCTCTGTTATTAGACACATTAGTAATCACATTAGTCACGTACTTAATAATGGAGCTAGTTGCGGAACATTAGTAATTGCCAAAGCTATGCGGCCTATTTACGTTCGTTTCGCCGACAACCATAACTCAGAATAAAATAGCAACCATATTGTTATTAGCAAGGAGACGTGTGACAAAAGCACCGACACGAATACTTTGTTCTCGTCTGAGTGAATGATGGTCGCAGGCGAGCGTCTGAGCGGGGGTGCGTGTGCAGTAAAGCTGATCATGAAATTGTGCCAGCGTCTTCTTTAGACAAATGAGTAGGCTCGGGGGACCTGGCGAGGTCACGTTGCTCATTGCCGGTGACATTTGACCGAAGCCTCACTTCCACTAAAACACCTCACGCCGGCCGTCTCCCTGCAATTTCCGCCCTCCAAATGACACCCCTGGCCCGTGAGCCCCGTCCGTGAAAACATGCCGAGAAATCCTGACGTTTTACTTTTTTATACCCCTGCTTATCTCGCTACATAACGGTGTAGTCGGGCGCATGGCGGTTTTGATACGGCCGACACTCAATCTCACTTTTATGGTGGCGAAGAAATTATTCTTGTATTCCTATTCGTACTTGCAGATGCCTGGTTTCTAATGTAAATAAGAAACAGGTAAACTTCCCAAAGCTATAATAGTACAGAACATAGTACTAACTCTATACTAAGAATAATGAGTCTATGTAAGTCTTATGCTCTTGAAACTACAATCTACATAATCGTTTGTAACAAAAAGGAAAGAAAACTTAAAACACTTTATCAATCATTATCACATTAATTACAAAAGAGATCTTCACTAGATGATTATCACATTTTGCTTTATGTACTATTAAACTTTCTTAAGTTAGGTACTCAACATGCTTTAGTATTAATCAACAATCAATGTAAATAGATAATAATTATTATTTAGGTACTGAGCTTTTTTGAGCTTACACTAGAAAGTGAGTATTAACTGAGATCGTCATTTTTTTTTAGTAATTAGATTATTATATAAATAATAGCAAATAAAATCACAATCTGTTTTTCTTAAAACTCTAGGTAATAACAAATTAAACATGAAGTTGCTTAACAAGGCTATTAGTTTTTTAACATTCTTCTAATTAATCTCAGTCACAATCAGTTCCAATGTTCTTAAAATTCTACAAATAATGGTAAAAATAAACTATTCAGTCCTCTTCGTTAAATTCTTCATCATTGCTTTGGGTGTGGGTTGGCCCCGTTTCTAGTTTGTGGCAAACGCGGAATAAAAATCTGTTGAAAAAGGTTGTTGAGTTTAGTTTCAAAAAGAAATACGCTTTAAATGTAAATAGATATATTACGATGTTAGACCATGACGAAGTGTGTAAACTCTTTTATAATGTTTTTACTAGAAAATATGAGCATGCGTCCAACTAAAACCCGGCGCGCGCCGCCAACCCCGCGGCCGCCCACCGCGCGCGCCCGCGCGGCCGCGGGTGCGCGCGTTTTGCTCGTCGCGCGCGCGGTCCGCCGTCGTCGCGAGCGGCTGTGGAGCGGCGGTGCGCGCGGTCGCGCATGCGCGCGATTGCTGTGTGCGCATGTTTAAGTTATGGTGAAACTGGAGAGTTATGCCAGTTGTAATGAAGGTGTATAGCTGGTGTATGAATGAGGTCTGGAAGAGTGGCATGTGTGGAGAGTATGCATATCTGGGGACAGACATGGGAGCAGGATGACCGAATGTAGGATGGGTGTTTATGCGAGAATCTATGAGGAATGGAACGTAACGTGTGTGAGAGAGAAAGAACGACTGTGAGAGGGAGAGGGAAGGAAGATGGCGGTTGAGAGGAAGGAAGGGAGGGGACTTTGCGGTGGGAGTGAAAGACGGCAAGACGTTGGAAGATTTTAATTAATTTAAGAAGAGGATTTTTACTGTACTTTTGAGTACACGCGCGGCCGGCGCGCGCGGCGCCCTAATCTAAATTCCTAAATTAGAACACACAACAATAGGAAATTAGTAAGTACAAGTAGTAATGCTTATTACATCTTAATAACTTAACTGCAATTATTAACATAGTGAAACAATACTGTTTTATCAACTTACAAAATCTCAACAGGAAAAAAACAATAACAGTTGAGCTCAGCACTAAATCTATTTTTAAATTACAAAAATAACATAGTACTACACAAACTCAAACTGACACATAGTAGTACTTTAACACATAACCTGGTATTCGTGAGGATACTGAGCAGTGCTATTTGGATACCACTACCTATACACACATACACACACAAATGACACCTTTAAAATAAAAGAACATAAATATCAAACATCTCTCTATTCATTCATCCTTACCTGGCCATTTTTTCATGTTATCTGCTGAACTAGATGTTTTCTTTGGCCCTTCCGTGGTATCATACAGTTTCTCAACCTCATATCTGTCATTTCGCTTGACTTTAGTAATTCTATACGGTCCAAGGAATTTTGGTTTCACTTTCAGTCCTGGGCCGAACTGGGTTCTCTTGATTGCAACTAAATCATCTAGCTCATAAGATGAACTAGGTTTTCTCTTCTCATTATAAGTCTTCTTATTCTCATCTTGTACTTTTTGAATTTGCTGCTTGGCTTTCAGCCTCACATTCTCTCTATTTTCATCATAACTGCTGATAACTTCTTGCTGTAATAGGGTAACAATATCACAAGCGCCGCGCGCACGCCAGCCGCACCCTGCGCACCGCGCAGTTGCGGCGCGCGTTGGCGTGCGCGCGTGCGTACGTTATTTTGGGTGGATGTTGTTTTCGCTTGTTGTCGGTTTTTTTGGTAGAAAAAAAAAAATCCCGCACGCGCGCCGGCCGCACGCCGCAATGCGCAAGCGGGGCGCGCCGCGGCGCGTCGTTTGCTGCGCCGCGCGCGGCGTGCGCGCGCGGGTGTACAGCTCAGCTGTACACGGCTTAAGGATTGCCCCAGACGCGCAGCTTTATTTCAGCTTTGTGGCAATGAAATCAATTTCTGATGTTTACACTCAGTCTGCAATGATAACTTAGACCACAATTCTAGAATATACTTACCTATATTACTCATGTTTATAAATGATATAAGTCTATATAGTTGTTCGAGCACCACTTGATTGTAATGTAGCAAACTTCAATTTTAGTGTTTTGTTTCACAGTAACGATTATTATTCAACATTTATATCTGTAATTTTTATGGTGTGATTAATAAAGAGTTGTATATCTATCTATCTATTATATGTACAATGTGCGACTGAATTATGCACGTCATGAAAGTAGTTTATTCAGAATCTTTTACTGATTAGCTAACTGGCGCGCAATTTACTTCGCCACACCAACGGGATATGCCGTTGATTATCGCGGATGTAGGCCGTAGGTGTAGCTACAACTTATACCGATAATTTGACAACGGCATTCGAATTGCCGATTGACGTGGCAATAAGTCGGGTGGCGGCGTTAAAGTGTGGTCACTCAATCGATAATCATCGGAATAATTACCGCGATGTTTATAGCGATGATGGGCATTGACGTTAACATTGGTGTAGCCCCGACTTATGGAATGGGCTCAGGCGCAAAATGTCGCTTTCGCAAAATGTCGCCTGGTAGTAAAATGTATTTTTTTTCCAATTTCTTATTATGTGTACAAGTTTTACAACATAAAGTAAGCTATGTTGGGTTTTTTTTTTCTTGGGTTTGTTTCTTGGTATTGTTTTTTTGGATTTTTTTAAATTTTGGAAGTCGGTGTCTTTGGTTTGTATTTTAGTTTATTGTTTTTTTTTACAAGTTTTACAACATATAATAAGCTGTTTGGATTTTTGCTGTTTTTGTCTGTTTGGACAAGGAAAAACCAAAAAAAATACCAAGAAACAAACCAAGAATTAAAAAAACCAAACAGCTTAGGTATGTTGTAAAACTTGTAAAAAAAAACTAAAATACAAATTTTGGATTTGTATTTTAGTTTTTTTTTCCGACCGACTTCCAAAATTAAAAAAAAAATAAGAAAAACCAAGAAAAAAAAACCAAAAATAGCATAGTTAAATGTTGTAAAACTTGTAAACACTTATTGGAAAAAACTAACCTTTTTTTTAAACCTGGCTAAATTTTTTTCTAACTTAGGTACTAACGCGACATTTTGCGAAAGCGACATTTTGCGAAAGCGACATTATGAGAAAGCGACATTTTACTACCAGGCGACATTTTGCGAAAGCCGTTCACGAACATGATGTTAGTAATCCCCCACTTCGACAAACTGTGTCTGCAAAATCTGTACTTAATCAAATTTTTAGCAAAACATACCTTCATGTACTTAGCATATGAATAATGTATAATATATTTATTGTTCAAATATGACTAGATTACATGGCAAGGTAATAATAACATATAAAGCACAATGATATATAAAGGATAATGTATAAAATACAAGCAAAGTTTTTTAATCTAGTTAGTGGCTGCAGTACTGCATATTTTATAAAGGGTAAAAGGACCCGTAGTCAGCCGAATTTGTTTAGTTGCTATCTGTTTGGTTGACTGTACGTTATGGCGCCGCCTAACAAAAAGAAATAACTTTTAATATGAAAAATGGGATTATCATATGAAACCAGTACATTTTTGCTATTCATAAACGTTACACAACTCAATATCAACCTTACCAACAGAAAGATAAAGTTGAAAATTACACTTCTTTGTGTAAATTGTCAGCAAATAGAATTTTGATATAAGAATGCTTACGCAAATCATGTTTGCGGCTTCAGAAAACATAACACAGGCGAAAATAGACCTTACTACACCACTATAAAAGTCAGTAACATATTTTTTGATGGTACACGTAAGTTTGTTCAGGTCCGCATCTTTCAGCAAAGTTGTCACCTCGCGAAAAATTGTTAACATTCTGTGGAGTGGTTTATTTCAATAAATATGAATGAAGTTGTAATGTTATTTGATATTTTTTGTGTTATTTATTTAGATTAACAAAGTTTTGTTGTTATCACACTGTCGGGGTGAGTTAATAACATTACCGGTGACATAATCGCGGATTACTGAGAGGATTTTACAGGATTGCCTTGAAAATTTATAATACACTAACTTTTGGCAGCGGCTTCGCCCGCGTTTATGTTGGAAAATATCCCACGGGAACGTACTACCGGGAATTCCTTCCTTATTCCTTGTCTACATTATAAAGGGAACCTCAGCGCAAAATTTCAGCTTTCTAGATCCAAGGGTTTGGGCTGGGCGTTGATGAGTCAGTCAAGCAGTCAGTCGTCAGTCAGTCAGTCAGGACTTCTCTTTTTATTTATATATAGATAGATAGTAGAAAGTTGTTCGTCAGAATTTCATGGATTTAGTTCAATGAGGCCAATTCTGTGAAATAAAGGACAGCCCTCACACTTTCCACACAAGGATCTTACTCTTTGAACAGTTAAATTATTCCCTGTGTCTAATTAGAAGGTTGGAAAAATTAAAGGGATTGATACTATTGACAGATTATATTAAACTCACTTCACCCAATTCACAGTGAGTTTTTTACAGAATAGATCGGCAGAAAAAAACAACAAACAAAAAAAAAACATTCAGAACTCCAAACACAAAAAGCGCGCGCAAACAACGTTCAAAAAAGAATATTTTATTAAAAAAATAAAATATAAACAAGCGCGCTAACTCCAATCTAAAATGGAACGTCTATACTTTTTTTTTTCAACGGCCAGTGACAAAGGCACACCCGTCAAATGCCATTGCTTAAATGAGAACGCAGTCATTCGCGAATGTGGTGGAACGGAAAAATCATCGAGCGAAAATGTCATCGGTTCGCCTCGTGAAATAGTACCGCTGTGTGTGGTGGGGTGGCACTGGGTATCGTCGTTTGAAAGAAAGAAAGAAAGTAAATATATTTACCCAGGTCAAGGGTAAATACATTTATTTACTTTAAATATATAATTAAATAATGATTTACTATTAAATAAATAATTATTTAATTTAGAGAAAGTCCATATACGGTACACAACCATATTATAACAATAACACAAAATACAAACGAAAAAAAAAAACAGACAAAAAAAAAACTGATGATGATGATTTTAATTCTGTAAATACTCATTTCTTACGCACGTGAATTATAAGTAAATATAAGATCAGCATAAAACTGGACACTTACAAGTTATTATTTTTTTGCAATTTCGCATGGAATCACTTTCCATATGTAAGTACAAGTATTCTACAGTATTTGTCTTTAAAATCATGAAAGTGATAAAGACAACCTGTACACAATGGTTAGCTTCAATTGTAAAAGTGTCAAACGATCGGTAGATTATGTCAGGCAATTGTGTCATACTTCTGATATAATAGCTTTGCAAGAAACATGGCTTCTACCGAATGATATACACTTTCTAAGCGACATTGACTCTGATTATGGCTATGTGGGGACGTCAGCTGTGGATACTACGGCGGGCATGCTCGTAGGCCGCCCGTATGGAGGAGTGGCGATTTTGTGGAAGAAGAGTGCCCTACAGAATGTGTCTATAGTGCAGTGTGACAACGCTCGCGTCTGTGCCATTAAAGTGGAGTTAGGGCAACGGTCGTTTTTAGTGTTTAGCATTTATATGCCTACCGATTGTGTCGTGAACCTACCGGAATTTACGGATTGTCTTAGCTTGGTAAGTGCTATTAGTAATAATGAACATATTGAGACGGTTTATTTACTCGGGGACTTTAACGCTCATCCGGGCCAGTTATTTTTTAACGAGTTGAAAGGCTTTTGTTCGGAGACTGAATGGATTTGTGCTGATGTTGAGCTACTCGGGCTATCATCTGATACGTATAGCTTTATAAGTGACGCAAACGGGTCTAGACGCTGGTTAGACCACTGTCTAGCTACGGAGGCGGCTATGCAAACCGTTGTTAATGTAGAAATTAAGTATGATGTCATGTGGTCGGATCACTTTCCTTTGTTTATATGTTGTAATTTAAATATTATTAAACCTAAATCATGTAATAATATCGAATCGTGTTATAAAATACGTTGGGGCGAGAGAACATCTGAACAAATTGCACTATTTAGTAATCTATGTAATGAACGATTAAAATTAATAGATTTTCCGAGTGATCTAAGTAGGTGTTGTGATTTCTCTTGCGATGATGTAGAACATACGTATATTATCGACAAAATGTATGATGAAATTGTAGACATCTTAAGCCGAGCAGCTAATGACAGTTACTCTGGTAGTAATAGGATACGTAAGAAGAAACCTGTGGTAGGTTGGAACAGACATGTCAGTAGTGCTCACCGGGAGGCCAGGTCTAAGTTCCAGTTATGGATATCATATGGCAGACCGAAGACGGGTCGTATATGGAGTGAGATGCGAGAAAGCCGTAAAATCTTTAAAAGCAAGTTAAAGTGGTGTCAAAATAACAGTGAGCAGCTTAAAATGGACATTCTGACAACTCATCACGCCAAACATGACTTCCGGAGTTTTTGGAAGTCTACCAATAAAGTAAACAGTAGGCCGGGCTTGCCTGTGAGCGTTGGTGGCATTACTGATCCAAAAAACATAGCTGAAATGTTTAAAAGCCATTTCATGGTAACTTCACCATTGGGACCATCACGGTCGGGACGTGAAGGTGGGCCTCGGGGGCAGGAGCTCAGTGTAAGGTTTACGGCCAAAGAGGTTAGAAAGGTTATCACGACCATGACCCGTGGCAAGTCTCCTGGTCACGATGACTTGAGTATCGAGCATCTTAAATATGCCGGCGTGCTTGAACAATTATCTGTCCACACCAATATTTCGGTGCAGTCACGTTTGCTGAGAAAAAACGTTTTATAAGTACTGATAATATCCTCTTGTTTTCTGCCTAAGATAGCTTCATGCCATACTGCAGCGAATGCATAGCTACAGCCCGTAGACAGGGCGAATTAGTAGGTCCCTTTTGTTCATACTAACAAAATATGGACATTTAAATAGTTTGAATTACTTAATCGATTTTTTTATTTTGCATTCTTCACTACAGTGCTACGGAAGAGGTTTTAAACTCACAACCTCACAATTGCAAAACTTCTAGCTAAATAAACAGTGCCAGCAAAAGGTTCTATTACATTGCACCCCAATGTTTCCTTCAATCCAACACTACCTTTGTCTTGTGGAGTTGTAGACTACCGAAAACCTCTATGGTAACAGTTTGACACGGACAGAGCCTTTATGTCGTAGCAGTAAGGGCAAAGTTTTTATTATTTATTTATTTTATTTACGTATATTTTGCTTTATCATAATATATAAAAAATACTTGGACAACGCGCATTAAATTTGGAAAGTGGGGCCTCGCTGCGTCACTTCTACGTATGAAATCTAGCTAGGCGTAAGCTTTGTTATAAACACTTGTCATTGATTTGACGGTAACAATAATTTTAATCGAAATATTTAAATAACAAGTTTAGCGACTGATTACTTAAGAGGTATCGTTGTTACAATATTACCAAATATGTTTCGATACAATAAAGATTGATATGTTAAATGACCACAAAACTTGCGTAAAGATATCAAAAGGGTCAATCAAATATGTAATGTGTGCAATAATTTCTCACTCAACATTTATCCATACACGACACGGTTGACGACACGGTTGGCGCAGTGATTGAGCGATTGACTGCTGCGCAGCATGTCGCGGGTTCGATTCCCGCATGGAACAAATATTTGTACGACCTACAAGTATTTGTTCCGGGTCTGGGTGTTTTTCTATGTATGTATTTACAAAAAAATAAAAAATGTATGTAAGTAGTTTATCAGCCATCTCGTTACCATAACACAAGCATTCGGTTGCTTAGCTTGGGACTAGATGGCGTTGTGTGAAATGTCCAAGGATATTATTATTATACAGAGGAAACTTATACAAATTATCCCACTAATTTTATAAAGCCGAAATTTTGTATGTTTGTGTGTTTGTATGTTTGTTACTTCTTCGCCCTCAAACGGCTGGACCAATTTGGATGAAATTTGGTATGTAGATAGCTTATACTCTGTATTAACATATAGGCTACTTTTTATCCCGGTCTACACAGGTGAAACCGCAGGGCGCAGCTAGTAATTTAATAAAATGTATACCGTACACTGAATATACCTTGTGTGTCTATATGCATAAACCACAAAGTGAGAGATTGTGAACTTAAGGTCACGGCGTCATAGCACCTTCATCAAAATTAATACACCTATCTAAAGCAGCCAAAGCCGCACACATTTCTCAATCGAATGGTTACATAATACATAACAATGTCAAGCCAAAGACTCGCTCACAAAGGACACGGACTTCGGGTCAACCCTCAACTGTTTCAAGGCGCAATATCGTGCTAACAGCTCTATGAAGGTCTATTTGACACTTAATACGGTATATACTCGTAAATAAATCACGATTCACCTATAAAATTGGTACCTAATGTACGCCCAAAGTGATAAATATTTAACGCCGGCGACCTCTGTGCTTTATTGGTGATAAAAACAATACTTTTCAATGATTTTACATTTAAAACGATCTCGTGTTCACTTTTTTTAAATGATTTTAGTATACTTACTTAATATGTACCAATAATTTAAGAAATTTTCAGTACTTAATAAAAATATAATGGAATTCAATAATACAACTAAAACTCAACGTTTTTAAAGTCTTATTAGAAAAATGAAAACTAGTGAAAAACGTAAAACAAAATGATATCATTGTACCATTGGAATGTTTTTGAAAATCAATTTTCTCCTTTGTTATTCGTGGAAGAGTTGCAAATAATTAACAACCGATAATAATATAGGTGGCTCAATTTTAATATAAGATATTAAAATTGAGCCACCTATTACATAATCAGCCTATAATGTTCCCACTGCTGGGACACAGGCCTCCTCTCGGTGAGAGGGAGCGGGCCGTAATCCACCACGCGGGCCCAGTGCGGGTTGGTAGATGTCACATGTCTTCGAATTTTTGGTTCTAGGACATGCCGTTTTCCTCACGATGTTTTCCTTCACCGTTTTGAGAGCAGCGGTGATGAAATAATTTACACAAAGTAAAGCGCCTGCCGGGGTTCGAACCTACGACCTACAACTCGTAAGTCGCAGCCAATACCACTGGGCCACCACTGCTCTCACTGAGCCACCTATTAGCGAGCTCAAATTGTTCTAGCATTGTTCCGACCTCGATTTTTTGGAGTATTCTGATAAAATAATAAATCAATCAATTTTATTGCTCGGGGGATAGTAAATATAAAATACTTAGGCTATAAAACCAAAGGCCGTCTACACACTAAGTAAGTTTTTATAATAAATGGTTTATGGAGGTTCTCGCCCGGATTTATCAGCGATTTGCCCCACTTTTAAGGGTTACATCGAGTGGCCTATTTCGCGGAAGTTGTCTGGACTTTCAAACGTCAATAGCCCGTCGACGGGTACAAAACTTCTTCGTAATAAACAACGGTAGCTGGCCTTAGTTAAATAAATGTTAGGTTGGGAAATTGGAGTTTTCAAGGTAAATGCAGATTTTTTTTCTATTTATACCTACAGGGTTACTTGTACAGGTCGACGTATTCCTTGCAGGACATCATAGTAGGGTTAAAATGCAATAAATTAAGCCACTAAATGTTCTACCGAAATTCAATAGTTTTTGAGTTAGTTACATTTTTAGTTTTTAGTGAAAAAATATAATTCAAAAATGATTTACGGCGGTACTTTACTGAAATTTAAGTTATAATCATAGCTGATGCTGTAGCAGATCTTTTTTAAAAATTAAAAGTGACAAATGCCTAAAACAGTGGCAAAGATCACTAATTAAACATTTTATTATTCGTAATTTCTATTTTTCTTAGACAAAAATTACAAAACAAATTAAGTACTGAATTTCGGTAGAACATTTGCTGGCTTAATTTGTTGCATTTTAACCCTATTATGACGTCCTGCAAGGAATACGTTGAAATGTCATTTTATGTTTAATTTTCTTTTTTCCTAAACTAAAGAAAAAATAAAAAATGGTTTTGGAAAAAAATTAAAGTTAAAAGAAAAACCCAAAGGAACAGCCGGAAAATAGAAAATGAAATTTAGTCAATCTATCTATCTCCTTCTTAAATATAAAATCACTTAGTGTTCGTTAGTCTCTCTAAAACTCGATGTAAGGAGGAACAGGAATAAATACTAATGTTGGTCACCCACCGCTAGAGATTAACGAGAAACGAGTAGAGCTAGCAACTACAAACGAGTTGGCGAGTAGCGAGTGCGTGACGGCGACGAGCGATTACTCGCTGGTATGCGTATGTATCAAGCGACAATTTTTTCCTTGGGTGTGGACACTGTTTAAATTATTAATTAACAGAGTGGCAAAAGCAGACTCAAATTGGTCGCATGTCGGGTTAACATTGCGGCACCCGTGACTTCTAACTGCCCCAAAGAAGTTCTCTAGGGGATCTTGATTAAGGTGCCGCAACCAGACTGATGTTACCGCATAATCAACACGTAATTTTTCAAGTAAAACTTGAATTCCATCCAGTGTCCACACCCAATTTTTTAAGGTAGGAACGTTTTCGACCCTGCCAGCAGAAGTCACAAACTCCATCGAGTTAAAAACTCTTTTTGCTTCTAACATTTTGTTTCAGTGCGGTTAGTGGGACAGTTCAAGTGCCGTTTGGTCAAGTACCTTTGAAATCAGTGCTCAGAGTGGAATACCTCAACAAAACAAACCTTACATACCTAATGAATTAATTGTAACAATTATCAGCGCATCTACACAAAACAATTCCAGATCAATACGAAGCAATACTCAACAGAAATGAATCATCAGAATTATGTATCTAAGTAAACATACAAGTTATTCAATGAGCATGTGGCTGTTCACAACTATTCCATTGTTAGCCGTAACTGCGGCATAACTATCGATGCTCTCAATGCCTCGTCTACGTCTATGATCATTCTAGTGGTGCATGCAAGATAGCTTTTTTTTTTGTGGATTGATAATCATCAAATGACTTCATGCCAGACTTTCCTTCATTTGCCTAGGTAACTAGGTACGGAACCTTAAAAAATAATAATATTTATAAGGTGGATTTCTCGGTGTAAGTAGGTACCAAGGATTTCCATTGTGCTCTATCCCACTTCACTCTTCTCCAGTATATATGAACCTACTGCCAACTTTATACTGTGTCCTCCATCTACAGTACCAATGGTTACGAGTCGAGAGCAAGCGCCTAATTATTGAAGTGTCTCCCCCCTTGGCGTACAGTCGGTTGGAAAATTGTTAGATCTGTTGTAAATTGGTACTGAGAGTTGGATGTGATTTTATTAATATTACACGACTGCCCCAAAAAAGGAGCGTAATGTTTTCAGGGTTCATTTATGTATGTATGTATGAGAGTTTCTTTATTCCACCATAACTTTTAAATGCCTAAACATATTTGGATGTATGGGGTACCGCTGGAATCCTTACATCATCCCGAGTAACACTGGCTACTTATATCTTTTTGAAAAAAAAAAAAAAAAAAAAAAAAAAAAAGGCGGCAGTATGGCTCCATTTTCAAAAGTGAAAATAGTTTTCAACAGGACGGTCCTCCTACAGCAATGACAATTTTATTTATCTGTTTAGTCAGGGAGTAACTTGTGAGTGACCTTTCGTTTTGTATACAAATTAACTAATACAGCTTTTTTACTTTTTAGTTCGGTTTTTGGCAGGGCGGTCGTGTTTCTTTTTTGTGTATTCTTATGTGTTTTGTATAGTTCTTTTGCAACAATGGTACGTTTAGAAATTGTCTTGTATATAAATGAAACGTTTAATTTTTATGTGCTTGTGAATGTGTATAGCTGCATCTGGTTAGACTGGAAGCCGACCGAAAAGACTTGGCAGATTGATAGATAGTGAATATGTAGTAGAAAGATTGGATTTTGTAAATATAAGACAAAAAATTACGAAGCTGGTTCGTTTCTTGCACTCACTCGGTGTTAAATTTTGATAGAATACCTACGCTTCGTCGTCCTTTAGTTATAAGCCTAACCCTTTCCATCTTGCCTACTGCAAAGGTCTCAACAAAAATGACTTTGAGATTTAACCCCGCGATAGCAACTCCGTTTAAGGCGAAAGCGCCAGGGTAGCCCGCGAAATTCAAAATTTCTTACGTTTTTTGCAATTTGTAGGTCAGTGTGAGCTTGTATGTTGATTAAAATATGATTCGCGGCCGTAGCTAATATGGCTTTACAGAATTATAATCATTAGAATCAGCAATACAGCTCCATAAGTTAGCATTTACCTCAAACCTCATGATTTCATGAAATCGCTAGATTTATTGTGTTGTGTGTGGCCAGATGTGACGTCAGGAACACAGCCATAACGCCATTTCACTTACACACCGAGCTAAACCACGCTTCCATGTATTCTCTTAATGCCAACAATTGCAAAACATAAGAATATCAATGTTTTTCAAGAGCTCTTATCAACGACGTGCATCACTGGCTGTAAATGTCACATAAAACTAAAAATAATGGCTCTCATACATCTCAATACTCAATACTCAATATTTTATTGCATTCCATAATGTGTACATAGTTGGTATGTTAAACATCGAATCAATTATGGACCCTGTCGGGCACAGCAAAGTTAATTTTAAATAGGAGAGAGGATGAAGGCGCTTTTTGTTAAATAAATATTATATTGAAATAGTATCATTACAATAGTTTCATTTGCTTTTGTGGTATTTATATTTTAAATAGGTAAGTATTCATTTTTGGTTAAAAGTTATAGTTATATATTTTTATATTATATGTATATTGCACGATTTTCATTATTATCACTATAAATTATAATAAACCAACTATTTACAATTTTGTTGAGTCTTGTAGAATGTCATTATTATCAATTGTGCACTGCTTAGTACATTCATTTTTAAATTAGCAGTATTTTATTGTTTTAAAATAAATGTATAAACGAAATGAAATTGCAAACGAAATGTAGGTATCTATTATGTCAAAAATAGTTCTTATTATTGTTGAAATTTATCAAGCAGGAGGAGCTCGTGGCTAAGTAATAACAGCCGCACGGGTCGATCCGGTTGGTCCGTGGATGTCTGACCATCTGTACATACCGAGACTCCTCCGTGCCTCGGAAAGCACGTTAAGCCGTTGGTGCCGGCTGTCATTCGTGGATCTTTGTCAGTCGTCAGAAGCCCGAAAGTCTGACAACAAGTCTTACCAAGAATTCTTTTGGGTGAAGTTGGACATGATGCAAAAATAATCAAATTCAACAAAACAAAATAAGAATCGGCTTACAAGCTCAAGAAGCAAACGTACAAGGATTACCAAAACAAAGGTACCTAATCCACCCTTGTTACTACAGACTTCCCCCATTAGATTCTGTCTGACAGCATAACGAAGTGCTAATCACCTCCATTCGGCGGCTCATTAGCACATCGCTAATTAACGGTTACGGCTCGATGTCCGCATCATTACTATGACATTGCCGTATTATTGTCTGATATTCGTCATCAAATTATCAGCTGTTCGGTTTATTATCATTGTTATTGTCACTAGAGTGAACATATTGGGAAAATCGGAAATATTTTACCGATCACTACTGTGACCACAACTATGACAGTTGTGCTGCTGGGGAGTTTGTTGCGCCACTTCTTCTTCCCAGCTAAAGCACTAGGAAGTGGTGAAGCGTGGGCGTTTTGTGGGGACTGTCTTATGTAATTTTGACGTTCGAAAAGTGTTGATTCTCAGCCTAATTTGAATAAATTTGATTCAAACATTAACGGTCTTACTAGTTGCTTCACTTTCGATATGCGTGGCGCGGAGTCCTCCTTTTTTATAAGTCTCTGAATAGGAATATAAATATTATGTGTATAATGTGTATTGCTTGATTGCCAAGTACTGAATAAAAGGATGATTATGTTTACAAAAATACTTTATTTAACACATCACAAGATCCGAAACCCCATACCGAGTACAGGTTACAAACACATCTTTTTACTGGCTTTTAAAAATGACTTAGGATTCATTATAAAAAAATGTGTTTGTATTTTCAATACGTCACAAAAAGTTAGTTGCATTGAAATGCGAATACAATCATATAAAACAAACTAATCCTAGTTCTTTGAGATCTTATTTACAAATTGTATTTACATTTCTATTACATTTATTTATTTATCACTAGATTAGGCAGAAGAAATGCACTCATATAATACCTACTAATAACCAACCAACCAATTATGTCTACAACAATTTAATAACCATTATAATAAAATCAAACATACTTTGGCATCTTAATGAGAATAAAGTTTTCTTATGTCAGTTTATTAGAAAATTCAATTTTTGATGTAATCATTAAATTATCATCATCATCATCATTCTCCTGCCCTTATCCCAATCTATTTGGGGTCGATTGGAAGAAAAGGACATGTTATGTCCTTTTTTTCCATACTTCTCTATTAGTCGTCATCTCGGTAACCATTAAATTAAGTGCACAATAAAAGCAAATACGTAAATTGTTAGTGTTTTCATTTAGTTCCCTAAAATTCCTGCTATTTATATTATAATACATATGTAATACTTACTAATTCTGGAATTGGTTTTATAGCCTGACACTGCTCTATAGACAATAGTTTATCATTATAATTATAATATCTTTTGAACCATTTCATAAATATGTTTTACACAATCATGTTCCCTTCAAAATGGTTGAGCTGAATGGTGCTGATCCATGCGTCATGTTCGTGAACGGGCGCCGTCAGTAGGGACTGGTCACCTCTTAGCTGCCAGGGCTCATTTTATTATTTTTAGTTTTTATATTTTTAATAGTTTTTATATTTTGAATCAACAACAACAACAACATCAACACTCATTTTCAACATGAATGATGTAACCAATATTTTGATTTAAAAGTGTCCGTGGAGTTCCTTGCCACAGGTAACTAGTTTCATCTTTCTGACTGACCAACTCCTTGACAATTCAAAAGTGCCTGTACTTAATTATTATTGGTTTACTTATTCGAAACTAACTTCTGCCCACGAATTTGTTGAGGAGTTCTCCTAGTAAGAACCAGGAGAAATGGAGCTCATGGTGAAGTCACCATTACCATTATTTTGACGAGCATAAACCATATTAAAGTAATCGAATCGCAACCTGTTATATACTTAGATATAATTGAGTATTTCCGATGGCCCTCTGTGGTCTTCATCATCAGTTCCAGTTCCACATATATGGCCATATTAGCTACGGCCGGGAATCATATTTTAATCAACATACAACCAGACATTGACCTGTAAATTGCAAAAAACGTAAGAAAATTTGAATTTCGCGGGCTACCTTAGCGCATCATCCTTAAAGATATGTGGGTAATCGGTAGACACTAAGGTTATGTTATAGGTTAGTTACGCTGTCATTCGTAGATCTTTGACGGTCGTTACGGGTAATCAGAAGGCACAAATTCTGACAACTAGTCTTACCAAGGGGTATCGCGTTACCCAGTAACGTGGTTGTGCAGGCCAGTATTTTACAAAATACGGTATTCAGCTGAATCTAGTTAGACTGAAAGCCGACCCCAACATTGGGAAAAGACTAGGCAGTTTGACTGAGGTAATAGCTAGGTATGAACAGTGCTCTAGCCTATACTGTCAAAAATGTCCCGGATTTTCATACAGCTATAAGTATTATTCCACCTTAAAACATTTTCATTAATTGTAGCAGGTTTATGTCAAAATATTGAACATCTCAACAACAAGGAGAGGAGCTATCCAATAATTTTGTCGAGACAAGACACATTCGCGCAGAATCTTCGCATTAATTTGAGGAAAGTACCTACCTATATAAACTTGTTTCGTAAATTATTTGCTTTGTTCGTAATAAGAGCCTGTGGCTTACTCATCCGACGCTGTAGGGTTAACGATGTGTAGGTACTCATCCCCGTACGACGCTGTAGGGTTAATGATGTGTAGGTAGGTATCTACTCATCGTCACACCTACGCTATAATAATATAAAATCTAGGTAGTCAAAACAAGTAGGTATATATAACAGAAGTTATACCTACTTATACCTACCTACCTTTTTAGCTGTGGGAAGCTTTTTGGTGATGAAAATATATCTATATATAAATAAAAAGAGAAGTCCTGACTGACTGACTCATCAACGCCCAGCCCAAACCCTTGGACCTTTTTTTTTTTTTTTTAAGGGTGGGATATCATCAAATAACTTCTCCTGCTCTGCAGCGCTCTGCAGTGCTCTGCTCTGGAGCGGAAGGGCGTATCAGACTTTTACTGACTAAAAGCCACCCGTGTTCCTTCAGTTGCCTATGCCAGGCCCGCGGTATCTTCTTAAAACTACCCGCGACACCAGCGGCGTCGGCCCTATTGGACCCCATCATTTGCTGAAATCTCTTTGAGGCGCGCGTGGAACACAACGCGCCGTCGACTCGGGCCTGCCGGTCGATTCTGTAAAAATGTCACCGTGAAAACTTAGGTGAACTGAGTTTGTTTTTGCTAGGAATTGACACTATTGACAGCTCACTCCACGCTCACTTCACCTAAGTTTTCACGGTGAGTTGGTTACAGAATCGCACTGCTGGTCCTTACCGGACGGCGAGATATCCGCTACTCACCGTCCGCAGGCCCGCGCCTACGGTGGCCGGAAATCGCCCCGCGATTGTCGCCGCCCAGGGCGTCTCCTGCGGCGACTGAGGGCGTGAGGCTGCCTCTCCCTCACGCGTTCCGCCTCCTCCTTCGCGAGCATCACTGCTTCGCAGAAAGAGGTGACGGCCTCCCATGCACTCTCGCTCCGCACCATGGCCTGAACCCAGGCTCGGACGCGAGAGATCGCCGCCGCCGATCGCCTCCGTGAGAACACGGCGGTGCTCTGCCCAAGCCGGGCAGACCTCCACTGTATGCTCCACCGTGTCCTCCGGGCGATCCACACAATGGTGACACA
Organism: Cosmia trapezina; assembly: GCA_905163495.3. Lineage (NCBI taxonomy): Eukaryota > Metazoa > Arthropoda > Insecta > Lepidoptera > Noctuidae > Cosmia > Cosmia trapezina. Next base: position 5,427,707 of record LR991050.1, read on the forward strand.
AGGGCGTTTCCTCCCGCCTTATGCGAAACAGGGAACCTCCCGAAACAACCGTGTCCGGTGAGGACCTGCGTCAGGCGGAAGGTGAGGACGCCGTGGCGCCGCTCTAACCAATCCTCAAAGAGGGGACTTATCGCCGCAATTGTGGCGTGCCCAGCGCTGGGTTGCGACAGGTCGCGCTCTCCATGTTGCCATGAGATCCCACCGGAGCTCTGTCCGCTGTACCGTAATTTCTCGCGGCAGTGGAGTTACGCCCCGGCGTTTCGCCTCCTCGCGCCACTACCACACGTGCGCGAGGACCTTTGCCTCCAGATCCCACGGCGGCAATCCGGCAAGGAGGCTCGCCGCCTCCCGGGAGACCGTGCGGTATCCCCGGACTAGCCGGATGGCCATGACCCTCTGGGACGCGTTCAACCGTTGGGCTGGCCGCAGCCTTAGGGAACGCGCCCACACCGGTGCTCCGTAAAGGGCCATGGACCGCACGACTCCCGCGTAAAGCCTCCGGCAGGAGGCGTTTGGACCCCCCAGATTGGGCAGGAGCCGCCTCAAAGCAGCCCCAGCCCACCCCAGTCTGGGAACCAAACGTCGGAAATGCTCCACGAAGTTCCACCGGCTGTCGAGGACGAGTCCCAGGTACTTCATCGTCGACCCGACTCCGATGTGAACCCCTCCTACCGTTATTTGGGAACCCGACGGTGGCGCATTGCGAGGACCATGAAAATACATGGCCTCGGACTTGTGCAGGGCCACCTCGAGTCCCAACTCGATCCTCTCCACGAATACCTATACTATACATAAAGTTTAGTCTACATTTTGCTGTAAAATTATAATCATTTATTAGGTATCAGTGGCAACACCATGGTTCGTCTGAGTTCGAGATTCACATCTGCCAGCAACAATGGAAGTTCATTTTCCAAAAAGTTTTTGTATGTTTCTCCATCAAGTCTGGACGGCAGTTCAAACGGACCAATTAGTTCGCCATTGAGGATACCAAACCACAAGTTAACGCTGAAGCGATGTTGAAATGTCGAAGCTCTCACTTCGAGTGGATTTTCATTCGCCCACGTGTGGTAATTATGAATATTGAATATAATGTGGTTAGTTTTCAGTATTCTTATCATTAATTAACCTTAGGAACGAGAAAATAGCCAAAAAAAAATAATTACTCAGATGGGTAATTTTAAGAATTTTTCCACCTCGCTGTCTTTGAAGGCCGATTTTAAACAAAGTAGCCCTATTAAGTACTTCATTTTTTTTTATGATTATGAAAGCTGAGAGTCTGGCGCATTCTTGAAGCCTACTTAGGAATTATGAAGTCACCTGTTAAGATTTTTAATTTAAAGTTGAAAATTTGAGTCATAATTTACCGAACGTAAATTTTTCACTTTAGATCAACATTTTCATCACAGTTACGAAGCTGATTATTTTATGCATAAAAGTACTACTTATGAAAATTCAGTTGCAAAAAAAGAAACTCGATAAAACCCTCTACTTTTTTTTTTAGAATTTTTTTAGGTTGGTCAGGTCGAAAATTTTCAAACATTCAGAAAAAAATTCATAACTCGAAAACTATGAAAAGTCGCGGAACATACATGGGGGTGATTCGAATACCCCACGATACGAGGGACCGAAATTTTATTTTTGGACGTCAATGTTCCGGCCACCCTGTATGTACATCTGTGCGCTCTAATTGATTAATCAGACGAACTTACCTAAGTGAAGTCCGATTACAATTTCATGAAGGATGAACTGAAATATAATTGATTACAGAGTAGTTCCCAATTCGCTAGTATTTGGCATCGCAGTTTTAGAGAAAATAAAACTTTTTCTCTATGGATTGGCAACACTGATTTGACACTTTTTAGAGCTAGCGTTGCTTGTTGGCCCATTCGACAAGGGAGTGATCCTAAAAAGGATGGGCTGGGTGGGTAATTATATTTCAGTTCATCCTTCATGAAATTGTAATCGGACTTCACTTAGGTAAGTTCGTCTGATTAATCAATTTCATTTCATGATGAACTGAAATATAATTGATTACAGAGTAGCTGTTTAGAGTAAAAGTCGACATGGGCCACTATTTTGAACAGGTACATATCAAAACAGCCATATAAGAATCAAATTTATTTGAGACCGATATAATCAAACTATGGTATACTATTAAGTATAGGAATGTAACATCAATAATCTTAAGCTATTCAACATATCAGAATAAGACAAAATTATCCATCATGTGGTTTACATAAACAGGGCATTATTAAAGACTAACATAATGACAATTGGCTACTAGTATTTTCATGGCAACAAAATTGCCATGTAAATACTAGCAGCAACAGCAACATAACATCAGTACCATTACTATCAGTCTTGTCTCTCAATCAGATACAATTAGTAACGATAAATGCTATAATGAAAAATCTTTCATCAAAATCAACTGACTTATAACCATATATCTAAACTATAACACTAATTGAAAGTGTTCAAATAAAATAAATATTAATTCAACATTTAATAATCTTTAAAAAAGGAAAAGAAATAATAATTACATGCTCAAGTTGGCATTAAAGACAGCATTAATAAAGCTGTCATGTGGGACATTAATATTCACTGGTACATCATAAAACTTGGCAAATGTAAGAGAGCTATCTGACCAGCCTGCAGTTTTCCTAATCACATCTAATGATACCCCTGCCTGTTTGGCAGAAGATGTGGCTGCATGACGTGTGCTGTGTGAGGTAAATATATTTGTATCAATACCACTTTCCTTCATAACTGATTTTATCCATCTACTAATTGTTTGTTTGGATGCTCTTTTATAAGGTTTCCTACTAGTTAATAGCAAATATTGTTCATCATTCCTAAGAGTTGATGTTTGCTCAATATACACACATCAACACTGTCTAGGGATATTTTGTATTTCTTAAATTTTTTGATAAACTATAAATATTTTGTTAAGAGAAGTATATATGGAATGAAACCTCAGTTAATGACCAACTTAATTAAATAAATAAAAAACATTTTAGATAATCAAATATTAAAAAAAAAAAAAATAACAAAGAGACTAAAAATGGTGCTAAGTCTACGAGTGAAATTAATTAATAAAATTAATAATTTTATTAAAAATAACAACAGAAAGTTAGACATTTTAACTCTTAATAATCAGTGTTGCCACCCCTCACGTTAATTAGAGTTCGGCATCGGTTATTCATACTGTGAATTAAGGTGTCGATGTCTTGCTGTGGTATGCGTTCCCAGGTTCGTTGCAGGTGCAGGAAAAGTTGCTCTTCTGTGGCCAGATTTGGAGGGAGGGCGTGCATAGCCCTTCGCTGCAACATGTCCCACGCATGTTCGATGGGATTCATATCGGGCGACTGCGCAGGCCATCTCATTACCGTGACGTTGTTGTCTTGAAGGGCGGCTGATACCAGCCTCGCCGTGTGTGGACGGGCATTATCATGCATGAGTACGAATTGGTGGCCGATTTGCACCCTATGCGGAATAATGACAGGTTCCACCACCTCATCACGGTATTTCTGAGCATTCATGTTGCCTCTTACAAAAACGAGGTCGGTTCGCGCGCCTATACGAATTCCCGCCCATACCATGATCGTCCCTGCTTGGTACGAATGAACCTCTTGTGGATGCTGGAGACGGCTTTCCCTGCCTGGAACTCTCCAAACTCGTGTTCTTCGCGAATCTGGATGAAATCCAAACCGAGACTCATCCGTAAAGAGCACTGTCGACCATTGTTCATTATCCCATAACACGTGTTCTTGGGCCCACAATAGTCGCCTTCCGCGATTGCCACGTCGCAAAGCAGGAACACGAATTGGCCTGCGAGAATGAAGATTAGCTTCATGTAGCCTTCTTCTGACTGTTTGGTCGCTAACCAACAGCTGATGCTCCTGTTGGAGCCTCTGTACCATTACCATGGCCGTCAGAGTAGGTTCTCTCCTGGCGGTATTTTGGAGAAAACGGTCCTCTCTAGGGGTGGTCACTCGAATTCTGCCAGCATGCCGTTCTGCCACTTCCCCAGTATCACGATAACGTGACCAGAGCCTTGATATCACATTCTGGCTGGTGCCTAGAGTCTCCGCAACAACGTTTTGGATAGCGCCAGCTTCCAACATTCCTACCGCTCTTATCATCTCGTCTCTCGTCAGATGTCGACGTTGCATGGCACCAACGAGATGACACAAACAGTAAAAATCACTAAAACAATTGATAGCGTTAGTTAATTAATGTTTTTATAAACAAATCTCAACACAAAACTAGCACTGCTAACTGAATCAAATGAGTGTTCCCGCGCTTTCTTTTGTTTTAATAAGTTTTAGTTTTTTTTTCAATGTCAGTTTGAAAATGGAACAAGGAGGTTTAATTCCACATATAAACTTTTTACTAATTCTGAGTAGTTTTTCTGAAAATCTAAGAAATGCAAATAAAAATCTAATATCCCTAGACAGTGTTGATGTGTGTATGTTTGTAAAGCTCTAGCTGGGCAAACAATGGGGTTCTGGTTGAAAAACGGTAGTTTAATTAACGTTTCAGTTTTTGATGACAGTGATGTCTTTATAAGTTCAGTAATGTTGATATGTATTGTGTCTTGTGACATGGATATATCTTGTATTTTAATTACTGATAGAGTCTGCACCCTTTGAGCAGTAGCAAGAGCTAATAAGGTGACAAGCTTTTTACTTAATTTTTCCAAATTTAAATTCACACTATCACCCCAATTAGACAGTAGTCTTAGCACTATTGAAGGATCCCAAGTGTTAACATACCTGCGTAAAGCAGGTTTAATTCTGTACAGACCCTTGAAGAAACGCTTGACGTGATCATCGCTGCCAATTCTTTCATTTAACAGAAGGGAAAGTGCAGATCTAGCTGTATTTAACGAGCTGTAGCCAACATTTGTTTTATGTATTTCAGTGAGGTATTGTATTACATCTGATATTGAGGCTGTATAAATGTCCACACTGTGGTTTCGGCAAAATAACCACCAACTCTTATAAGTAGTACTATATTGCTTTAGCGTACCTGGTGAAATGGATGATAACATAATATTTAGTGAATCCTCTGGCAAACCTCTACGTCTGAATGCTTCCCGCAAAAGATGCTCGCTGCCAGGGTAAGCTGGTTGCTTAATGGGTGTTTGGTACTGAAAGGAGATTGTAATAAATTATTATTAGGGTAGAATATGATTGGTTTTGTAACCATCAACATTTTTGCCAAAGGATACCATGGCTGACAAGTCCACAGTGGGTAAACTAAGATTCCTTTGGCCCCATCGTTTTTAATTTTTTGCAAACATTTTGTAATTAATGCAAATGGTGGGAATGCATAAAAAAAATAGGAGCTCCAGTCAAGTGTGAAGGCATCTATTTCAAATGCATATGGGTCTCTATGCCATGACACATATGTTTTACATTTTGCATTAACCCTGGTAGCAAATAAATCAATACTTGGCTTGCCAAACTCTTTTTCAATTCTATTGAAAGCATCTATTGATAATCCCCACTCTGTGTCGATGTTAGTATTTCGTGATTCCTCATCTGCCAAGTTATCTTTAGATTTTATGTAAGAAGCCTGGACATTAATACACCTAGCTTCACACCAATCCCATATCCTTCTGCTAACATCATTTAGGTGTGGAAATTGAACACTACCCATCTTGTTAATGCAAGCAATGGCAGTAGTGTTGTCAATCCGAACAAGAATATCACAATTATTTTTTAAATTTGCAAAGCATTTTAAACCAAAAAAGGCTGCCATTAGTTCTAACTGGTTTATGTGATATTTTTGTTCTGATTGTGACCACAGACCTCCAACACTATCACCATTGCAATGAGCACCCCAACCTGTCAAGGAAGCATCTGTATACACTTGTAAATCAAATTGTTTTGACTTATAAGTTTTGCTGTTATGCATTATGTTATCCCTCCACCATTGAAAGTCTGACTGTAATACCATAGGTAATGTCATGGATGCATCATAATTGTCATTTGATTTCAATAATTCTGAATACTTAACATGTTCCATTTGTTTTGTATGTACTATGCCATATGGTATAGCTGGACATGCTGCTACTAGAGTGCCTAATAATCTAGCAAATTCTCTTATCTTACATTTTTTTAATTTTATGAATTTTTCAATCATACTCTTAATTGTATTTCTTTTTTCTAAAGGTAGCTCAAGGCACATTGATGTGGAGTTAATCATGAATCCCAGGAATTTGCAATATTTACTAGGCACTAGGTTACTTTTTTCAGAATTAATAATAAAGCCTAAGCACTTTAACATACTAATTGTTGTTTCCATGTTTTGTAAACACTCATTATATGTTTGGCCAATACATAAATGATCATCAATATAGATTGTGGATAGGAAGCCTAAATTTCTTAGATAACCAACCACAGGTTTTAACAATTTTGTAAACACACTAGGTGCGGTACATAACCCATATGGTAAGGCTGTAAATTCATATAAGGTTCCATAAAATTCAAAACGGAGGTACTTTCTGTGTTCAGATGCTATAGGTACTAATAAGTATGATTCCTTAAGGTCTATGCAACACATATAATAATGCTCATCAATTAACCTTACTGCAGTGCGAATATCCTCCATTTTAAAGTGACTAACTTTTATAAACTTGTTCAAAGGTTTTAGATTTAAAATAAATCTTTGTTTGCCATTAGGTTTTGGAACAAGAAAATTTTTTGAAATGAATTCTCCCTTTGAATGACAACATGGTGTTATAGCTCCTAATTGTAAAAGATTAACAATAGCTTCCTGCATAAGTGGAATTTCACAATCAGGTAAATTATTTTTAGGCACTATTCTTTGGTAAGGCTGAGACATGAAAGGAATATGATATCCTTGAATCCACTGCAATATAATGGGGTCATTTGTTAATGACATCCAACAAGAAAGGTAGTTTTTTAAATTGCCAGCATGTACCTTGTTTATTTCCTGCTGTTGTAGTGGGCACCCCGGGTTCTCTCGGAACGCTGTGGGTTGAAGGATGTCCTGTGGTGTGATGGCTGTGGTCGAGTCCGTGGTCCACCTCGTGCCATCCCCTTGGTTGGTTGACGCTGATTCAACTGTCGTGGTGGACCGTTCCTGTTTCCCATATATTTGTTATTTATGTTCTTAGCAGCAATTGCTGGCTTTGGTGCAGTCTTCTTAATAGAGTTTGAACTCTGTTGTATAATCTTGTTTACCTTAATTCTTTCCGATAAATTGTCTCCGTAAAGAAACTCATTTCGGGTAGTATTTTGAGTCATTTCTAAGAAATGCTTATCCAGTTGGGGAGACACTAGTGACCTTCTTGTTTTAGTTTGCTGATGATGGAGGTCACACACCAACTTTGATGCTTCACTGAGTGATTTTAACATCATTATTTTATCTGGTGGGTTGTTTATTAAATGAGACATGACTTTGCCTATTATTGTGAGTGCTGTGCCCATCTGTCTTTGTTGGTAGGCAATACACTTGTCCCTAGTTATACCCGTTTCAGAGATCACTGCCTTTACTTCTTCATTCAAGATTGGGGCATCTAGGAGTTGGCAGTTTTCAGGCAAACTGTGACACTTTGTAATGTCATCTTTTTCAGTCTTAGACAGACCATGTGATAATAAGTAATTCCACCGTTTGCAAATGTCATTGTTAATTGTTCCTTCATATTTCTTTATGTCGTCATATTCTTGTCCCAGGGCCTGCACAAGTTCGGTATTCTGCTCCTGAGTAAGATGGCTATCTGACACCTCCGGTGACGCTAAGGATTCAACCTCTGGGATTTGAACAATATGAGTGTCGGATGGTTCTTCAGGACCCGATGTTTGAGGATAAATTTCACTCTGTTCGATGATTTCTTCTGAAATATGAGAAAAAAAAAAACCCTTAAGGTTTCTCTACAGCATTTTAATTGCACTAAACAGTATCTCGTACTGTAAGCGCATGCTGGTTTGACAAAATCGGCATCACGTGCCGGTAACAGAAATCTGTTTTACATCAAAGTTGATATCTCGTATCAAAGTTGATCTTCGTGTTTAAGTATCTCGTACTAACACGGTATGTTATACTCGACCATTGTAGCTAGCTTGCCACGTTTTTTGACTTAGTTGCACCTAAATCAAAAGCTTACCTTCGTTATCCGGTGTAATGGCGCGCAAAGGGCTCCGGTCACGGTCGACACTTTGCCGCCGATTTGTACTGAGGCTGCGCCCGCGCTCACTATCGTGACTCCGTCTTTTGTTTTGACGCCGACGCTCCAACTTTTTATTGTATTTCCGTATTTTTCGAAGTAGTTTTTCTTCGGAAACCATTTTACGTGCGATGCCGGCAAACGCGCGAAAAAGAAGTGTCAAATCAGTGTTGCCAATCCATAGAGAAAAAGTTTTATTTTCTCTAAAACTGCGATGCCAAATACTAGCGAATTGGGAACTACTCTGTAATCAATTATATTTCAGTTCATCATGAAATGAAATTAATAATCTTAGTTTTAGACATTGTTTCTCAGTAAGTGAATTATGTATGCAATTCTTATGAGAAATAAGGTTGTTCTTAAACCTACATATCAGATTTACTTTTCATTTATGAATGTTAAACGATAAGACGTTTTTGGGTAGGAGTTTTGTCTTGATCGTTCTATAAACTTACACTTACTTGGGTACATAAGTTTCTCCAGCTCAAAATCCTTAACAGAACCTTTGCGAAGTCCTCCATACATTTCTTTACTTCTGTTGTTAATCTCACTCACTCTTTTATGAATATTATGGTTTAATTCGCATCTTATACAATTTATAATCATTAAAACTAAAATAACCAAATATTTCAAGTCTGTCATTTTTGAGAACTGATTTTCTTGACAGATTTGGCAGTTGTTTTATGTATTTATTTGAAATACGTTCTAGAATTCTAATTTCAGCAGTCTACTTATTACAGACTGTACCTATTTTATATTCATGAGGCAACTTAGATCGTCAGATCTTTTATCTAAAGTTAAACTCTAGACTCTAGCTAGACTTAAACTCAGTTCAGCCATGAATATCTTTTTAAAATTATGTTTGCAATGAGATTAGTATAAAAATATTTTTTCGGACATGTGTCACTGTACGGATAAGTTCTCTGTACCGGCAAAATGAGTAACCCGGAGCTTATCCGGAAGGGCGGGCGTGCTGGGGGACTGTCTTATGTAATTTTGACTTTCAAAAACTGCAAATTCTGAGCCTAATTTCAATAAATGACTTAATTTTGACTATGGTGATGGAACAGGTCGTTAATCTCTCAACGCTAAGGCATTAAGTCTGCCTTTGCAACTTTTGTAGGGACAAAGTTTAATCTATACTCATTGATTAGTTTGATCTTACAATTATGTATGGTAGGTACCTACTTATTTATATGTATACCTACCATACAAAATGAAATCTATATTTGTAGCAGAATCATCAAACTATTAGAATTAGATGAATTTAGGCAAAATCTGTCTGAAATTAAATAGGGACCTATTTAATTTACTAAGGGCCTAAGGGTCGGGGCGCCCCTTTTATTACGCCACTCCCTCAAACAGGCGCAAGCGCAACACGCGACGCAAATCGCACCTGGTTATTCCTGAGTCTACGCACGCCAGCACCCTATTGCGTAACACATTATCAATCGGAATCTGTTTCATTTTTAACCGACATCAAAAAAAGGAGGAGGTTCTCTGGAAAATCGATAATTTGTAGTTTTACGAGTATCACATTTTTTTTGCAATTACAAACTTAAATTTGCAGTTGGAGATTGACCATGACTTTGGAACTTTGTCAGGAGAAATAATTATCGGTAGAGGAGAAAATTACTCTAGCAAATCAGTGCTGGATGTTTCGGCCAACTTCTGACGATTATGTTCCCGTGCCTTTTGATTATACGTTGATATAATATAACTAGCTTTTGCCCGCGGCTTCGCCTGCGTGGATGTAAGAAAATATCCCATGGGAACGTACTACGCAGGAAATCCTTGCTTATTCCTTGTCTACAGAAAACCTCTGTGCAAAATTTCAGTTTTCTAGGTTCAAGGGTCTGGGCTGTCAGTCAGGACTTCTCTTTTTATTTATTTATACAGATAGATAATTGAGATAATAAATAAACAGTCGATAGTAAAGCAAAAATGATCACTATTTATTCATTTGTTTCTCTACGCTTGTTGCACATTGACCTTAGAGAGGTCATCACCTGTGGAGGTTCATATACCTACTTGAAGGTAGATCTACATCAGCATCGGACTCGATTGGCGCTCTCGCTGATTGCATAGCTTCTTCCTTGAACCACTGATAAAATGTATGTGTAACACCGATTGCTTGGTCGGAATGCTGGGCCGTGAAGAAGACGGATGAAAAAAGATTGCATGCAGCGAGGATGACAATGTAGAGATGGATGTGCGGAGTGACAAAAAATTGATAAAGTAAGAAATGAGTAGGTATACATGTTGTAAGTGTAAACTTTGCCAACCTTTTAAAAGGTCATTGTAATGATGATTATTAACTACTTTTACTATGGGACCAAACCTGCGCGCGGGTGGGTGTGTGTACACTTTTTCAGAAATCGGTACGGAACACTCGGTGCGCGAGTCCAACTTGCTCTGGACCGGTTTTTTTATTTTATTTCGCGCTTTTGGAGAGGAGCTCGTGGCTAAGTAATAACAGCCGCACGGGTCGATCCATCAGGTTAAGCTACGCTTGCCGGGGTTGGTCCGTGGATGGGTGACCATCTTTACATACCTGGTCTCCTCCGTGCCTCGGAAAGCACGTTAAGCCGTTGGTCCCGGCCGTCATTCGTGGATCTTTGACAGTCGTTACGGGTCGTCAGAAGCCCGAAAGTCTGACAACCAGTCTTACCAAGGGGTATCGTATTACCCAGTTACTGGGTTGTGGAGGTCAGATAGGCAGTCGCTCCATGTAAAATACTGGTATTCAGCTGCATCCGGTTAGACTGGAAGCCGACCCCAACATAGTTGGGAAAGGCTAGGCAGATTGAATTTTATTTCGCACTTTTGTTTCGATTCATTGGTGTTTGATAAAAATTTCGAAAGCTGGATAATGAAAAATGTTTAATCTGGATTTGGGTTCAAAACAGTCTTAAACGCAAAATTAACCGGTTAACCCCCCGAAACTCAAACAAAACTTAGCTTTAACATACTCCTAAAAGTGTTTTCTTCGGCGTGGCTACAATAAACCTTTTATCCCTTATGGAGTTATAAGTACTTTAAAGTAGAAGATCTCGATGAAAAAAAAACCGCTTAACAGCGAGTCGGACCGAGGGTTCCGTTCTGATTTCTGAAAAAGACGTGTGCTATTTAAAGACATTGTTTTATTTTTTCTGTAATCTTTACATAAACTTCTATAACATAGAATAATTTCAGATTTTTTTGTAGGCAAACTTCGGAGATAAGGGGGAAGGAAAGGTATTTTTTTACATTTTTCATCAAAAGTCGAAAACGATGCGGATTAAAAAAAAAGAAAAATAAAATGTTTCAGAATGTGTAAACAGCGTTCTTTCATAACGTCGCTAATTTAACTAACTGACGTATCTGACATTTTGGACTAAGCCGATAGCCTACCTAACTACAGTAATTTGATACATTTTCCAAGTCGAACCTATGCCTTACGGAACCCATGATAATATAAAAACAGAGACCGATTCTACAGTTGCCCTGCAAAATTTTCTTAGAATCAGTTACGTCACTTAGTTAGATTAGCGACGATATGATACCCCACATGCCCCAGTAGCCCCAGCCCCAATTCAAATTTTTAAGACCCTCTTTCAGTCCCTGTTGCAAAAAAAAACTAAAAATTTAAATTTTTTTCTTATTTGCAAATAGTTGGCCAAACATCATCTAAAACTGTTCCAAATTTCAAGTCGATAGCATTAGTAGTTCTGTGACGGACAGACAGACAGACTGAGTCGCACCATAAGGGTTCATTTTTACTATTTCGGTACGGAACCCTAAAAATATATTGAAACAATTTAATAAACTCAATGGGTAAAATTATTTTCTGCGGACTTGCGGTTGTCAGACTTTTGGGCTCCTGAAACTACTGAATTTCGTGCCGGGACCAACGCCTTGTGCATTCTGAGGCATGGAAGGGCCTCGATATACAGGGTGATTTTTTAATGACCAGCCCAATTTTCACAGGGTGTTCTACCCATGAATATGAACAACTTTCACTATGGGACCAACTTTGAAATCGCAAAAAAAATATCAGCTGTTTCATACATTTTGATCGAGTAGGTATTGAACTTTTGTAGGAAACCACTGCTTTTTTTTTTCGTGATTTCAAAGTTGGTCCCATAGTGAAAGTTGTTCATATTCATGGGTAGAACACCCTGTGAAAATTTGGCTGGTCATTAAAAAATCACCCAGTATAATGGATGGCCACCCACCCAAGAAGCTATCGCGGCAAGCGTAGCTTAACCTTCGATCGAGCCGTGCGGCTGTTATTATTATGCCACGAGCAGTGGCGTAACTATACCCTTCGAGGCCCGTGGCAAATTCGACGAATGCCCCCCCCCCTCCCATATAAAGAAGCTGAACCGCCGCCGCCGCGCAGCCACCCAAACCCATAGTCTAATATGTTTTGTTTCCATGTTCTGCAATAGTCCTGCACCAACCGGGGGTTGTCCTTGGGTGCACTTGCATAGTGCGTACAGGGATAATCGTCGGTTGGTGCCTTCTCATAATTTATAATTATTGTCTAAGGGGCCTCTGCGAGTTGGCTTCGGCCCCTCGTACGCCTTCCAAAGGTCCACGACCCCGGGGTCCCGAGATATGTCAAAGTACAATAATAAGTAATAATAAATGTTGGGAGATCGGATTCTCCTCTGACCTGGGGGCCCGTGGCATTTTGCCGACTTGCCACCCTGTAGTTACGCCACTGGCTACGAGCCCCTCTTAAGGCTCCTAAGGCTCAGACTAAATAAAAAATCAAGACATAGCGCCGTCAACAGTAACGTGAAGCAGCCGCATGTTTCGGATTTCGTAAACATGTGTGCACGTAATGAGGTGTAGTTTTATTGTAGTTCGGTGTAAATGTGTGCGTGTGAGCGTGTACGCACAGAGCGAGGTGTAGTTTTGAGCATGCTTCAATGTGTTGCTCGCAGCGATTTGTCTGGGTTTTTTATTTAGTCTGAGCTCTTGAGTAGGAACTACTTATTTAATGTTTTTATTTATTTTCAGAGTTTGAGAAGCCACCTGATTTGGAGGAACCGCACCTTCAAGCATCACCTCTAAGTTGGTCACGCTGTGGAGCGCCCAAGTAATGCGCGGGCGCAGGCCACACTGGGAACGAAGCGAAACGATGCTAAGTTCGTTTAGCTTTCTTCCTCGTCTTTTCATACTTCGGTCTCTGACCAAATAAAAAAAAACCGGTCAATCGCGAGTAATTAATCATTATCATAGCCAGTACAATGTTGCTCTTAAACGTTGGTATTCCTTTTGTAAAACTAATAATATTGGTTACTTCAATATCCTAAAACTTTTAACTGAGTAATTTAAAAAAGATGCATTATGGGACGATAAACTCTTTTCGCTCTGCATTAAAAATTATTTTGACCAAAATGTCAAATAGAAAATCATTATATTCGAGATGTTTTAAAGGTGTTTTTAAAAGTAAGCCTACTTTTCTTAAGTATTATGTGCTACTTGGTATCCTAATCTGGTCATAGACCATATATCCGACTAAGTCTATCCCTTAAAGAAATTTCTAAAAAACTTGTAACTTTGCTTGCATTGTCCATGGGACAACGGATGCAAACGTTATCTTTGATCAAAATTAATGATATTCATGTAACTGAAACATTATTAAAACTTCAGCACCGAACAGAAAAAATCCCCGCCTGATTTTACCTTTCTATAATAATAAACAATCTCTATGTCCAGTAGAACTTCTTACATGGGGAAATTTTGTGATAAATCAATACAAACTTGTACCTCCTAGTCCATCAGCCGCTGGATCAAAGAAACGCTTAGTGATAGTGACGTGGATGTGAATAAGTTCACTGCCTACAGCACTAGGCATGCATCGATGTCAGTGGCTTTCAGATCACAATGGAAATAATAAAAAGCGCGCGTCACTCTCTTATTTGGGTCAAAACCAAAATTTTGGATCATTTCCTTTGTGTTATTTTTATGTCACAATAACATAAAAGTAACATAAAGGAAAATAAGGGCTGTGTTCATGATGTAAGAGAAAAACAGTCAAGTATTTTATAATTATTGTTATTCATGATAAAAATGTAACAATCTGAAAGATTGACATAACAAAGTTTCACTTCGACGCTTAAAAGAATAACTACAATGCCGTTAAAAAAACATTTCAGTTTTTGGTCTAAGCTTTCACGTGATCTTAATTTTAAAATAACAGGTAGTCACTTCAATGTGGGCTACCGATGGTAGTACCGATTAATCTAAGTGCATGTCATCACCTGTGACGGAAAAGCCAGCCAAAACCAAAAGAATATTAATTATTATTATTCCTGATTTTGAGAGCTTTAACTGTAATGTTTTACAAGACTTTGTAATGATTGTAAGGTAAGCTGATCAAGTATTTTTTTAAAATTAACTCTGCTACAAATCGTAAACCACATCCATTGTTGTTAAAGATGATGCGCCTTCTTACGTTTTTTGCAATTTGTAGGTCAGTGTGAGCTTGTATGTTAATTAAAATATGATTCGCGGCCGTAGCTAATATGGCTTTACAGAATTATAAACATTAGAATCTGCAATACAACTCCATAAGTCAGTGTTTACCTCAAACCTCATGATTTCTACGATGAGACCTACAAATTGCAAAAAACGTAAGAAATTTTGAATTTCGCGGGCTACCCTGGCGCTTTCGCCTTAAAGGCAACTTAACATTTATATCTTAAGTCCAGCAACTATCCTTTTCTTTTTACCCGACTGACCCAGAAGGAGGGTAATGTTTTTCGCGCGTATGTATGTATATCCGTTCCATTGTGACCTCCTGTAGCTAGCTCGGCTTGACCGATTTTGAAGAGTGATATGTCGTTAGATTCGTCTTTATTGTGCAAATGTCACTTCAAAAAAAAAATCTCCCAAATCTATCGAGTGGGGTATTAAAATAAAGGCTTTTAAAAAACTTTTTAACAAAAAAAAACCGACTTCCAAAAATCACTACAAAGTGAAAAATAACTTTGATTTCGGAAGTCGGTGTCTTTCGTTTTTTATTTACTTTCTTTTTTTTTGCCACCGACTTCCGAAATCAAAGTTATTTTTCACTTTGTAGTGATTTTTGGGAGTCGGTTTTTTTTTGTTAAAAAGTTTTTATTTCTCGCTTTTTAGTGGGTCTGTTTATAATTTGTATAAATTACAATAGTCTAATGTCAATTGCTCATCACATGTTACAAAATATTGCTTTTCCCGATGCTGGGACGTTAATTGTTGAGGAGTTCTGCTGGTAAGAACCAGGAGAACTCCTCAACAACCACTCACCACACGCATTGTGTGACGAGCGGAAATTGCTTAGCAACCATATTAAAGTAATCGAATCGCAACCCGAGAAATATTTATCATTGAGTAGTTCCGGTAGCCATCTGTGGTCTTCATCATCAGTTCCACTTCACCAAGTGGTGCTTTCCGAGAGCAAATGCACGAGCTACTATAAAAAATACCCAAATCGCTATAGGTGTGCCTATAATATTTGAAGAGTTCCTTCGATTTCTCCAGGATCCCATCATCAGAACTGGATTTTGACAAAAATGGGACCATTTGCGAAGTATACCCTTTCCAACAAAAAAATAATTTTTGTCAAAACTTACAAAAATGCAACAAAAATACTAGGTTAATATTTTAGGAGCTGTGAGACTAGAACCCCGTGGCCGCGCCATCGAAACGGTGACAAAAACGTTATCACCGATAGCTCGCTGAAAAAGCATCGCAGAGGTCTGAAGTTTTTTGTAAAACCTAGATTTGAATTTGTCAAAACTTGTAAAAATACAATAAAAAACCCTAGGTTTATATTTCAGGACCCGCGCCGTAGAAACGGTGAAAAACACGTTATCACCGATATCTCACTGAAAAAGCATCGCAGAGGTCTGAAATTATATGTAAAACCTAGATTTGAATTTGTCAAAATTTGTAAAAATATAACAAAAAATCCTAGGTTTATATTTCAGGAGCCGCGCCATTGAAACGGTGAAAAACACGTTATCGCCGATATCTGACTGAAAAAGCATCCCAGAGGTCTGAAGTTTTTTGTAAAACCTAGATTTGAATTTGTCAAAATTTGTAAAAATACAACAAAAAATCCTAGGTTTATATTTCAGGAGCTGTAAGACTAGAACCCCATGGCCGCGCCATTCAAACGGTGAAAATTATTTTATCGCCGATATCTCGCTGAAAAAGCATCGCAGAGGTCTGAAGTTTTTTGTAAAACCTAGATTTGAATTTGTCAAAACTTGTAAAAACACAACAAAAAATCCTAGGTTTGTATTTCAGGAGCTGTAAGACTAAAACCCCGTGGCCGCGCCATCGAAACGGTGACAAAAACGTGATAGCCGATATCTCGCTGAAAAAGCATCGCAGACGTCTAGAGTTTTTTGTAAAACCCAGATTTGAATTTGTCAAAACTTACAAAAATGCAACAAAAAATACTAGGTTAATATTTTAGGAGCTGTGAGACTAAAACCCCGTGGCCGCGCCATCGAAACGGTGACAAAAACGTTTTCAGCGAGTAAAAAAGTCTGTTTAAAGACGTATTTCTTTCCGACTTGTTAGACAAAAATTGTGTTAGCTCGGCTAATATGCATGATATAAATATAATTTATAGCCTATAGCACTCAGGAATAATGTAGCTTTCTACCAGTGAAAAAATTTTTAGAATTGGATCATTACTTTCGGAGATTACCCCCTACATACAAACTTACAAACATACAAACTTACAAACTTACAAACAAATTTTACCTCTTTATAATATTAGTATAGATATAATGCGTCTTGCTGAACATAATTGAACTTTTTCAATGTTAATCAGCTTGTTATACGCAATCTTATAATAGCACTTATCTAGCCCACGGGTGAATCCATATAATGCTAAATTACAGCGAACTGCTGTAAATAAGATCACATGTAATCTTTGATCCTGGTTGGATCTGAATACTTGTACTAGCATGGGCAATTAATCTACTATGAGCTGTTTTAAGCTGTCGTAAGTATTATCACTATACTTTATTCCATTAACACATACCTACTGTTTAAGAAATAAAAAACAGAGTTACTGATGATTTTCTACTTTTATTTATTATTCATGTCCATTATAATTAGAAAAGAAAAAGTTTCATCTAAAACAAATACGAGCCGTTTAAAAGTAATATAGCAGAATTTTTTCGTCGAAGTGCGACTATCGTTGCGGTGGTGGCCGCTTGTGAATTACCCTGTAAAATAAAGTGATTACATGATTACAATAAGCACATACTGTAATTTATAATGCAGGTACCTACTTATAGGTGAAGATTGTAGCAAAATACCTACAAATATTGATATCCCAATACAAAATAATTGGAAAAAGTAGTAGTATGTGACTTTAAGATTCTGTGCTCGTGACTTTAACTAATAAGTGTAATTATCTTGTTTGATTATAGTCTACCTTAATTTTGTAAAATGTGAGGATTTAAGCTACTTCCACAGATCCCTAAAATCTAAGTCTTACAGAAAGTTAAGCGGTTCATTGGGTACAATATTTGCGTAAATGTTACCCACTATTAAGCTTTACATGGATCTGTAGCTGACTTGTTTGACACAAGAACTACTCGTGTCTGTTTGATGCGGATTTACGTGCCACGAGTGAACTACTATTCAGCCCATACCATTTAATT
Source organism: Cosmia trapezina (assembly GCA_905163495.3). Lineage (NCBI taxonomy): Eukaryota > Metazoa > Arthropoda > Insecta > Lepidoptera > Noctuidae > Cosmia > Cosmia trapezina. The sequence continues at coordinate 5,445,569 of LR991050.1, forward strand.
GTGGTTAATACGGTGCACATTGGTTGTCTGCCATTTTTCAGGTTCTAACCTTTATATTATAATAATAGTAATAATTTCTTTTTGTTTAGTCAACGAAAATAACAACTACATTTGAAAAGGATACCAATTATTTATAAGTAAACAGCTTATTGTCAAATAACATGTCATTTAAAAAGAGAATTAAAGCTTTTTTTTATAACATCAACCTATTTTATTCTATAAATTCCAAGTAAACAGTTATATTTTGAGAGCGCGTGAAAATTTTCGCCTATATTCATAAGGTATTTGACAATAAACTTGCTTTCCCAAACAAATTTTACGCATGTATAAGAAAAAATCGAGGTTTTACTTACCACAAACACTTGCCACAAAATGGTTCGCGCACACAACACCAAAATAATAAATAAAATGTATTTCACAACTGTGCCACTTATAAATTTTCAACAAATGCATGATCTCGAAACTTTAAAAGATCCCCGTGTGTAGTTTGAGCTGAAAAATAGGTAACGCACGCCTAATACATCAGCCATGTGCTGCATAACAGGTAACACCCACTCTAATAATCAGCCAATGTTCAGCTCTTGGGGTGACTGTTACCCTTACTAATGCTTAAATAATGCTAATATAATGCAATTAGTTACAGTTATTCAGCTAACAGCTGTTTAATTTGTGCCCAAATCAGAGTTATATCAGCTGAAACAGCGCTGCTAAAGCTCTTATTCAGCAGGCTTGTACAGCTTAAGATTCTATGGTAGACAGTTATTCAGCTGGTATACAGCACTTTTGTGCTACTTGGGAGATCCTTGAGGTAACCCTTTCCATACTGTTCTTTGTTCAGAGTCGGCCCCAGGGATTCTTAATTGAATGGCACGATTGGAAAAGATGCTACCAATGATACGAATAATCCTAGCCGGGATTCTCAGCTCGTGCAGCTTTTGCCTGAGAACAGGGAGGAGGACCGAATCATAAGCAGCTGATATATCCAGGAAAACGGCCACCACAGACTCATTCCTGCTTAGGGCCAGCCGGACCGCTGACGTGAGGATACCTACACTATCAGCTGTACCCAGACCTTTCCTGAAGCCGAACTGAGTCGCCGGAAGCAGCCTCCTGCTCTCCACCAACCACTCTAACCGATTCTTGATTAAATGTTCTAATAATTTAATTAGTATGGACGATAAAGCGATAGGTCTATATGAGCAATGATCATTGAGTTACGTTTCCGTGGGATAGTTTCCGATATCCACGCGGGCGAAGCCGCGCGGGAAGTGCTAGTAAGTGATATTTTCGAGCATCACCGGCATCGTCGACCGAATCACAAACAAGAGTCTATGAAATAAAAAAGTGTATTGTGAATAATAACAACAATCACTCCCATTACCAATTTAATACCAAAATTCTTAGACATGGTATCTCGAAGAACCCAACTGTAAACATGTAGTACCTACTAAGGAAAACTAGTATCTGTATACGTTAATGTCGTTGAAACCATAGGTAAATAAACCATCATCATCATCATCATCATCATCATCATCATCATTCAAAGACGATGAAGTCCACTGCTGGACATAGCACCACCACTTCGACCGGTTCTGTGCTTCTCTCATCCACCGGATTCCAGCGGGTTTCTTCTTTCCCTTCTCGAATAGACTTTGTAAACAAACTATTTCAAACTAATGTCCTCAAGTTAATTAAAATGAGGGTAGTTATCCGATCAAGATAATTTTCCCCTTCGACGGCAAAGAAAATCTCCTTTAGTGAATCTCACCTTGGTGAACTAATGCGAATCTAATGTACTTAGAAAATGTCGTTGTGGGTTTCAAAATGAAGGAGAGTAGTATCGGAGCTTTATGAAAAATTGAAATTATCATCTCGTCTTTGTATCTGATGTGCATTGTGCAGTAGACTTCAATTCTTGTTTGATTATTTTTTTTTAGGTTAGATGACTATAAGATTAGGTAATTAGTGTTCTTACACACGACTGACACGCATCAACGGCAGAAGCAACTGCACTTGTCGACGACTACCGACGATCTAAAGCGACGCTTGCAGTTGTAGTGTGTCGCGTCCGTCATTTTGTCACTCCAGGGCCTCAAGTCTGTTAATACAACAGTGTCAGAATGGTCTATCATTGATTTCATAATTGTTGAATTTGACAAGTTTGGTAATCTACTAATATAATGGCGTCATTATGACTTTCCAATGGTCAACCACTGACATTCTATTGTAAGAAATTATGAATTTAGCAGATTACGAACTTTTAGCAAAATGACAATGCAGTGACAATGGGATCGTGTTGGAATGACGAATTGCAGTCCACTGACAAAATGGCGTACACGACGCGCTTTGCCATGGTTATACATAAATTAATGACGCCGACAAAGTGGTAAGATAAGATAAGATATTTTATTTTGCAAACACCCATACAAAAGATGGTGAAAAAACATTTTTGTCTTCCTATCACCCTTGCACGTAAAGTGGGGTCCTCGCGCAGCATGCCGCGGTGCTCCTGCCACCAGTTCGTGATGCTCTGCTCCCATTCCTCGCGGGACATCTGTGTAATAACACGTTACTATTAATTCAATGTAGATTGCGGTCGTTAAACGCAATCCTGCTGCTATGCACCAAGTAGAATCGATGATTTCAACTAGCTGTTCATGGATGAAGGACCAAACTACAAGTCTAAATTAAATGGCATTTTAGAAATGTTATCTACAATGGGAAAATCCAGTTGATTCAAGGATATACATAGTTTGCGACTTTGCGCAGATTGTAAAATCCCCATTTCCACCATTTTTGGGTAAACACATCTTATATAAATATAAAATAAAGTCGTGTTAGTTACACTATTTATAACTCAAGAACGGCTGAACCGATTTGGCTAAAAATTGGTGGGGAGGTAGCTTAGAACCAGGAGACGAACATAGGATACTTTAAAAGAAAAAGTACGGATAAAACGTGGTATAACAACGGCTTGACCGATTTAGATGAAATTTTGTGTGTATGGGTTCCTGGATGGTTTGAAAACACAATTGGACCCGGTAAGTGGCGCTGCAGTCGGGTTCTAGGATCGTTCAGACAGGACAACGTCTGTCGGGTCCGCTAAGTTATTGATAAACGCATCTTGTCGAATCCTTGCCCGAGACCGAAGCAAAGGTTAAAATATGTTGGCAGCAGGGCGCCTACTCCCTATGTCCGTCCGTCCGTCTGACATAACGATGCATCAAAACAAGTGTAAAAGTTAAATTTTTCGGACGGGCAAGAACACATCGGGAGTAGGGACAACTGTCAAATCGTGTTGTCATTCATATTTCGTTCGGGCCCCGAACCAATCACCCATCTCTAGGTGATACGGAGTAGGCAACGCCCGTAACGAAGGCCGAAACTACGGACTTCGTGCTTAGGGAGTAGATCCCCAGATCTTGTAAGCCTATAATTATACACACCTTGTGCTGGTCGGTGACTCGCTGCGGCAGCAGACGGTCGTTGGCGAGGAAGCCGGGCCCGTGCATGGCGGGGTTGTGGTCGCCGTGCCGCGCCTGTACTGCATACGATGCCAGGAGCACTGACGTCTCCGGCGGGCAGTATATCTCGTCAGATAGGATCGCGTTCTTCACCTGAGGGAGATAGGAATATGTTAGAACAGGGTAAAAAAATTACCAACTTCTGAAGGTAATTCCAAAAATCGAAATCATTTATTTTTACAAAATATAGCAGGTACTGTCAGCAAAAGAAGTCGGTTAACACTGCTACTTTTTGGCATCATCTAAATTAACATAAAATTATATGATAACCCGCTTTTTAGCATTTCATTCAGCAGTTCATTTTCCACTCCCTTTCTAACAATACTTCTTTAACACAGTCCATCCTTCGTTTCTTTGGTCTTCCCCTACTCGTATAGCTATCCACATTCATACTCAAAACTATCTTGGCGACATTTTCCTCATTCCTCCGCATCACATGCCCATACCATGACAACCGATATCCACACAACTTTTCGAGTCGGACTCGCGCACCGAGTCCGTTCCGATTTCTGAAAAAGTGTGCTATTTAGAGACATCGTTTTATTTTTCCTGTAATCTTTACATAAATTTCTATCACATAGAATATTTTCAGATTTTTCTCTTTGCAAACTTCGGAGATAAGGGGGAGGGGGGGGGGGGGACGGTATTTTTTTTTACATTTTTCATCAAAAGTCGAACACTGCGGACTAAAAAAAAAATATGTTTGAGAATGTGCAAACAGCGTTCTTTCATATGATCCCCCACTTGACCTAGTTGCTCCACTTTGAATTTTTAAGACCCCCTTTTCTTTTTTGCAAAATAGTTGGGTAATCGTCATCTAAAACTGTTCCAAATTTCAAGTTGATAGCACTAGTAGTTCTTGAGATATCTAGCTGTGACAGACAGACAGACAGACTGAGTCACATCATAAGGGTTCCATTTTTACCATTTTGGTACGGAACCCTAATAGATGAACTACCTAACACTTGAACAATAGAAAATGAGGCATAAGGTTCCACTATTGGAATACCATTTATATCAGTAATCTGGTTACGGAATAAGTGTACCTCATGAATAAAATATTGGTTAAAAAAATTACTTAGGTACCTGATCAAAAGGTTGCTTTCCAATATGAAACATGATGTACAACAACGGCGTTTTGTTCAACGGTATGTCGACGTCACAGGAGTCCTGAATGCCCAGCTGTTTGTATATCCATTCCGAGTGCAGTGCGAGATGTTCATAGATAACCTAAAAATGATGCGAAGCATATTTAAAACTCATTAAAAAAGCGAAAACCACCACCACAACCTCTACCTAACCTTCAAAGAAAACAGGCGTGATGTTTATGTAAAAAAAAACCGACCAAGTGCGAGTCGGGCTCACACACGAAGGGTTCCGTATCATCGTACAATATTTCATCTTCATCATCATCCACAGCTAGAGATGGGTTAATGCCCTGGCATATTGGGCGCATTGAATAAACGCCGGATAAATGCCCATAAACGCCCAATAAATGCCTTTTGCCTGGGCAAAAACTTTAACAGAACTTTAATTAAATTTTTCATTCAAATAGCTATATAAATTCATCATTACTTGACGACATTTTCACATAAAAACAATACAGCAAAAAGAAAAAGCGCGCGGAATAATTTTTACCTACGTGTTCACAAATTAGCGATGCGCACATCAGCTCTTTTTTTTTAAGGCAAAGGCACAAGAACAGCCAGTATTATTAAAGTAAATTAATATTTTTTTGTTTTTGTTGCAGATAAATGGTTGTAATTTATTGTCAAAGTTAATTAAATTAAAGAATTAAATGTTTATTTTGTATATTTGATAAAATTTTAAAAATAAACATAAGTACCTAAATTCGGGTAAACTGTAGGTACTGGTGTTCTCCGCAAATACATTACCTACATGAAGTTTGGTTATGTGCACAGCAAGGTTTCAATATAGTTAATCGATGGTTACAACATAACTTATTGACATTAAATGCTGACAAAAGTAAATAACTAAACGCAATTTTGTCTATGCCTGCATTAAACACGGTACATTGCAAAAATGTAATTAAAACTTGGTTACAAAAGTTGTCTTATAAATGATGACACAGAAAAGATACTGGTTGTTTTAAGTAAAATGTTATTTTTAATTCAATTTTTTCATTTCATTAGTCTGTTATGTTATTCATTATTTATGTATTATCATCAATCTTAGGAAATTTTATGAAACTAATTTGCACTTATGATACCTGAGATACAGGTTTATCCTAGTTCAGGTTAATGCCATTATTATGTACCTACCATTTTAGTTTAAGCCTTAATATTGTAAATATGCAATATTTAAATGAATAAATACTTAAATAAATAAAAAATATATATTTTAATTTATTTCATTTTATCCCAAAGTTAATTTTATTCATAAAATGTTGACCACTTTTCTGACATAAAAACTCTTTGCTAAGATTTAAAAAAGTACCGTTCTTTTTAGACGGAGCATCATGGTAAACCGTACGTGTTACCTTATTAAAAAGAAACTAGTGCGTTTTACATTACAATAACGCACAAGTACGTAATGACATACATTACGATATTGAAATTGGTAAAATAAGAGACCCTTTACGAGCAAATGTGTTATAAACCTACCTTACATACCAGTAAGTTGATACCCATAGGTACCTACACCCATCATTGGAACGGCTCTCAACCCTTGTACCTACGTACTGATTGCACTTGGCTATTGTTTCCTATCGACAATCGTAATTAACGATACTCTGCACGTCATGCTGTAGACTGTAGAGCCAGTGTAGTTGTCTGTTACACCGTTTTGTAAGTTTTGTAACACTATCGATTCGATTGTATAGTCGCCTGCGAAAATTCGCGGAAAAAGTGCCTATCGTCAAAGATTTCTCTCTGGCTAGATTATTTTATTCTCTGTGGAATAGATAGACCATAAACCAGTGAATAACTCTAATAGAGATAGGTCGTTACTTACGAAGTTGCTGACTCAGGTATTTCCGTGAGAAGACGTCTAGGGCGTAAAAACCAGGCGTAAATTTCGAGAGAATCTAGAATCCGATATTAGCTCGGCGATCATGGTAGATTGTATTGTAGGTTTGACTACTTCAAGTAGCGAGCTCGGAGTCACATGGTGGGCGTGGCCAAAAAGCACCTGTGTCCGACCCAGATAGTATCAGTGATGAGCAGTTAGACTATAGTAAAATTATAAATAGCTAAAATAGTAAGTAGTAAAATAAAACTTGTAGGTAGGTAGGTACCTAAAACGATAGTAAAAAAATATGTATAATGTTTTCGTAATTTTTTTACGATCGTTTTAGGTAGGTAATTACCTACCTACAAGTTTTATTTTACTAATTACTATTTATTTTACTACTTACTATTTTACCTATTTATTATTATTTTTTTTTCTTTTATTTTACTATAGTCTAACCTGCACATCACTGATACTATCTGGGTCGGACACGATGCCAGGTGAAACAGGTGCATAATGAGATATATTTCAACCATTTCTGAGAAATACACCCGCGAACCTGACATTTACAAAAAAATACCTTTGGAAAATTGAGTTATTATCGAATTAAGTATGTAAAAAAAAACCACTGCATATCAATTACAAATAAAGTTTATTGAACTCTTCGATAATTACACCTCATAATCGGTTTCATTTTGACAGTACAACAACATTAATTGCGTTCTAATTAGGTTATATATTTGTCTCAACAACGTAGGTAGGTACTATCGAAAGCCGTTGCGCCTCACCCTTTTCAAAACTTATTCGGTTGCACGTTGAAATCGTAGTTTGCAACGACCTTTTTTAGTTTGACCAATGAATGAAGGGTGAGCCTTTTTTTTTCAAAGTTGTTTTTGTTTGACCAATGAACGATAAATGTCGCCTAAGAAGCATGACCCTAAAATAAACAATGTCCCTTTTCTTAAATGTTTCGTAAAAAAAAATGGTTCTAACCTTTTGTTATGATGTGCGCCGAAGCGCTATTGGTGGACGATAACAATGCAGGCCACTAGCCACTGGCCCATGCATACGAAAAGCACCCCTATGGGGGTGACGGACAAAAGTTGTTGACTGTACCTAACCTACCTACGTTGTTGAGCAGACAAATATTAACATTATGAAGCAATGGATTAGCAATAAGCTTCCAAATGATTCTGATTCTGATTGCTAGAATTCGTCGATAAAACCGTTTTCCTGGGGATTACGCTCGACTCAAAGCTACAATGGGGTCCTCATTTAATATCACTTGCAGGACGGCTAAGTTCAGCAGCTTATGCTGTCAGAAAAATCCGTCAATTTACTGATGTAGATTCCGATAAGTATCCGCACGAGCAATACTCAACGAAAATATCCGCCGGCACAAATTACTTGAGAGTACAATACAAACTGTTGAGATGTTTTCTCGGATACTCGTATATTATCTCGTTGTAGGCAATAGCCCCTAATGTGGTACATTACGAAGATTTCTATTCCCCACGTTGTCGTAAATACAGGGTCAAATTAAATACTAGCGTGAAGATTTCTATTTCCCATGTTGTCGTAAATACAGTTTCAAATTAAATACTAGCGTGAAGGTTTCTATTCCCCACGTTGTCGTAAATACAGGGTCAAATTAAATACTAGCGTGAAGATTTCTGAGCGTGAAGAAGTAACAAACAAACGTATAAACACACACACTCACAAACTCTCGCCTTTATAATATTAGTGTGATTACTGACATCGGTGAAGGACAAATATCGTGAAACCTGCAACTTGTAGTTAGTTTAACGTATGTCTGAAATCGCCGCCTATAAGAGCAAGCGTGGTGACCAAATGTTCCCTTGTGCCTTTGTGCCTATAAAAGCAAGCGTGGTGACCAAATGTTCCCTTGTGCCTTTGTGCCTATAAGAGCAAGCGTGGTGACCAAATGTTCCCTTGTGCCTTTGTGCCTATAAGAGCAAGCGTGGTGACCAAATGTTCCCTTGTGCCTTTGTGCCTATAAGAGCAAGCGTGGTGACCAAATGTTCCCTTGTGCCTTTGTGCCTATAAGAGCAAGCGTGGTGACCAAATGTTCCCTTGTGCCTTTGTGCCTATAAGAGCAAGCGTGGTGACCAAATGTTCCCTTGTGCCTTTGTGCCTATAAGAGCAAGCGTGGTGACCAAATGTTCCCTTGTGCCTTTGTGCCTATAAGAGCAAGCGTGGTGACCAAATGTTCCCTTGTGCCTTTGTGCCTATAAGAGCAAGCGTGGTGACCAAATGTTCCCTTGTGCCTTTATGCCTATAAGAACAAGCGTGGTGACCAAATGTTCCCTTGTGCCTTTGCCTTGCAGGCTGATTATCATTGCCAGTGTTAATAATTACTGTAACTTTTTGTTTCAGGGTCTACAGAAAATTTGCCTTAAATAGACTCTTTGGGAAATCTACTGTAACTCATAGGCTACTAGCTTTTGTCCGCGGCTACACCCGCGTGGATGTCGGAAAATATCACACGGGAACAAAAATCCTTCCTTATTTCTTGTCTACATTATAAAAGGAACCTTTGTGCAAAATTTCAGCTTTCTAGGTCCAATGGTTTGGGCTGGGCGTTGATGAGTCAGTCAGTCAGTCAGGACTTTTATACCTTCATTTAACATTTTATTTACCCTGTCCGAACCAACTCCTTTATTCCTGTCACTCTGTCAGTATAAAAACGTCTTACATTTATTTTATATTTAATGAATTATTAATTATGTATGAGTTGTTATTTATGTACATTTTATCTTCAATCTGAATAAACCTGTGGTCAATACTTACTAACCTATAAAGATAAAGATATTTTTATTTAGTAAATGTAATGTTTCACAATATATTTGCGGTATTGCTATTTAATATTTATTATCTTGACCTGTTTGAAGATCTCCGAGTTGTTCATCGTATTTGCTATTTATATTTTTTAACACTCTGAATAATTCATCCATTACTTTCAATCAATCAAGTTATTTAAAAAAAAAACTTAGTTCATCCTCAGACGACGATATGTCCGAGCCGATCTTATCTATTGGAGGGAACTTGTTGCTAGGCGCCGGCTGGAGTATCTGCGTTTCCTAGGAGTCGAAAATATAGTATAGGTTACAATCTTTGAACTTTTTAAGATAATGCTAAACTTAGATCTGAAAAATGAACATCAACGGAAAATATGGTTAAGGCAATGCAATAGTGGGTAAAAAAAGATGTGATAAAGAGTTTATGTTCATCTGACTTTATGACATACGACTTGACTAAACATCTTGGGTTCTTTAAGTAAGTTTAATATTAATGTTAAAAAAAACTAAATGATGGTGAAAACCGCATCAAAATATCAAAATCCGTGACGGAGTTTAGGAGAAAATACGCGGTCACACAGATAAACGCGAAAAGTTATTTTATAATATGTGTGGATATGGATATATGAATGATCATCTTAGATCTTAGGAGCTCGTAGCTAAGTAATAACAGCCGCAAGGGTTGATCCATCAGGTTAAGGTACGCTTGCCGGAGTTGGTCAGTGGGTGACCTTCTTTACACACCGAGACTCCTCCGTGCCTCGGAAAGCACGTTAAGCTGTTGGTCCCGGCTGTCATTCGTGGATCTTTGACAGTCGTTACGGGTAGTCAGAAGCCCGAAAGTCTGACAACCAGTCTTACCAAGGGGTATCGTATTACGCAGTTAATGGGTTGTGGAGGTCAGATAGGCAGTCACTCCACGTAAAATACTGGTATTCAGCTGCATCCGGTTAGACTGGAAGCCGACCCCAACATAGTTGGGAAAAGGCTAGGCAGATTGATTGATTGATATGAATGATCACCTTACCCTGTCTATAGTATTCTGAAGGCATTCGAGGTAGTTATCTCGCGCTAAGAAAGGCGATGGCGTAGTGGACAGGGGCTCGGGGTCAACGTCCTTGTTCGAACACATCGATATTATACTCTCACGGTCTTCACTGATGGAACCTTCAGGGAAAAACAAGGATGCATTATGTTGTCATGTTAAGAAAAAAAAAGAAAATACATGTTTTCCTTTTGTAATTGCAAGGTCCTTTTCGAGAAGGACCAATGCGCTATGATAATAAGGCGCTATGATAATAAGCCGAGTACTGAAGTGAGTGGTTGCCTCACGCATTTGGTAAGTATTTAAACATAGTAATTATTTTAACCATTTTATCAAGACAAACTCGGCGAATAGTGCTATACAATTTTTTTCCATTTGATTTATATAAAAAATATTTAAAAAATGTCAGTTTTGTAGCTATGAGATTGATTATACATTACGGGAAGGGAAGGGAACTTTGGATTTATTTTCTATCCAGCAAAGTTAGTCTAATCGTGTTATTAAAAGCGATTGCATGTCCGCCAGATCCTTAAGGTTGATGCGCCAGGGTAGCCCGCGAAATTCAAAATTTCTTACGTTTTTTACAATTTGTAGGTCAGTGTGAGCTTGTATGTTGATTAAAATATGATTCGCGGCCGTAGCTAATATGGCTTTACAGAATTATAATCATTAGAATCAGCAATACAAGTCTATAAGTTAGCATTTACCTCAAATCCCCCAAAAGTCTGACAACCAGTCTTAGCAAGGGGTATCTTATTACCCAGTAAATGGGTTGTGGAGGTCAGATAGGCAGTTGCTCCATGTAAAGTACTGGTATTCAGCTGCATTCGGTTAAACAAGAAGCCGATCCCAACATCGTTTGGAAAAGGTAAGGCAGATGATGAAGATTTTCGGATTCTGCTGAAGGAATTTTGAAATGTTCTAATTGAGATGATTCAGCTTGTAATTAGCAATTGAGTTCAGAATCTGAGGATGACTACATATAGATAGGAAGGTATGGCAATGATCTGAACCATGGCAGATTTTAATTTAAAAAGTGTAAAATTCTGTCTGCCAGGCACGCTTTAATGATATTAAAGGAAGTCATTACAAATTCATCACGCAATTCCAGTATCCCTTCAAAAAGCTGTGCAGCTCCAACCCTAAATAAAAGTTGCATGGAGCCAACGATAAACTGACGATTTTTTATAATAAAATATTTAGGGACTGTAAAACGCGGCCATGATAAGTCAAACAGAAAATATCCTCGTAGACACGCAATCCTTGAGAACAATATTATTTATTCACAGAGCTGTTTATGAACTTGGGAACTTTTAATGACAATGAAAATAACTTACGTTGGTAATAAAAATACATTAATTCTTATATAAGTTTGTCACGCGACTTTTCCCGCGAGGACCGTTGAGTTTCCTTTAGAAGTGCTTAGAAACTTCGCAAGTGCAAGTTTTAACGCAGGTGTCGCTTTGAAAAAATGATGATATACGAGTGTTATATACAAAAGATGTATTGCAAGTGCTACGAAAAAGTTTGTTTTTAAATGTACGCACGTACTTAGGTATCGGATAATCAGCCAGTTCAGTTCCCATTGCCGGAACTGGAATCACAAACATTATAAGAGTAGAATGCAATATTGTTCGAGGCTCATTCATAAACAATAAATCAACCCATGTGCTACATGAGTTTTCACCATCTGTTCCTCCTGGATATCAAATTATAGAGTGTCCTCCAAATCTCATCTATTTACCGATAAAGACGAATACGATTCAAAACTTACAAGTACGTATTGTCAACGAACAAGGGAATCTTGTGAACTTTAGAAACGAAAACATTTCACTTCGTCTGCATATAAGGAAAATAACATCATGATTATCTATAAAACAAATGGTGAGGCAATACAATGTCACAGTCTTTCCAACTCCCAACTGGAGGGAACATCTCACCAAAAGCAGCAGCAGCAGCAGCCGAAAGTAGAAGCAAGAACGAAGATAACAAAAGATAACGCATTGTTTCTTCAATCACTTGGATTACGAATAAAGTCCTAATTATAATGACGTCATCATCGATTCTAGACATAGGAGATAGTGTGTTATTTGATGATAGTATAGAGGGAATTGAATATCACTCATATTTACCCTACAGTGAATCTTATAAAAACAATGATGAGATCCGAATCCGTATCAACGATCAAGATGCAATAGTACTGCCTTGTGAGAGTCAGTTGGTGATTGAGGGTACTACTACAAAATCTTCTGCTTTCATCAACAATGCCCCTGCTCACTTGTTTCAAGACATCCGCTATGAATTGAATGGTGTAGAGATTGATAGAACAAAAAACTGCGGTTCAAAATTCCTTCATTTGTGTGTCTGTTGAGCAGTGCAAGGCACGTCTCGAAGCGTACTTCGCGCTGGCGATCATTGAGTTCGTGGGGCACCCATTTGTCAAGCTTTTTTACCTTGCCAATTTGACGCAAATGGACCAATATTGCTACCAATTGCGTATACACAACCGCGCGCACGGCGCCGCGCACTTCGCAGGGGGCTGTTTTGGTTTTTTGGGCTTGAGTTTTTTCGAGACGGTAAAAAAAGTAATCCGGTAGAAATCTCGATGATTTTTCAAGTCGTAAAAACCGTGTTACAACCAAACAATTAATAGTATTTTAATATCCAGCAAACAATTAGCTCTTATGTTCCGAAATTTCATGTATTGCTTAGGAAGTTGATAAGAAGTATGAGCTCATCATAATCGAGCTCAATAACGCTCTATCGCCTTTAGGATTTATATCACCTGCGCGTATCAAAACTACAAGGCACCTACATATTTGTCTATGTGACGTTTGATAGTTACAACCTTAGTAAAATAAATAAATAAAAATGAAATAAAAATTATTGCTTAAAAAATGTGTACGAGTAAAGTGAAGCCTCCTGACTCCTGCGCTAGGTACACTTGTGTTACAGGTGCCAGTGTCTTCTCACAATCAGTAGGTAAGCTATGGATTTTATGCCATAATATACATCGTTTAATTTATGCTTAAAGTGCTTAGTGAAGTTTCAATAAATGGGTATTTATTGTCAAAAGTGATTATGAGGTCGACGAAAATAAATGACAACTTTAAAAACAATAATAGTGTACAGTCTTAAACGGTACATGTTTTGCTGACGCGGTGGTTTGCAGCAAACGCGTCACTTTAATACTAGGTATAAATATTCATACATTTCAATAAATCAATGAGTACAATTACTGCTACGCGGTGACTAACATTAGAGAAAGGAATCGTCAACAGTATTACTTGTATACACTATCCTACGTAATAAACCTAACGGGAACTAAGTGATTTTTTCTCTACGCGCTTCAACCTTAACAACTACAACTACTTCAAGTGTACGAACCGTACAAATAGTCACTTTCAAACATCATGCGATCAAATTGACAATCGAATCTTATAGAACACCACCACAGACCCCTAATATTATTTACATCAGAAGCAAAAATCATATTTCCATGCAAATATCTTTTATAGGAGAGAACTTAGCATTTCATTATACGGCTGTCATAGTCACATTGAGCGGTTTTCAATTTCCGCCATATTTCCTTTTAGTTGTTCCAGTTAACGGAGGCTTACATAGTTAGCGAAATAAGGCTTTTGTTGTAATCATTGTACCTATGTTTGTTTTATTGGGATTTGTTCTGGCTTTGTAAGTCTAGCCAGAGTGTTCTCGGCAGCAAATCTGAATTTTTTTTTTGATACCGCTTAAATTATTGTAAGGTCTAAATGTGTAAGGTCCCATTAAAATAGATTGACAAATTTTTAAACAGGGTTCAGTACGTCTAACCAAAGATATCCAAGCAAAAAAAAACACTGATAAAATTGATTTTATTTATTTAAAATAATATTTAAAAAAAACGCGGCGGGCGCGGGCGGTGACGTGGTCACGTGCGCCTGCACATTTGCATTATCAGAATTATGAGATAACAAAGACATGGATGTGTTTATGCATTGGGTAACCAACACTTTTAGTGTACTTTTGTTAGCTGTTTTTTTTTCGGGTATCTACTGCGTTTTTCTTATATTTTTTTTTTACCACTGTCCTTATTTTGGTGGTCTGAGTGATTTCTAAAAGTTTGTCCATCTATTTTAATGGGATCTTATATATATAGAAGAATAGATAAGACTATTCCTAGTAGTTAGGTAGTAGCTAGGAGTTCGAGGTACTAAACAATAGGCTCAACCAATAGGCCAAACACGCAAAACACGCGCGAACACACGCCACGCGCACGCCGCGCGGCGATGCGGCGCGTCGCGCGCCGCCGGCGCCGTGCCGCGCCGGCGCACGTTTCTGCATTTTGGCGCGCGCCGCGGCGCCGCGCGTCGCGCCCCGCGTGGCGTGGCGGGCGCCGCGGCGCGGCTGCGCGCCGGTCGGTGCCAACCGTGCGGCCGCGCGATTAGTTCTATAGTAGCATTATAAACGTTTATACGGCTACTGTAATGCTTATTTGGGCACAAATTATACGGCTTTACATCCTAAATAGGTTCACAATAGTTGTTTAATTGCATTACAGACGCATTATATTAGCATTATAATGGTCAAAGAAGGTATCAATCGCATTAAAGAAGCATTATACTGGCAATATTATTGATATTGAAGAAGTTAATTGCATTACAATAGCATTAGACTAGCATTAAAATGTAGTAAGAGAATGATTGGAGCTATTTAAGTGTTCACAGTTAGAACTTAAATAAACCCTACATCATTGCAAAAACATCTCTAATACCAGGGTACAAATTTTATAATACAATTGACGTTGTAATCTCGTAATACAATATGGACGAAAACGGTCAAAACTGAGTGAGTGACACCATATTTGTTTGCATTAAAAGAAAATGCACAATTCCTACTGGGTAACTTTTGACTCTTTTGTTATTTCATGCCTTCAAATATTACTGCGCAATGTAGTTTACTGTAAATGTCTATATAAGTTTCATTGAAAATTTTCACGCGCCTACGATATTTTATGGTTTTGATATAAATCGTTATATAAACCTAAGTGTGAAATAACTAAAACAATCGTGTATTCCCACTAAAGAACGAATTTTGCATAATTAACATAATAATATTGGTTGGGCAGTATTAAATTAAGTTATATAATTATTGTATAGTTCTATTGCTTTTATAAATAGGTCCGAATGATAATATTTTTTGGTTATAAAATATTTACAAAGTACATGTTACAAAAAACGTATGACACTGGATCCCGCACTGGGATACCCTGTGTCGCAGTATCCAGACCAAATCCAGGTCCAGTGAAATTGTTAATGAAATTAATGTCAAGAGAATATATAATATTATGTCACTAATTTCGTAATTAAAATTCAGCTTTAAATAAGCTAGCAAAAGTAACAAATTTAAAGAGACCTTCATGGCGTTGAGATTAATTAAAAAGAAGCGAAAGGTCAAAAACCGTTCATTGTGTGTTTTTTTTACATTTAGTAGCCGTGAAAGCAGTGCAAACAAATAAATAATAACCTAATTTGCGGTAAAATAATACTAATTATGCTCTCAGACTGGAGCGGGCTGGGGCTGCTTTGAGGCGGCTCCTGCCCAATCTGGGGGGTCCAAACGCCTCCTACCGGAGGCTCTACGCGGGGGTCATGCGGTCCATGGCCCTTTACGGGGCACCGGTGTGGGTGCGTTCCCTAAGGCTGCGGCCAGCCCAACGGTTGGAAACAGCAGATTTTTTTTTAATAACCGACAAAAAAATTGTACTCTATAGGGTCTATCATGTACTGAATCCATGGCAACAGGTTGCGCATCGATATGCCTGCCACCCTATATGCAAGGTTCTTTGAGTGGTGCAAAAAGTTTTTAGAGACATTCGGTTTTGTACTCGTATTAATATTTTATCAAGAATATCTAAAGAAGCTTAGCTCTTTATGATTTCTGAAAATACTTCGTGTTAACATGAAAATATGTAGCTGTAGGTAAGTACTACTAGATAAACGCTCTGGTATGAAAGTAAACATGTTTAAAATTTTACTTAGAATTTCCAAGAAGATAATTTCAAAAGATAAGTATTTACCTATCTACCTATACCTGCATCTCACGTAGTTGGAGGAGAAAAAATATTTTTTGTTGGATTTTTACTAGTATCACATAGAACGAAAGCCTTAAGCCGGTTGCAGACCGGCCGGTTGAAGCTAAGTTAGTTTAACTTAGCTCGTACAGCTAGGGTAATTAGGGTTCCGTACCAAAATGGTAAAAAAAGAACCCTTATGGTGTGACTCAGTCTGTCTGTCTGTCTGTCTGTCTGTCTGTCGGTCGGTCTGTCTGTCTGTCACAGCTGGATATCTCAAGAACTACTAATGCTATCAACTTGAAATTTGGAATAGTTTTAGATGACGTTTACCCCACTATCTTGCAAATAAAAAAGAAGTAAAAATATTTATGTTTTTTTTTTGGAACAGGCACTGAAAGGGGGTCTTAAATATTCAAAGTGGGGCTACTAGAGTATGTGAGGTATCATATGAAAGAGCGCTGTTTGCACATTCTCAAACATTTTTTATTTTTTTTAGGCCGCATAGTTTTCGATTTTTGACGAAAAATGTAAAAAAAATACCGTTCCCCCCCCCCCCCCCCTTATCTCCGAAGTTTGCAGAGATAAAAATCTAAAACAGTAATTTTGGTGTTTGTTTCAGATCTAACTTCACAAGACGATTCACCACAGACTACGTCTTCGTGAGGAACGGGGCCGCCGCCACGGAGCCGTGACGTGGAGCAGTCATCGACAACCAACCGTGGCGCTCTCTACCACCGAGGCCGAGTCAAGGAGTTGCTGTAGTTCTTGTTATTGTTCAGAATTAGCAAGGCTATAGAGGGAGTGTTAGAGGAGAGGAGCTCGTGGCTAAGTAATAACAGCCACACGGGTTGATCCGTCAGGTTAAGCTAAGCCAGGGTTGGTCAGTGGATGTGTGACCATCTTTACATACCGAGATTGCTCCGTGCCTCGGAAATCACGTTATGCCGTTGGTCCCGGCTGTTATTCGTGGATCTTTAACAGTCGTTACGGGTCGTCAGAAGCCCGAAAGTCCGATAACCAGTCTTACCAAGGGGTATCGTATTACCCAGTAACTGGGTTGTGGAGGTCAGATAGGCAGTCGCTCCATGTAAAATACTGGTATTCAGCTGCATCCGGTTAGACTGGAAGCCGAAAGGGGAAAGGCTATTGATAGAGGGAGTTCTGATTTTTAGAGTTATTTAGTTATACTAGGGCATGTGGGGAAATCACTGACAGGACTATTGTTGCCAATAAACCTGATATAGTGGTGGTGGATCGAATAGAGCGGCGCGCAATGATTATTGATATAACGGTCCCTTATGACGGGAACCTCTTTGCACCTGTTATAGATGCTTTCCTTAGAAATAATGGCAGGTATGTAAAAAATGCATGTACAAAGTATTTAGTGTGTATTTTATATGATGCAAAATTCTCAAAACAACAGTAGAAACCCTCTTAGTTGCCCTCAAGATCGATTAATGATCACACATTTGATAAAATTCTTGGCACTAAAAGACATATTTTAGTATCCATACATTTCTAAAACCACCTATTTTCGTAAAATAAAAACAATCAAAAGCAATTTTGAAGTTTACTATTAATATTTACACTATTAATGTTGATTTAAATACCTTTTTACATATTCTATACAATGACATGAATATTTACTTTGTAAAGTATTACTTATACTATTTTTAATTATTGTGAATGTGAAGACTACGTGGATCATTGTTTTTTATTTATTTTATCCTTTTCTCAGTTTTAGTTATAGTCTGACAGTTTGAGTAATTTATGCGGCCTACCCAAATGTCTTTTCTTTGGTATTGTTCGTCGAATCGTTAAGCTCCTTAAGTTTTGAGTTGAGCTGCACGATTACTGACAAATGCGTGCACTGACTGGACAGGTCCACTCAATCTGTGTGGTTCTTTCATCAAAAGACCATTTCAGACTGCAATCTACATGGTCTTCACATGATCTGACCAAGATTATGTCTGGACTTTAAAAGAGACTGTGACCTCTGAGTTTGTT
The DNA here is from genome assembly GCA_905163495.3 of Cosmia trapezina. Lineage (NCBI taxonomy): Eukaryota > Metazoa > Arthropoda > Insecta > Lepidoptera > Noctuidae > Cosmia > Cosmia trapezina. The sequence goes on from LR991050.1 coordinate 5,464,007, forward strand.
TCGGCGTTTCTTCTCAGAGTAGTCAGATAGGAAACGTCGAACTCATCTAGTTTAAAAAAAAATATGTTTGACGTGTAAAAGTGTTTGTACAAACCTACTTACAGAAAATAAATCATTTATCATTTATCATTTACTAATGGTCATCTCAAATTATTTGCAGGTACAACTTACTAGACTCTGCGATACTAGAATTATTTGAGTTCATAAAGCTGGAAGACATCAAGTCACTCTGTTCACATGTTGTTGAAAACTATGGAAAGATCTTAGAGGATGTAGAATACGTACAGACATTCAAGGCTTTAAAAACACGGTACGATCAACACCAGGACAAGTTGAAAGAGAGGGATCGAGGTGAGACAACATGTAATTACACCCTTTTCAATATTTATTAGTTTTAAGACTTACCCTGCACTTGGGTAGTAGAGCATGTCTACTCTAAAATTATTTACCGTAGTGTACCGTAGGAGCTCGTGGCTAAGTAATAACAGCCGCACGGATCGATCCGTCAGGTTAAGCTACGCTTGCCGGGGTTGTTCAGTGGATGGGTGACCATCTGTACATACCGAGATTCCTCCGTGCCTCGGAAAGCACGTTAAGCCGTTGGTCCTGGCTGTTATTCGTGGATCTTTGACAGTCGTTACGGGTCGTCAGAAGCCCGAAAGTCTGACTACCAGTCTACCAAGGGGTATCGTATTACCCAGTAACTGGGTTGTGGAGATCAGATAGGCAGTCGCTCCATGTAAAATACTGGTATTCAGCTGCATCCGGTTAGACTGGAAGCCGACCCCAAGATAGTTGGGAAAAGGCTAGGCTGATTGAGTGTACATATACACTTGTATACGTACACAGAGTGGGACGCGTCATTTCAGAGTAGACAAGCTCTACCAACATTATATTAAAAGGAAGAAGTCACAACAATTATACTGGTGACTTAAACATAAGCAATGCTTTCTGACTCTTCGTCTATTGACAGTTTACCGCGCATGAACTGACTGTCGACTACAATTTAATAGAATGCCTGCCAGTCTTGAACTAACTCGTTACCCGTGGTCCCGGGTCCATGGGTAATTTTAATTACCCGTGGTCCCATGCCCATGGCATTAGGGATTTCTCCCGGACTTCTGACTGATATCAATGATCTGATCAATATTGATAGATAGTGAAAACCATCAGTTACATAGGTACTTAAATAAGAAAGTTTACAAGGATGGAATTATTTTATTTGCTTTGAATGATTCAAAGCAAATAAAATAATTCCATCCTTGGGATCAAAAACATACTCCTAATAACAGCTATTTTGACATTGATGAATTCATAACCGATACACTAATGACTTACGACAAACTATCTTCACATTTGTAATGCGTATCCAACTGATATTACGCCATTAATTAATTCCATTAATGTATCGGTTATGAATTCATGATTTTCAATTGCTATTTTTGTTCTGGTTCTAACTGGATTATTATTATTTTTTATTATTTGTGTGTACTTAAACAATGCCTGAAATAAAAATGATTACTTAGATTTTTTGATTAAATTGAAAATTATGCTGGTGCCACTCTTGAAAGGGCTTTTGAGAATATTGTTGTTAGTATTACGCGATAAATAAATTGGCGTTATCTGAAGGATGTAACAGCACAAACTTGTGTGGCCATGGGGTTGCAAATCTTTCACAATCTTTGTCAAGAAATTCTAGTCGCCTTACGAAATATCTACAAGAGTGTGACCACCACCTAATCCAAGCATTCTCCAACAGTGAGCGGCAGCGTGGGCGTAGCAGAGGCAGTGGTACCATCACTACTCCGCACTAGATACCGGCGCGAGGCGCGCGCGCCGGACGACGAGGAAGAGATGTGGTTTAACGACGACGACGAGTTAGAGGACGACGCGCCGCTCGACGCGCAGACCACGCATGCGCACCCGCACGCGCATCACGCGCTCGACGCTATCGGTGTGTTTATATTATTGTACCTTATCTGTCAACCTTGACCCTTGTAATGAAACTAGTTTTAACATCATTGTGTAAACACTTCCTAGCAAGCAATGTTGTCGAATGCTATGCTGCTAATTTTGTAAATGCCCAAGTCTAAACCAAATTTGATTTGTGTAGAAATGGTAGTTGTCTACAATATTAGAATTTGTTTCAGGAAAAATAGTTGAAAAGAAAGTGTGCTCGAATACGGAAACAGTGAACGGCCCCAGCAGAGTCCTCCTAAGCACCACGTCCCCCAGCAAGCCGACGCACACTGACGTTCAGGTATCCTCGCCCAGATTACTCAATAAGGTAAACTTTTAGTTCCCTCACGCCTCTTCTCTGCTCGCTTCGCTGGGAATCATGTGATGTGTCAGTAATCTCAAATCAGAGGCAAAGGACTTGCATGGTTAAAATTTCTTGTGTCGTTTGTTGTTTAACTTAACAAGAATATGTGCGCACGGAGTAGTTGTAAACAAAGCGCGGAAACGCGTGGTCCTTCCCAAAATCAGAATGATGATACTTTTCTCCCAGCCATCTCTCTTATTGGAGGAGTTCACGACCCCTCGGAAAGCACGTTAAGCCGTTGGTCCCGGCTGTCGTTCGTAAATCTTTGACAGTTGTTACGGGTCGTAAGAAACCCGAAAGTCTGACAACCAGTCTTACCAAGGGCTATCGTGTTACCCAGTAACTGATTTGTGAGGGTCAGATATGCAGTCGCTCCATGTAAAATACTGGTATTTAGCTGCATACTGGAAGCTGACCTATACAACATAGTTGGGAAAAGGCTAGGCAGATGATGATTACTACTCTGTGTGTGCGGTTTCGTCAGGGGTTCACTATGGCGATAGTGTTTTAGTAGTTGTGTTTATCTGCCTGCAGTATTTCCTTACAAATTACGTGTGACTATTATTATGTAAATATAACCACCCTCCTTTGTTTCTGCCATTTGAGAAGCTAATTTACGTCTTATTACCTATTGCTTAAGATTTTCCCTGAACCCAGTTTGGCAAAATTCAACACAATTTGCTACGAAAAGCTGGGTGGACTGAGGTGATTGTAAAGTTAATACTGGGTCTGGTTTTAAAAATATTCAAAGGATGTAGGTAATTTTTATATTTTCTGTATAAGCTTTATCTTAGTGTAATCGCTCAACATACAGAACGGTTAACACTTTGGTAATGCCTAAATTCCACTCTGCAAATTTTCGAATCCATTTCGATCTTGCTTTGCCAATTCCCGAGCTTGTTTGATGTTATATTGGTACGAGTCTTGTAGTACATGAGTGTGTATGTGGCAGGGGCTGGTGGACTACGACGGCGACTCAGACGAGGAGGAGGAGGGCGGCGGGGCCGGGGGAGGGGGCGGCGACGAGCGCGACGCCAAGCGGCCGCGCCTGGCGTAGTGCGCCGCGCCGCACTCCGCGCGTTTCAAGGAATATAACCAGAGAGCCGCCCGCCTCGCTGCGCTGTGCACATGTCCCAGTGAACCATGGAACATGTCGTAAGATTAACTTTACTGTACGCTGTGGTATTTGTATCTGTCCGCGGTGCGACCCTGTTACAAAAGTGTGCGCGCGGCCGAAACCGTGCACGCGTTTCTTTACTGTAACAGAGTAGTTTGATTCTGATAGTTGGTTGCTGTGTCGGGTGCGAGGGGTCGGGGCCCGAGGCTGCCGCGCTACTCTCTGTGATGCCGGTACTGGATGCTCGTGTTCAGGCGCGATATTGTGATTTCTAGATTCTACGTTCTCACTATCACTGCCATCCTACCTCTTCCATCTCCCTTGCGTCACGATACCTCGCTCTCGTCACAACTTCCAGCCGATTGCATTTAAATTCGACACAATCGGTCGTTTATACTTGCGTTCGTTAGTCAACCGCTAGACAGTAAAGTACTCCAGCAGCTGGGTTATGTCCATTATTTGTAAATATGAAGTGCTGACACTCGAGTGTTCGACTTTAGTTAGTTAGTGTATGAAGTTCTTCATACTTTGTAGTGTAATAATTATACTTCAGATGGCATCAGAAAGTAGAACAAATATTGGTTACAAGGTGTATTTAATGTGAACTAATTTTAACAATTAGGTTACTTTTGTCAAGGATTGTAATCACAAAAAGTACAAAGAAAATATGAGTGGGAATTAAACGTCTAATAATAAATATTAATAGAAAAAGAAAAACACCCTGAATGCGATATGAAAATGTAAAAATGTACGTATGTATAAAAATCTTAGTTTATGAAGGATCACATGACCAATCTTTTTTTAGAGACATTTAAATCTGTGCTGTGGAATTGTTACTCACTAGTGCACTATGGTATCACAAACAGATGGGCATCGAATAATCTGTTGCGAGAACTTACGAAAATGTTTGTTTACTGCGCATCATAGACAAGTCAGCTGTGGAAATAATATTTGTGGTGTCAGATATACCGAGTTACTTATTCTCAATATTTTGCATTCCTTCTGTTGAGCTTCTTGGAGATTACAGTTTGTACTTTTCCAATTATTATTTTGCAGTAATCATTACTCAGGTCTTATTTTAAGCATGTAGTATATTAAATATACTATCGCAAATTTTGCGATAGTGGTCTTATTTCATTTTATTGTAACACAAAATAGGTATCTCCTAAAAGCTCTGACTTTGTTGAGAGTAGAGAATGGTTTTGTATGACTTATTTTTTTTTTTTTGTTAAATTTGCACCCGCATGACCCGCATTAATGAACTATATTAACATTGTAACTATCCTATATAAAATGTTCTGTGTGCCACCGCGTAAAACATGGGCATCTATGGAACACTGTAGTAGTTAAAATGTTATTAATTTTCAAGGGTGGATATGTCGTAGCCAACTAGCTTTATTAGCCGGTTAGTTAACAGCCTCGCCTTTGGAAGTAATAACGAACTCTGCGGTATGCGGTTGTTTATGTTATTATGTAATTTAATTACAGCTATAAAAATATTTAATTGATAAATATTACATTCAAACGACATCTTGGAAATGACTGGTTTATTCTGTAAACATTATCAATACTCTATGACATAAAATACTATTATTATAGAATAACCCACTACATCTTCCTCCTTATAACTATACAATAATAAAACAAATACAAACAGAACTAAGCACATATGAACCCATACTACAAAACTATCCCATTAATTAGATTCAATAAACATTGCGATATTAAGACTATTTAACACTAACATAAATTCTATATCTTTATTACTTCCTTTTTTTAAAATAAAACATAAAATAAAATGAAATGAAATAAAATGTTCCACAAAAACAACATTAAATATGTAGGTAACAAACATAACTTTTAAAATTTTCTATTTGACACATTGTAAACACACTTATATTGTACAATAATCATCAAAGCCATATCGTACTGGTGGACGAACAACTCGACCACTGGTGGTCCTCATGGGACTGGCACGGGCAGGCGAACCGTACGTCTGCAGTGGTCTTGGTGCATCTGACAATGAATCTGTACCACGCGGTGAAAAAGTAACCACGTCATCTTCCCATGAGTCATAATAGGCACGTTGTCTTACACTATGAGGCCTACTGTTTGCATTATTGTTATTTTTATTCTTATTAGTATGCAAAGGTAAGTTCATAAGGTGTTGACGATTTCTACGATAGCGACTACCATTTTCAGTTTCCACCCAATATGATCTGTCTCCATGTGCTGTACCTACTACTTTAGCCTTAACCCACTCTTTGTTCTGTCTCACACGTATATTTTGATTAGGTTCTAAAGGCAATAAATTTCTTGTTCCAACATCATATTGTTCTTTATATTTGTTAATCCTATGCTTTCTTTCCGCTTGGACAATATGCTTATTTACTAATTTGGGTTCTAATACTTTTGAATTTGCAGGAAGTTTTGTATTTAAGCGACGACTCATAAGCAGTTGTGCTGGAGAATACTTTTCCCCAGTAATAGGTGTATTTCTAAAGTTAAGAAGTGCTATTTGCCATTCTTCATTACTGCTTTGTGCTTTTAAAAACAGTGACTTTATTGTTCTTACATTGCGCTCTGCAAGGCCATTTGACCTCGGATACAACGGCGAGCTCGTTTCATGTTCAAAATCCCAAGACCCACTGAATTTTCTAAATTCCTCAGATGAGAACTGTGTCCCATTATCAGTAATAAGTTTACTAGGTACACCAAACCGACTGAACATACTTTTCATTGCAATTATAACCGAACAACTTAATAAGTTACTTAATGAAGCCACCTCAACAAATTTGGAATAATAGTCAACTACTAGTAAATAATGCTTCCCCTGAAAGTCAAAAATATCAGCTGCTAAAACTTCCCACGGACGCGCAGGTACCGGGTGCGGGCGCAGCGGTTCGCGCGGGTTATCAGCACGGTACCGCTGACAAGTCTCACAGTTTAGCACGACACTCGCGATGTCAGAGGTCATACCCGGCCACCACATCACTTCACGTGCCCTTCTTTGACACTTTTCAACGCCTAAATGCCCTTCATGTATACGCTGAAGCATTATGCAACGCAACTTATCAGGAATTACAACCCGCTCATTTCTAAATAATATACCATTAATGACATGCAATTCATTATGCACATTCCAATAAGGCTTAACTATATCCTTTGCATCACACCTATTATTAGGCCATCCTTTCCAATAATAATCAAGAACATTAGCTAATATCTGATCCTTACTAGTTTCTTCCCTAATTTTGGCTAACATTTTAGGAGTCGCTTCCACATTTTCAATCAACAAATTAACATGCACTATCACATCATTAGCTAAATCTTCTTTAGAATATTTTTCAACTGCAGACCTTGACAAAGTGTCAGCAATAAACAATAACTTTCCAGGTTTATATTCTAGCTTTACACAATAATGTTGTAATTTTAACATGAGTCTTTGCAAACGAGCCGGTATTTCATTTAACTGTTTTTTAAATATTGTTTCTAATGGTTTATGATCACTTTCTACTATAACTTTAGAATGACCATATATGTACTGATGAAAACGAGTACATCCAAAAACTACAGCAAGCAACTCTTTTTCAATTTGTGCCCAATGTTTTTCAGTAGGAGTCAGAGTGCGTGCTGCATATGCCACTGGCTTCCCATCTTGTAGCAAGCAAGCACCTAGCCCTTGAGAGCTTGCATCTACTGATACTGTGACTGCCTCATTTGGCGAGTAATATCTAAGTACTGGTGCACTACTTATCATATTTTTTAAACTATTAAAAGCATTATCATGAGTATAACACCACTCAAATCCTACATCTTTCTTCATTAATTCCCTAAGTGGAGCTGAAATTTCCGAGTATCGAGGAATAAACCTGGACAAATAATTTGTAACACCCAGAAATCTTTCTAACTCTTTTTTTTCTTTTGGCTGTGGCATTCCTATTATAGCCTTTACACGACTTTCATCTGGCTTCATACCATTAGTATCAAAGACATGACCTAAAAATTTAATGCTACTTGCACCAAATACACACTTTTCTTTATTAAACTTTATACCAGAGGATTTGGCTCTTCTTAAGACTTCACCTACCCTTTCATCATGTTCCATTTTATCTTTTCCCCAGATTAAGATATCATCGATATAAGTTTCTACCCCTTCCATCTTGAAAATTTTATACATTTCATTATGAAAAATCTCTGGAGCACAACTAATACCAAATGGCATTCTCATAAATCTATATCGCCCAAATGGCGTTGAAAAAGTACATAGCTTGGAGCTGTTCTCAGTTAATTTAACCATCCAAAACCCATTTTTTGCATCACATTTTGAAAAATATTTAGCACCTGAAAGATTACTGGCTATTTCATCTAATGTAGGTAACTGAAAATGACTTCGCTTTATTGCTCTGTTCAAATTTTTCGGGTCTAAGCAAACACGCAAACTTTTTTTTGGCTTTTCTACCACAACAATACTTGAAACCCAATCAGTTGGCCCATCTTCTTTTTTAATTATATTTAATTTCTCCATATTTTCTAACTCACTCTTAAGACGAGGACGCAGTTTTAAAGGTACTTTTCTAGTAGCTGTAACAACCGGAGGAACAGATTCATCTATCTGTATCTCACATTTGTTTGGTAAGCAACCAATTCCATTGAAAATTGATTCATCATTAAATAAACCACAAATAGACAACTCCTCATTTTTCATAATTAGTTTCAAATTCACACAAGCCCTTAATCCTAATAAATTATTACAGTCTACATCCAAAACATAAATTTTTTGCATAGTTTTAATTTTTTTATGCTGTAACAATGCCTCAAAGTATCCTACCACGGGCAATTCTTTTTTACTTATTTCTCTTAAAACAGTTTTACATTTTTTAAGAGAATTTATCATAAATCCACTTTTATTAAAGCTTTTTAATGACATTACTGAAGCATCAGCACCACTATCTAACTTAAATTTCACACTGACACCGTTGACATCAATAACACAATGCCAGGACTCAGATGAATCATTTGATGCCTCTATTGAAATATTGTACATAAGTAGCTCACCATTAATACAGTCCTCACCATCGCTATTTTCGCTACTGCATTCCTGCACTTCTCGCACGATTCTAGACCGACAACATTTTGCAAAATGTCCATTTTTGTCACATTTATAACACTTCACATTGTATGCCGGGCAGCGACCATCTATAATATGTACAAATCCACACCTAGCACAAGGTCGTTGTTGCTGTTGTTGAGATGCTCCAAATGATCTTCGACCACGTTCCCCATTTCTACCTGCACTAGCCCCTAACTGGCGTGCACCACTTCCATCAGCACGAGCATCATTACGGGCATTTCCTCGTCGCAGCTGTTCCAATGCAGCGCTGCTCGTTTCTGGAACCATTTTATTGGATGAACATACTGCTGCTTGCTGTCCAGCTCGCTCTGCGGCTCTACACATCTGACTTGCTTCCTCCAACGTGAGCTTCGTTTTAGCTAGCAGTCGCTCTCTCATATGATTATCTTTTATTCCCCTGATCAATTGTGTCAAAGTCAGGCTGCTTTTCAAAGAACCAAACTCACAATATTTACTGTTCGCATTGAGTTGACCCAAAAATTTTTCAAAGTTGTTTTCATTTTGGTAAGTTTCAAAGAACGTATGCCTTTCAAAATTTACATTAGTTCTCGGATCACAATATTCTGCGAACTTTTCAGTAATAACTGTGTAATCACTTTTATCTGACTCGCTAATATCCAACTCATTAAACAATTCTCTTCCATATTTTCCAATAATATGCATAAATAATGCACATTTTACATCCGATGTTGTTTTGTTTTTTCCCGACGCCACCAGAAAATAATCGAATGCCGTCTTCCATTCTCTCCAATTTTGTGCAATATTGCCTTCTTCTTGTAACGGCGCCGGCTGTTGAATCGCCGCGTAAACATTTTCTATATCTTTTCCTCCCATTATTGCTCAATCCTAAACAATTTTAAAGCTCATTTGAGTACTATTTCCACTATATTTTAATTACACCTGACACCATATAGAAGTATGAGTCTGAATCAAACGACATCTTGGAAATGACTGGTTTATTCTGTAAACATTATCAATACTCTATGACATAAAATACTATTATTATAGAATAACCCACTACAACTTACATCTTTGGTTTAAAAACAAATACTGTCTGAATTACTTCGGGATTATAAAATGTTTACAAGTATAACTAAGGACCCATCAGGTTAGGCTACGCTTGCCGGGTCCGTGGATGGGCGACCATCTTCATCTCATACCGAGACTCCTCCGTGCCTCGCCGTTGGTCCCGGCTGTCATTCGTGGATCTTTGACAGTCGTTACGGGTCGTCAGAAGCGCGAAAGTCTGACAACCAGTCTTACCAAGAGGTATTATAGTATTACCCAGTAACAGGGTTGTGGAGTTCAGATAGGCAGTCGCTCCATGTAAAATACTGGTATTCAGCTGCATCTGGTTAGACTGGAAGCCGACCCCAACGTAGTTGGAAAAAAGCTAAGGCTTAGGGTGCGTTTCCACTGACGCGGAGCTGGGCGGAGCGGAGCGGAGACGTGCAGGAATCGACCAATCATAATGGTTGAAATCCTCATCGCGTCTCTTGTCTCGTCTGTAATTGGACGATTCCTGCACGTCTCCGCTCCGCTCCGCCCAGCTCCGCGTCAGTGGAAACGCGGCCTAAGGCTCTCACTTCGCATCACTTCTGCTCACTTGTTTTTTATTTGACACTTTGAATTTAAGGCGGAACTATACGCCAATGACCTTGAGTGGTTAGCTTGCGCGTTCTGAGCTGAGCTCACGCAACGCGTCGTACGTCCAGCCAGTAATAGGACTCGCCCATCAAGGAGCGCTGTCCCAAATTAGACGCATTATTAATTTATTATACATAAAACAAAAGGCATTTTAATAAAACACGTATACTAAAAGATAAATAATTAAATTATCTTTAAAATGGTGAAGGTTTCATAAAAATACGCTTGACAGTTTTTGCATGATTCTCAGTTTTTTATCTGCGTTAGACATAACTTTACACATTAATTACACTATTTAATATAAACATAATCTAAAATATTCACATATTAAGTTATTAAGAAAATGCTCTAATTTAACATATATTTTTTCCAAATCATTAACACTACTCGTTTAGACGTGATCTTCAGTTTAAAATCATCAAAAGTCAGATAGCGTCGCCTTAAAACGCCAATCAAGAAACAGCGGATTCAGATTCGAAGTTTAGAATAAGGTCTTACAGAATCACACACATGGCTGTTTTTCTAGTCTAATTCTGTCAGCACAATGTGAACAGGCCTTAACGTTTTGTTCTTCGTACTTGTAGTGTTGATTGACGGCACTGAATTAGATGTTTAGAACAATTGGAGGTTGACTCTCGGGTAGTGCGGATTCATTCGTTACGGAAATCTTTTGGGAGAGGTCACGAGGTCAGGTAGAACAGGTGGCGGTTGTTTTTAGGGTTCCGTACCTCAAAAGGAAAAAATGGAACCCTTATGGGATCACTTCGTTGCCCGTCTGTCTGTCTGTCAAGAGCCTTTTTCTCAGAGGGAATGCTTTACGTCTAATAAAGTCGTATCTAAGTGGACGTCTTCAATATACAGAAATCTCAAAAATATGCGTAAAATCAAAACGTGAGGTTAAATATTTATCAAGCCCTAGGGAAATTAAATATGGCGTTCCGCAGGGCAGCGTTCTAGGGCCATTATTATTCTTGGATCGTGTCCTGAAAATTCCATACTAGCTTTGGCTAGCGGCTTCGCCCGCGTAGTTGTCGGAGAATATCCCACGGGAACGTACTACTGGGAAATCCTTCCTTATTCCTAATTATCTGCATTATAAAGGGAACATCTTTGCAAAATTTCAGCTTTCTAGGGTCAAAGGTTTGGGCTGGGCGTTAATGAGTACTTCAGTCAGGACTTCTTTTTTTAACCGACGAAAAAAAAGGAGAAGGTTCTCAAGTCGACACGTATTTTTTTTTTATTTATGACCACATAACTTTTTACAGAGTCCGATTTGAAATATTCTTATTTTATTATACCTCGACGTTAGTCCCATGTAAAATTTGTTAACTTTGCTCGGGTAATTTTTAAGTTAGCTGCAATAATACGTATTTTTCTCCCAATTTTTATGAAGATGATGTTCTAGTTTCTTTTGCAGGCGTTAGATATTGTGTACCACAACTGAAAAGTGAAAAATAAAAACTTGTCTACAAAAGTAACAACTGTCTTCCAAAAAAAACATTGTAAAGTGAAAAATAACTTTAATTTCGGAAATCGGTGTCTTTGGTTTTGTAATTTCGTTTTTTTTCACACCGACTTCCGAAATTAGCGTTTAAAAAAAGGTTTTTTTTATAGATTTATACTAAAGCCAATAAAAGTAGAGTTCCCTGTGCAAGCACTGATCTAAAGCAATACTACGAGATACGGCTAAGACCATTAATTAAGTCCAAGGTTGAATCATGCTTTGCCAACCCTATACGGTATATAGGTGGCATTGAATTTCCACGTAGATATAGTACCTATGTGCAAACAAGTCACTAAATAATAATACTAATGAGACAAGTAGTCAAGTACCCACTTAATAGATCCCGCAGTGAGAGTAAACAAGACAGAAATAATTATATTTTCTGTATCTCCTTCGCGTATTTAAACTTTTTGCCTGGCCCCAGTTGTTAGCCATAGACTGAGGCCCAACAAACATTGACTTCAACTGCCACGGTACGATTTGTATAAAAAGTAAGCATTGCTCGACTACATTCCAGCTTACAAGTCATTGTCAAACATATCACGCACGCTGACGGCTACTCTACAACTTGCCACCAATAAAAACTTTTTACAAAAAAAAACAACCGACTCCCAAAAAAACACTACAAAGTGAAAAATAACTTTAATTTCGGAAGTCGGTGTCTTTGGTTTTTTATTTACTTTCGTTTTTTTTGCCACCGACTTCCGAAATTAAAGTTATTTTTCACTTTGTAGTGTTTTTTTGGGAGTCGGTTGTTTTTTTTTTGTAAAAAGTTTTTATTTTTCACTTTTTAGTGGTGACACTACAACTCAAGTAGCGCAATTTGAAGCGGCATATAGTTAGCATTAAATCATTTATAGCCAGAGTGCACCTCATGATAATTGCAATAAGCCCAAACACGGCTAGGATACAGTGTTTTATTACTGAGTTCCGATGCCTACCTTCCGGCTTCTTCATCAGATCGGTTCGATGCTCGAGAGATCGAGCTTCGTCATAGTCGCTTAACTATTTTAATGGAGATATCTTATCGCCATCCGTGAAATACTTATCATCGTTGAGGAGTTCCAGTGGCTTTCTGTGGTCTACCTAATTGGTCCGCTGCGTCCGATCCATCTGTTGGGGTATGTTTCATCTAAGTAATTTCGGACCTGGGTTGCATAGTGACACGGGGCGCCGTCATTTTGCAACACCATGGTTCGTCTGAGTTCGAGATTCACATCTGCCAGCAACAATGGAAGTTCATTTTCCAAAAAGTTTTTGTATGTTTCTCCATCAAGTCTGGACGGCAGTTCAAACGGACCAATTAGTTCGCCATTGAGGATACCAGACCACAAGTTAACGCTGAAGCGATGTTGAAATGTCGAAGCTCTCACTTCGAGTGGATTGTTATTGCAGGTAAAAGAGTTGCACCCTCGTTTACAACCCATAGTCCACGAGAACGGATCGCGCAAAATTCATTAAACTAACATTTAAAAAAATCTCCGTGTTTAAATCTTAGCTTTCCTGCAGTCATTTTTGGTTAGCAAACTAAATAACCTTAGGAGCGACAAAATGGAAAAAAAAAAATTAATCAGATAGCTAATTTTAAGAATTTTCCACCTCGCAGTCTTTGAAGGCCGATTAAGGCCAAAGTTAGCCCCATTAAGTCCTACGTTTTTTAATGATTATGAAAGCTGAGAGTCTGGCGCATTCTTGAAGCCTACTTGAGAACCATGAAGTCACCTGTTTAGATTTTTAATTTGAAGTTGAAAATTTAAGTCATAATTTACCGAACGTAAATTTTTCACTTTAGATCAACATTTTCATAACTTTCATCACAGTTACGAAGCTGATTATTTTATGCATAAAAGTACTACTTATGAAAATTCAGTTGCAAAAAAAGAAACTCGATAAAACCCTCTACTTTTTTTTTTAGAATTTTTTTAGGTTGGTCAGGTCGAAAATTTTCAAACATTCAGAAAAAAATTCATAACTCACTGCTAACCTTCTGTCAGGCACCACTGCCATCAAGTTGAACCTGTAATACCAAAGAAAGAAAGATCTAGTAAAGAAGGATCTCATGACTAAATAATACATCATAATCATCATCATAATATATTACATCTTTCTTGCCCTTGCATTAGAAAAACACTTTTGTACTTTTATAAACAACTAGCTTTTGCCCGCGGCTTCGCCCGCGTGGATGTCGGAAAATATCTCATGGGAATGTTCATGTGGAAAACATAGGGCCGTCCGATATAACTGTGCAAACTCAAATCGCTACGATATATCGTTACCGTGTATAGTAGGCATAAAGCTACCAGTCGGCATGACTTTTTCCGACATCTTCAACAGTCGTCGTCATATTTCAGCCAATTTACACAAAACTATAATGAATTACCCTGAATCACTCCGTTCATTGGAGAAAACCGTATGACAATCCGTTCGGTACTTTTTGACATTATCGCATTCAAACAAACAGACTTACGCGGCGGGGGGACTTGTTAATTACTTAAAATTTATTATGCCAGTCACGCTCTAATAACAAATAACTTTTGTCCGAGTGTCCACTCGTTCAAATAATTTCCTCGTAAAAACGCCGAATAAAATAAAGACTAAATGTTACCTCAAGATTCGAACTATGACTACAATTCCAATCCCTTAAATCTCTTAAAAAGAGGTAGGTACACAAACATTTGTCAACCCCTATTGTACCAGATTCCCTGAAAACGATCAACAAGGTGGTTTTTTAAAGCTGTGTATCTCATAAACCGTAAATAATTTTGACATGTAAAAAAAATATGATATTTTCAAGTCCTTTTCGCATACAGTGATGGAAGCCAAAACATAATTAAACATACTTTAATGCACCAAAAAAATCTTTAAACATACCTCTTAATAATCTTTAAAAGCTGTTTATCCCTTCATTAGCAATTATAATTATAATTAAAAATATACCATGAAATGTCAAATTCCAAACTGCGTCCAGTGATGGATTACTTTTTATTAAATAGTTAATTTCTAATTTTATACGATTTTATTTGCACTTTTACGACATAATTCCGGTGCGCGTGAGAATCTTCTATCTCGTGCGTCAAACTAGACAGCCATAACGCCATTTCACTTACACACCGAGCTAAACCAAGCTTGGAACCAGGGCCTTAACACACATTTCATGAACAACAAAGATTTCTATAGGTATGCTATATAAGGTAAAAGTTAGCACTGTGGGAAGTCACGTCTTCCTAATGATATTTATGCTAAGACCAACCCTACTTGTCGCTGAAGTAAAAGCATGCCTTTTGCTGTGTGCACTAAATATAGAAGTATCTATACCCGACTCACTCAAAGTAATTAGGGTTCCTTACCAAAATGTTAAAAAAGAACCCTTATGGTGCGACTCAGTCTGTCTGTCTGTCTGTCACAGCTGGATATCTCAAGAATTACTAATGCTATCAACTTGAAATTTAGAACAGTTTTAGATGACGTTTGCCAACTTTTTTGCAGACATAATAAAAATATATCATTTTTTTTTGCAACAAGGCCTGAAAGGTCTTAAAAATTGTAAGTGGGGTTACTAGGGCATGTGCAGTATCATATGAAAGAGCGCTGTTTGCACATTCTCTCATTCTGTAACATTTTGTTTTTCTTTTTTTTTAAGCGTCACAGTTTTCGACTTTTGAAGAAAAATGTAAAAAAAATACCGCCCCTCCCCCTCATCTCCGAAGCTTGCATAGAAAAAAATCTGAATATTAGAGGAAAAATAAAACGATGTCCCTAAATAGCACACTTTTTCAGAAATCGGAACGGAATCCTCAGTGCGCGAGTACCTCCATCGTGTATCTCAATGCCATTTCCATCCTTTAAATCTTCGCCTAAGTTCCATACGACTCCATAAACAAATACCTATGCATACTTGTAGGTATTATAATTCTCGCCTACGCAGGGAGTACAACAGAATGATATGAATAATATGAATATTCAGGAGTATATACTGTGACGTGGCATAAATTTAACTGAGTATAAAATCCGCGGACTAAGCGGGATATTGTTGTACAGACATGTCACAACACGTTTGAAATTATAAAAATTATGCTCCTAAATTGTTTGCTGCGGTGAAAGAAAAATATGGTGTAGTGTAGCTGGATGTATGTAAATGTTTTGTAGTAAGAGGTTCTTGTTAAAGCTCTGATAAAATTGAAGCGAATCCCACGTGGGTTGCGAGACGAAACGCCGATTGAGTCAATTGAAGCGAATCCCACGTGGGTTGCGAGACGAAACGCCGATTTAGTCAATTGAAGCGAATCCCACGTGAATTGCGAAACGAAACGCCGATTGAGACAATTGAAGCGAATCCCACGTGGGTTGCGAGACCAAACGCCGATTGAATCAATTGAAGCGAATCCCACGTAGGTTGCGAGACGAAACGCCGATTGAGTCAATTGAAGCGAATCCCACGTGAATTGCGAAACGAAACGCCGATTGAGACAATTGAAGCGAATACCACGTGGGTTGCGAGACCAAACGCCGATTGATTCAATTGAAGCGAATCCCACGTGGGTTGCGAGACCAAACGCCGATTGAATCAATTGAAGCGAATCCCACGTGGGTTGCGAGACGAAACGCCGATTGAGTCAATTGACTAATAAACAACGTGTCGTTTTGCTTCCTCGTAAAATTTCCGGGTGTGGTGGGGACAGAACATAAAATCGAATAACTTTCTCCATGGGACCAACATCGTATTCGCGAAAAAATTTTCAACTGACCTATAGAAAACTTCAATACCTACTCGACGCAAATGTAGGTATGGGACGGCTGATTATTAGCTACATTTATGTTCGTATAACTCGTCAAAATCATCAGTTGATTATTTTTCTCGATTTCAGTTTAGGTCCCATAGTAAAAGTTGGTCATAATGAGGAGTACAATGAACCCTTAAGAGATATGGTATGAAATAGCCTACCACACGCCCAGTAACCCTAAAAAAAAATCAAGAAATGAATTTCTTTATTGTCAGGGTTCCGTACCAAAATGGTAAAAAAGGAACCCTTATGATGTGACTCAGTCTGTCTGTCTGTCTATCTGTCAAGATATCTATATCTTAAGAACTACTAATGCTATCAACTTGAAATTTGGAAAAATTTTATATGACGTTTACCCAACTATTTTCCAAATAAGAAAGAATTAAAAATATTTTTATTTTTTTTTGTAACAGGGACTGAAAGGGGTCTTAAAAATTCAAAGTGGAGCTACTGGAGCATGTGGTGTATCATATGAAAGAGCGCTGTTTGCACATTCCCAAACTTTTTTTTTCTTTTTTGTAGGCCGCATAGTTTTCGACTTTTGACGAAAAATGTAAAAAAAATACCGCCCCCCCCCCTTATCTCCGAAGTTTGCAAAGATAAAAATCTGAAATTATTCTATGTGATAGAAATTTATGTAAAGATTACAGGAAAAATAAAACGATGTTTCTAAATAGCCCACTGTTTCAGAAATCGGAACGGAACCCGCGGTGCGCGAGTCCGACTCGCTATTGACCGGTTTTTTTATCATGTTTAGATAATTACATAAATACCGCATCGAGGAGCTCGTGGCTAAGTAATAACAGCCGTACGGGTCGGTCTGTCAGGTTAAGCTACGCTTGCTGGGGTTGGTCCGTGGATGGGTGACCATATTTACACACCGAGATTCCTCCGTGCCTCGGAAAGCACGTTAAACCGTTGGTCCCGGCTGTTATTCGAGGATCTTTGACAGTCGTTACGGGTCGTCAGAAGCCTGAAAGTCTGACAACCAGTCTTACCAAGGGTTATCGTATTACCAAGTAACTGGGTTGTGGAGGTCAGATAGGCAGTTGCTCCATGTAATTCTTTCTTATTTGGAAAATAGTTGGGTAACCAACTATTTTCCAAATAAGAAAGTATTAAAAATATTTTTATTTTTTTTTGTAACAGGGACTGAAAGGGGTCTTAAAAATTCAAAGTGGAGCTACTGGAGCATGTGGTGTATCATATGAAAGAGCGCTGTTTGCACATTCCCAAACTTTTTTTTTCTTTTTTGTAGGCCGCATAGTTTTCGACTTTTGACGAAAAATGTAAAAAAAATACCGTCCCCCCCCCCCTTATCTCCGAAGTTTGCAAAGATAAAAATCTGAAATTATTCTATGTGATAGAAATTTATATAAAGATTACAGGAAAAATAAAACGATGTTTCTAAATAGCCCACTGTTTCAGAAATCGGAACGGAACCCGCGGTGCGCGAGTCCGACTCGCTATTGACCGGTTTTTTTATCATGTTTAGATAATTACATAAATACCGCATCGAGGAGCTCGTGGCTAAGTAATAACAGCCGTACGGGTCGGTCTGTCAGGTTAAGCTACGCTTGCTGGGGCTGGTCCGTGGATGGGTGACCATATTTACATACCGAGATTCCTCCGTGCCTCGGAAAGCACGTTAAACCGTTGGTCCCGGCTGTTATTCGAGGATCTTTGACAGTCGTTACGGGTCGTCAGAAGCCTGAAAGTCTGACAACCAGTCTTACCAAGGGTTATCGTATTACCCAGTAACTGGGTTGTGGAGGTCAGATAGGCAGTTGCTCCATGTAAAATACTGGTATTCAGCTGCATCCGGTTAGACTGGAAGCCGACCCCAACATAGTTGGGAAAAGGCTAGGCAGATTGAGATATAGATACCCCATCAGGTCTGCGAGTTTCGCTAGCTATTTATTTTAACCCTGTAGATGTGTTAAGACTGGCGCTAATAGTGGTGTGACCTCTTAATCATTAAAACAATCGACGGGCGCAGTCACGTCCCACGTAGAATTCCCCTTAGTTTGAATACTTTGAATACGTCGTACGCCAATACGCCAAGTTAAAAAGCCGATTTCCATGAATCAGCCAAAGCAAGGGACATAAGACTTTGTGTGAGCTCACTTTGGGTGTTAGTTCCTTTGGTGGTGCAGATTACATCACCAAAGGAATTTACAATCAAAGTAAGCAGCTATACCTACATATAAATAAATGCACCTACACCTGTTACTTTTCCTCTGGAGAGCTGATGAATGTATGACAGTACTTTTTAACCGACTTCAAAAAGGAGGTTCTCAATTCGTCGGAACCTTTTTTTTTTTTTTTTAATTTTTTTTTTTATGTATGTTCCCCGATTACTCGAAAATGGCTGGACCGATTTGGATTTTTCTTTTTTTGTTCGAAAGGGTATACTTCCCAAGTGGTCCATGATCATCGCATCATCCTTAAGTTACGGCTGCCATCCTTTTGAAGTTATCCCTAGGTCGATGAAAAATAGATCTGGGAAGAATCAAGACGAAGAATCAAGACGAAGATCATTTTGAAGAAAATGGCTAAACGAAATAAATATTGTTGAAAGGCCTTGCCTTGTAAGAGTGCAATTACCCCGCAGCGCCACTTCAATTTTATTCACATAGCTAGCCGTTTCACTGACCTTCTAGAAGAAAACTGCTGTTAAATTATTACAAGAAAAGTAAAAATAACTTACCAAAATGCCTACACTCATGCACATAATGAATTAATGACCCTTACGTACATGACGTCGCAGCAACATATTTATTACGAACGCTAACAGTTTATAGAAGATGTTTACCTACAAGCGGTATTTAAATAAGCGTGACCTTTCTGTTTTTAACATGACCCTTCAACCCGATCATCGATGCTGATATAAATATCCCCAAGTGGTTGTAAGGAAGCTACATAATTTAGTACTTAGCTCGCCGATCGATGGAGTTTCGGACACTATACTTACTGCGCCTACATTAGGCGTAATCACACGCAACTTACGTAGAAAACAAAGCTTTTTTGGAAGATACTAAATGTACCTAAACAACAAAACAGAGTCTCATATTTCAATTTCCAGATTAGACAAGAATTTTCTTTGAGTGATGGCCCGCCACATCGTGTAGGTGCCGACAAAACCAATTTCCTGTATAGATCTCTTAAACTGAAACCTTATTGGAACAGCTTATCATGCAATTACACTTTCAATAGAATTGGAGTATATAGAAAATAAGCATCTAAAAGTTAAATAACCTGGATTCTGAAGTAGCTCATTAACTTCGAATGGGTACACTACTGTTTCATGCCTTTTAAGGGTGTTGGAACGCGATGAGAGCTGCAGGCGGTAACTCCGAAATACCAAACAGTGAAAGAAAAATATTCCATTGTAACTGATTACAAAAAGTTACAGATATGGAAAAATAATTCTTCTCTCACAACTAGTCACCAAACAGTGAATGAAAAATCTTCCATTGTAACTGATTACAAAAAGTTACAGATATGGAAAAATAATTCTTCTCTCACAACTAGTTACCAAACAGTGAATGAAAAATCTTCCATTGTAACTGATTACAAAAAGTTACAGATATGGAAAAATAATTCTTCTCTCACAACTAGTTACCAAACAGTGAAAGAAAAATCTTCCATTGTAACTGGTTACAAAAAGTTACAGATATGGAAAAATAATTCTTCTCTCACAACTAGTTACCAAACAGTGAATGAAAAATCTTCCATTGTAACTGATTACAAAAAGTTACAGATATGGAAAAATAATTCTTCTCTCACAACTAGTTACCAAACAGTGAAAGAAAAATCTTCCATTGTAACTGGTAACAAAAAGTTACAGATATGGAAAAATAATTCTTCTCTCACAACTAGTTACCAAACAGTGAAAGAAAAATATTCCATTGTAACTGATTACAAAAAGTTACAGATATGGAAAAATAATTCTTCTCTCACAACTAGTCACCAAACAGTGAATGAAAAATCTTCCATTGTAACTGATTACAAAAAGTTACAGATATGGAAAAATAATTCTTCTCTCACAACTAGTTACCAAACAGTGAATGAAAAATCTTCCATTGTAACTGATTACAAAAAGTTACAGATATGGAAAAATAATTCTTCTCTCACAACTAGTTACCAAACAGTGAAAGAAAAATCTTCCATTGTAACTGGTTACAAAAAGTTACAGATATGGAAAAATAATTCTTCTCTCACAACTAGTCACCTAACAGTGAATGAAAAATCTTCCATTGTAACTGGTTACAAAAAGTTACAGATATGGAAAAATAATTCTTCTCTCACAACTAGTTACCAAACAGTGAAAGAAAAATCTTCCATTGTAACTGGTTACAAAAAGTTACAGATATGGAAAAATAATTCTTCTCTCACAACTAGTTACCAAACAGTGAAAGAAAAATCTTCCATTGTAACTGGTTACAAAAAGTTACAGATATGGAAAAATAATTCTTCTCTCACAACTAGTTACCAAACAGTGAAAGAAAAATATTCCATTGTAACTGATTACAAAAAGTTACAGATATGGAAAAATAATTCTTCTCTCACAACTAGTCACCAAACAGTGAATGAAAAATCTTCCATTGTAACTGATTACAAAAAGTTACAGATATGGAAAAATAATTCTTCTCTCACAACTAGTTACCAAACAGTGAATGAAAAATCTTCCATTGTAACTGATTACAAAAAGTTACAGATATGGAAAAATAATTCTTCTCTCACAACTAGTTACCAAACAGTGAAAGAAAAATCTTCCATTGTAACTGGTTACAAAAAGTTACAGATATGGAAAAATAATTCTTCTCTCACAACTAGTTACCAAACAGTGAATGAAAAATCTTCCATTGTAACTGATTACAAAAAGTTACAGATATGGAAAAATAATTCTTCTCTCACAACTAGTTACCAAACAGTGAAAGAAAAATCTTCCATTGTAACTGGTTACAAAAAGTTACAGATATGGAAAAATAATTCTTCTCTCACAACTAGTTACCAAACAGTGAAAGAAAAATATTCCATTGTAACTGATTACAAAAAGTTACAGATATGGAAAAATAATTCTTCTCTCACAACTAGTCACCAAACAGTGAATGAAAAATCTTCCATTGTAACTGATTACAAAAAGTTACAGATATGGAAAAATAATTCTTCTCTCACAACTAGTTACCAAACAGTGAATGAAAAATCTTCCATTGTAACTGATTACAAAAAGTTACAGATATGGAAAAATTATTCTTCTCTCACAACTAGTTACCAAACAGTGAATGAAAAATCTTCCATTGTAACTGATTACAAAAAGTTACAGATATGGAAAAATTATTCTTCTCTCACAACTAGTTACCAAACAGTGAATGAAAAATCTTCCATTGTAACTGATTACAAAAAGTTACAGATATGGAAAAATTATTCTTCTCTCACAACTAGTTACCAAACAGTGAATGAAAAATCTTCCATTGTAACTGATTACAAAAAGTTACAGATATGGAAAAATTATTCTTCTCTCACAACTAGTTACCAAACAGTGAATGAAAAGGCATGTCCTACAATCAAAAATTCGAAAACGTGACATCTACCAACCCGCACTGGGAACCCGTGGTAGAGTACAGCCCACTCCCTCTGGAAGAGAGGAGGCCTGTGTCCCAGCAGTGGGAACATTATAGGCTGATTATGCATTTTACTTTACTATAAATAAATCTATATTTAAACAATATAAATGAAAGTCGTGTTAGTTACACTTTTTATAACTCAAGAACAGCTGAACCGATTTGGCTGAAAATTGGTGGGGAGGTAGCTTAGAACCAGGAGAAGGGATACTTAAAAAAAAAACGGATAAAACGTGGTAAGCAATGGCTGGACCGATTTAGATGAAATTTTGTGTGTATATTTGAATGGATTCCTGGATGGTTTGAAAACTCAATTGGACCCGGTAGGTGGCGCTGCAGTCGGGTTCTAGGATCGTTCAGACAGGACAACGTCTTTCGGGGCCGCTAGTAATAAATAAATAGACAATAAACCGGTCGTTTAACACTTTTAAGACTTAACCTTGGCTAAAGTTGACAAAGAATTAAATTGGAAATTGTATTGTTTGTCACAGACTGATAGACAACTCAAGAAAAAGTTCTTTTGTCTAAAGAAATGTCTAAAAATAACCGTACAATACAGTTTTTATTGATCGATTGTTTTATCTCGATGGTAAATAAAAACTTTTTACTCTTTCATAAACTGTACCAAAGTTTGCTTTACGATAACACTATTTTTAAATTGACACAGACACTATACCAATGTAGGTATACTAGGTATACGCTTTTCAAATTAAAATTTATTAATAATAATAAATAACAATTTTTTATTTTTTTATTATTTCTGTGAATAAATACTTTTTTAAAAATTTCTTTCTAAACACTACAAGCCGTGTGTCCAATTTGATTTACATACATTGGCAAATGTGACGAACTTCCATACAAAATTGCAATATTTAAGCAATTTATGGGATGAATTTTCAAAAATGCTTCTTTAGTGCGAGTGGCAATTAGGTTGTCACCATGTATTCGTTGATCGTTCTATAAATTTTGACCGCGTAGGTATACACCCGTATGGTCCTTTTTTGTTTGTCCTACAAATGCAGCTTACAAGCAAAATTGTTTCGAAATTGGAAAGGCCTGGCGTTTGTCGATAGTATATATACCTGGTCTATGGACCGACCGGCAACCCGGATAGACAATCGAGTCCCCCATAATATTCTCCAAAGAAGAATCTATTCGAATTTACAATCTCCTTTGTCCTCCGAACTCCTTGATTCACTCTTCTATTTCAGTCATAAATAACAAACTCCAATCTTTCATACATTGACTTCTAAGTCAATGCTTTCATAACTTCAATAACTTGTCAAAATTGTACAGACGACATGCACAACATAAAATGTCCAAAATTAATTGTTTATAGTGCTAAAATGCAATGCATAGCGGTCGTGTTAGCCAGTGCAATAGCGCTCGCCGCCGGTAGCTCGGTCAACTACTGCGGCTCCAGAATGTGTGCCAATACTAACGCACATACTTTCTGTCAGTACCCTGTAAGCTACGAATTAAGAATGATATAATAAATTATATTTAATAATAATAATAATAACCCCACCTCCGTATCTCTACGTTGACGTCGTGGTGGGGCTTGCGCGCTCCGAACTCTAGGTCTGTCCCGGTAGAGTTTACTTTGCCGAAACAGGTCTAGGGTGTGGAGCCAGACTAAGAGAGATACAGAAACCCGCAGGGCAGCATGTGGCAAGCTGTTGGGCAGTAGCGACCCCACGGACTCTATCTCCCGGGAGAAGTCTTGTTCCTCACCTCTGGCTTGCCTTTATTGGCCGGCTGGAGTGAGCACTGGTGAGGAACAGAGCTCCCACCTCATTCTTGCCTTTATTGGCAGGCTTGAGTGGAGATTCGCGAGAGCAAACATGCTCGGAGGAAGGAAGTATTCCAGTAAGTGTTTGTAGGGATCTTGACCATCTTCCTTGCTCTAGGATTGTTCTGAGAACCGTGGAATACCTCTCCACTCCTCAAGCACCTCAGGACATGTTGCCCCCTTGCCGCTACGACACTTTGTGCTAGCGACCGTTTTCGGGGGCCCATTATTGAGTGTGCAAGTCACCACCTGCCATTTTATCTGTGTGTATTATATAACATTGGTCAGGCAGACGACATAGTTCTTCCATAATTCAAGGTACCCGATCCACTATAGCCACCCAAACCCATAGCCCAATATGTTTTGTTTCCATGCTCTGCAATAGTCCTGCACCAACCGGGGGTTGTCCTTGGGTGCGAAGGTTCAGGACAACAAGTTCAGCAGCAAACAATCCGCGGCCGGGGACCAGCCGCACGTCGAGGACTGATGACAACATCGGACTTGTCGCGAACATTTTGCGCGATAATCCTCGTCAGTCCGTGCTGCTCTAGGGCTCCCAAAAATGATTGTGCACGAAATATTGAAAAAGGAACTTAAACTTCATAGTCTCAAAATTCAAATTGTGCAAGCGCTATAGCACAATGATTACAATTTGCGCAAAAGTTTCTGCGAGACAATATTGCAGCGATTTCATACTGTGAACACAATCTTTTGGAGTGATGAAGCCCATTTTCACCTAAATGGATGTGTAAATGAGCTGAATTGCCGTTATTGGTCACCTAAAGGACAGAATCCACGTTTAAAACATCAACAGCCACTTCGCAGACCCAAAGTGACGGTTTATTGTTCATTGTCAAGCAGTGGAATAATCGGACCATATTTTTTTGAAAATTATCGAGGGCAAGCCATTACTGTGAACGGTGTTTCTTATCGGCGCATGCTTAACGATTATTTTCTTCCAATAATGAAAGAACATCTTGCCTAGAGTTCACACACATGGTTCCAGCAGCATTGCGGCACGCCTCACACTGCTAGAGACACCATGGCGCTTCTTCGTGGTTTCTTCCCTAACAAATTGATAAGCCGTTTCAGTGACATCCACTGACCACCCAGGTCGCCGGATCTCACCCCAAGGGACTTTTTTCTATGGGGGTACCTCAAAAGTAAAGTCTAAGAAACAAACCCAGCGACAATCTCAAACGTTTTTTTCATCACTTGTAATATTGTTACAATGTCTCTGTAATTTATGTGTTTATCTACAAGGTGTAATATAAATAACCCACAACCTTTTAAGGGGTCATTGTACTCATCATTATGAACAACTTTTACTATGGGACCAAACCTGGAATCGCGAAAAAAAAATCAGCTGCTCCCTACATTTTGACGAGTTTGATGTAGATAAATGTACTGGTCAGCTGATTTTTTTTCGCGATTTCAGGTTTGGTCCCATAGTAAAAGTTGTTCATAATGATGAGTACAATGACCCCTTAAGAGGTTGTGGGTTATTTATTTTACACCTTGTATATAAATACAAATGAATGGCTAGATGTGTTGCTAAGCGCAAAACTCGGGAACAGCTAGACCCACTCGGCAATTATTTTTTTTTCAATATTCGTTGAAGTCCGGGGAAGGTTCTTATCAATCTGCCTAGCCTTTTCCCAACTATGTTGGGGTCGGCTCCCAGTCTAACCGGATGCAGAAGGTTCTTATGAAGAGAAAAATTAGATAAGTTGCCGGGATTATAATATTATACAAAAATGTCTCGTGGCTAAGTAATAATAGCCGCACGGGTCGATCCATCAGGTTAAGCTACTCTTGCCGTGGTTGGTCAGTGGATAGGTTACCATCTTTACCTACTGAGACTCCTCCGTGCCTCGGAATTTATTATCTATCACCATAGTATGATTAGCTAGGTTGCTATGAATGTTGTAGTGTTTTAAAATAAATACACTTACGAAACTGGAGATTTAAAATGTTTTTGGTTGAAAAGGCCTGACAATATGGGTCAAAACAAAAACCGGGTGACCTTCAAATCAACGAACGGACAATGATTATTTTAAATGCATTGTATCCAACAGGTATTCCTAACAATCTTGATGTACAAAATAAAAGTCTTGGTTTAGTTTAAGTCATAATGAATTTGCTTCCTAAGATAAATTTATGGGTAATAAAGGGTGTGCAAGTGGTAAGAATGATTAGCACCACTGGGCCGAACTGGTCCACTGGATTCGGCGGGTCCTTCACATGCCCTAATCTTGTTGATTCTGGAAAGAAGCCAGTTGATTCCAAAGAGAAAATTATTAAGAACATGTCATGCGTTGAGCCACATTGTTCCAGTGTATATCTTCGGCAAAACCGAAATATAGCAACTAAAATCGTTACCTATGTCGGAGGGCAACCCGGAAGGCACACAGACTGTCGCAAAAGCTTTAGCAAAAACAGAAGCGTCTGGCAAGGAAGCAACTGAATTCTTAACACGTTTTTACGGTGACCAGGTAAAATATTATTATATTATAACAGCAGGTCAAGTTACTACAAACTGTAAAATTTTCTCATTCAATTAATGAACTTAACCTTCAACAGTTGCTCAGGTGCTGGTAAAACTGCAGGTATACCAGGCCTGGGCTTCGGCCCGTATACGTGATACGTCAGGGAATGCAATATTTTATCCAATTCTCTGACGTTCCACTTGGCAGCGAGCCTCAGCCCTGGTACAACGCGTCTTGTGCAAAAGCATATTTGCAAACAGAGCAGACATACCAGGTCTGGGCTTCGGCCCGTAATGACAGGTGCGACAGTCAACGTGCTCGCGCAATGTTAAAAGAGCGTTCAATTCTCCCGCCAAGTATTGCGAACGGGTGTTACGGAAGGCGCGTTTTGACCATGTTGGACGAATTGGGGCCAAGTTGGCATCCTATACCTTTCTGATAGCAAGGAATTCTGATCGCTGTCTAAATCGGTCTAAACAAATTTCTGCCATTTGCTGCCTCTTATGCTTAAGTTTGATGGAACGCTGGCTCATCCCGCGCAAGAGAGTGCAAACTTATTAGCCTTTATCTTTGTCGAAAATTCACGCCTTGATGCGGCCTCTAACATACCCCACTGTAGTTCCACAATGCCGGAGATGGCAATCTGGTCAAATTCAATGCTCTGAAAACAAAGGTGTGTCTTTTCACTGCCAAAAGGAGCCAGTTTCAGTTATCTCCTACTTTCCGAGGAGCATCTGTACTAGTTACCGACCGCCTAGAGCTTTTGGGCATGGAGTTGACGTCTGATCGGCTCAACCATCGAGTCAAAAGCACAGACTTAATTCCGGACAAAAACTGATTCTGTTATTCTGATCGCTCATATTTTTTTGCCAGACGTCTCTTAAAATTTTTAAGTAAAAATATGTTACAATTTAATTAACCTTGCTGTTTTTATTACCTCCTGCTCTGCTACAACCTTTAGTAAATCTTAGCATTCAGTCTTCTACTTACCTTTTGTTTCTTAGACTCTTAACAAACACGTACAGTATGTTCAAGGTCTGAGAGTTCACATTAACACAAAAAATTTAACACGACTGGGTCCTTTTGACGAGTAATAGTACAAATCCGACGACTATTGGTACAAATCGCCTTTTTTTAACTATCTAAAGTACTAAAATTACCTATTAGTCTCTTTTTGCATGGAACATTTATTCCATTCTGTATCTGAGAAGGACGTTGTTAGCTGCGCTACAGTTTATACTTTTGCAGCTATCATCGTTTTACTTGTGTACCTACCTACTTCTTGTGTTATTGTTCCAAAATATTTTTTTTTTAATTTTGCTGATACCTATTAATATTTTGCCTAGAAGTAGGTACACGCGGCTACACATCAAGCTATACATTTCCAGTTTACACTGACCACTCATTGTTAGGAAATCCTATACAATGCGAGATCAGCATATACTGGAAATGTATAGCTTGATCTGTAGCCGTGCGTACTATTTCATTTTAAAACACCACATCTTTGTTTACTCATGTGGTCTAATTACACGAATCCAAAATAAAATTTATGTAATAGACGCGGCCGCTTGATGCATCGCGACGCGCGCCTGAGTAATTATTTTTTTTTGGCTATTTTCTCGTTCCTAAGGTTAATTAATGATAAGAATACTGAAAACTAACCACATTATAGGTATTCAATATTCATAATTACCACACGTGGGCGAATGAAAATCCACCTCAGACGAACCATGGTGTTGCAAAATGACGGCGCCCCGTGTCACTATGCAACCCAGGTCCGAAATTACTTAGATGAAACATACCCCAACAGATGGATCGGACGCAGCGGACCAATTAGGTGGGCTCCACGCTCACCTGATCTCAACCCCATCGATTTCTTTATTTGGGGCTATTACAAGGAAATAGCATACGCCCGAGACTGTTCAAGTGAACAAGAGCTGAGGCAGTTGATTGCAGAAGCTGAACGTGTTGTGAGAGAGAACAGAGACGCTTTTAGACGATTGCCAGACAATTTCTTACGTAGGTGTAGAATGTGTATTGCTGCTGGTGGTGGCCACTTTGAAAACCTTTTGTAAATGTTAAAAATAAATTAAGTACTTTTTTCTGCTCGCGTCGCCAACTTTTGCTGACGCGGTGCGCCGCTCGCCACCACGCTCACCGTCACCGACACCCACGACGAGTACCGCTGGGGTAAGTGCTTCAAATTTACCCCCTGCCCCCCCTGCGAATAACGCACCCCCTGCTACCGTCCCTGCCAAAGGCTGACCTCCTGATACCAGTTAACTTATATTTCAACATATTTGTTATCTTATCACGGACTGCCTTATCTTTTTCACACATTATAAATAAAGCACATAATATGTTACCGGTTAACGTTGTAACATTTCGCGAGCTTGCATCAGTCATTGCAATTTAAACCTTATGTTAATGTAGTTAGAATTAGAAGTCATATGACTGACACTCGCTCTTGAATGGCAAAATACTATTTTTATCATGAAAAACTGCAATTAATATAAAACAACATATTTATTTATTCTAATATCACATAATTTAGTCGAATTTAAATGCATTACACCATCATTGAATCATAAGTTAGTAAAAGAAATAAAATAATACATAATAATTATAAAGTTTGTCATTAATAGTTTTTTCCCCAGAGGGAAGGGTAGAGGGGAAGGTGGGAATGGGAGGGAGTGGTGAGCAGGGAAAGGGGAAAGGGAGAGGGTGGTGAGGAGGGAAAGGGGGAAGGGGAGATTGTGGTGAGAGAGAGGGAGGGTAGGGGTGGTGAGGAGGAGGCTGAGGAGGAGGAAGATGGGGGGGCGAGGGATAGGAGAGCATAGTGAGGGGGAGGGTGTGGAGAAGGGAAGAGGTTTGACGGGGCGGGGAGGTTAGCGGGAAAGTTATGTGTTGAGGGGGTGATAGGGAGACGGGGATGGCGAGAGTGAGGGGGGTGAAAGAGTGCAGTGATGGGGAGGGTAAGAGAGTGGGAAGGGGAGGGGTTAGAGAGAGAGGAGGGGTGAAAGGGGATTAGGGGGAAGAGGTAGCAGTGCCTTTACACCTTAAAGTTGCTTTTTGTATAGCACTGATTCATTAAAGAAACCCAGCCCGACAGAAATTACTGAAAAATAGAAAGTCGGAAACTCGGAGCGACACAAAAAACAGCAGTAAACTCCAGCCGTGCGACGGAGCTGACACGCTTTTTTTATTTGTTTGAACGCGCTAATCTCAGGAACTACCAGTCGGACTTTAATAATTATTTTTGCATTTCATAGCCCAATTCTTCAGGAAGGCTATAGGCGTATTTAACATCACACTAAAACTCTTAAGTGCCAAGCAAAAAGAAGAGAGAAGGATCGCTAAGCGAGAACGAAGTAATAGCGCGGGAAGGCAATGCGATGCGACGGGTGGGTTGGGTGAACATGAAATTTTACACGGAAGAAGTCGCGGGCAGAAGTTATCTCAATATTTTTGTTCCTGTGGCATATTTTCCGACATTCACGCGGGCGAAGCCGCGGGCAAAAGCTAGTTTTATATAAAGAAATACGAAAATTATGTTTCTTGGAGAAGATTTTTCATGAATGAATGATATTTTAATATCTGAATGGTTAGTTGGTGCACATATAAAATAGCTACATAAAACTCAGTTACTGACCATTTTTTGAAGTTTTGTATGTATTTAATATAGTACTTGAAAATACATACAAGTACACACATCAACAAAACATTTTCACAAATTCAAACTCTAGTACTGAAAATCTCCAAACTTTAGGTACCAAATCTTCACATCAAAACACACACTGATATTGTGACGTCATTAGACGATGCTAGTGAAGCGGAGACGAAACTTGGGCGCCATGTTTTCCAAACAACTTGACGGTCCATCAACTCCTTCGTATGAATACCGGGTAACCGCTGTTTTATGGGCGACCAACTTTTTGACGCCAGGCGACGTCTTTGCGGAGAGATATGGAAATTCTTTTTTGATGGGTCGAGGTAGTTTAGGATACCTATTCTACCTTTAGTTTTTTTTCTGATAGTGTAATCAGTGTGGTCTGGTTTTTTTTTTTGAGAATCTACGTCAAAGACATTAAGCTTACGCGTCCGTGGACGGGTTACCATCTTTACATACCAAAACCGCTCCGTCCCTTGGAAAGCACGCTAAGCTGTTGGTCCCGGCTGTCATCCTTGGATCTTTGACACTCGTTACGGATCCTCACAAGCCCGAAAGTCTGACAATTATATAGAATGGTATCGTATTACCCAGTAACTGGGTTTTGGAGGTCAGATAGGCAGTCGCTCCATGTAAAATACTGGTATTCAGCTACATCCAGTTAGAATGAAAGCCGACCCCAACATAGTTGGGAAAAGGCTAGGCAGATGATGATTCTACGTTACAGAGTTGACAAGGAGGTTTAACTTCATATGTTAAACGTCTCTTTTCAATTGGTTGGAAAAAGACGTCTCAATTTACAAGTGTGTGGAAATAATCAAGCATAAAGTTTCATGTTGCGCTAGCGCTAGGATTATAATTGAATGCACAATTGGGCAAGATATTAGAAGATATATTTTGTAGGTTGGTTTATACACGACGAAATATAATACATAGGTATAGTTAATTTTATTGCTGATAGCGTTAATAATTCGGTAATAGTTATTTATGCAACTGACGTATAATAAGGGGTATTAAACACGAATGTGGGTTTATCAGACGAGGCGAAGCCGAGTGTGATAATAGTATCACATGAGTGACTGCTTGCCACGTATCCCAAATAAATGTATTTTATTTATTTATTTAAAAGTATATATATGTAAGAATCGTAGCAGGTGGCGTTCTCTACTGGACCACATGAAAAGAAGGCGTGAGTTTATGTATGTATGACTTTATGTGTTGTTTAATAAAGTAGAAAACTTTCCCAGAAATTGCTCCATTTTATTTTAACGAAGTTCGCGGAAAAATAATTCATCAAGGATTATAATTTATACTTGGAACCATCAAGGTAAATAAAACACACACACATTAAAATAGTAGAAGACTTACATAAACGTAATTGTAATAAATTGTTCTTGATAACATCTAGCAAATTCCGTAGGTACCTTATCTTGGTCTTACCAATGGCCAAGTCTGACAACCAGTCTAACCAGGGGTATCGTGTGTGGAGGCCAGATAGGCAGTCGTTCTAAGCAGATGAGCTTAGGTTATTGTTTTCGTACATTGTTGCATTTTCTCATTAAATTTATTAGTTAACTAGCTGTTGCCCGCGGCTTCGCCCGCGTGGAGGTCGAATATCGCCCGCGTGGAGGTCGAATATCGCCCCCGTGGAGATCGAATATCACCCGCGTGGAGGTCGATTATCGCCCGCGTGGAGGTCGAATATCGCCCCCGTGGAGGTCGAATATCGCCCGCGTGGAGGTCGATTATCGCCCGCGTGGAGGTCAAATATCGCCCGCGGGGAGGTCGGATATATCCCACGGGAACGTACTACCGGGATAAAAAATATCCTATGTGCCAAATTTTATCCAAATCTGTTCAGCCGTTTTACTGTAAAAGCGTATTAAACAATCAAACTCACTTTCGCTTTTATAACAGTACTATGGAACCCTTCATTGTGCGTGGTCGGAGACGCACTTGCCCGATTTTTTTTATGTATGTTCCTCGATTACTCGAAGATGGCTGGACTGATTTGTTTCAAAATGTATACTTTCTAGATAGTCCCACTGTCATCAGGTCAGGATTTGATGATGGGATCCTGGGGAAATAGAGGGAAATCTTCAAATATAGCGATTTGGATATTTTTTTATAGTAACTTGTGCATTTGCTCTCGGAAAACACCATTCGGTGATAAATTTTGCTAAACAAAATCGTGTTATTGGATTTTCAACGCTTGGCTCAGCGTCGAAAGCTGAAAATCCAACAGCGTGCTTTAAATTACTAATTGATATTATGTTTTGTTTCAAGCCTTCACATTCTTTATGAATACACAAATATTAACCCCTCAAGTGTCTGAGTTTGGCTGATTTTAGACCCAAAACCCCAGCGAGTGGGGAGGGTTGGGGGAACCTATGGGGTTCGCAACTAGCGAACCCCACAGGTTCACAACTACTGATAATGATATGTTTTCCATCGGATGATGTTTTTTTACGTTTATATATACGTGATCTAAGCTTATATACCTATTATGTAAAGTTTTGTCCTTTTGCACACTTGGGGTGCATTTGACACGCGGGGGGGGAGGGGAGGTTAGCTGCGAACTCCATAAGTTCACAACTAATGATTTGATTGGTTTTCCATCGGATGATGTTTTTTTACATTTATATATAATTATGTGATATAAGCTTATGTACCGAACACAAAAAAGGGTTTTTCTTATGCACACATGGGGTGCATTCGACACTTGAGGGGTTAAATCGAATAGGTTTGTTTGTTTAGTTGTTTTTTTTTTGTTTTGTCACGTTTTACGTAGAGTTATGCAATGAGCCCAGAACACGGATGGGTATATGATGAATTGATGATACTATGGATTTTCTATCTTACATTGAAAACAAGTAATACATTCAATAATTGCGACTATTCACAAAATCACAAGTCAGGCTAACTATATCCTACACCAAGAGGCTTTTTTTTTCAGAAACGTGTAAAATGGATCGATTTACACTTCGATAGATTTCCCTGGAGATGTGTTCCAAAGGCAATACTTTTCCGTACCAACAAGCATTCTCATTCGTTACAACATAGATAGTAGAAACTGTTACAAAACTATTTAAAATACTATCATCGAAATGAAAAACTCTACAAAAAGGAATTAGTCACCATCAAATCAACTTAAATCAGACGTAAATATACAAATTATTCCCAAAAAATACAGCACAACAGAGTAAAAAACATACAAATGCACTTGAAACAGCGTTACCATTTATCAGTCAATAAATATGATAAAAAGTATTATTGGGGTGTATATGTGTCCGTCGGGATACCCGGGCCGTTATTGTTTTTATTTTGCACCCTTTATACGAATGTAAGCGCGAATGTTTTTTATTGAAATGATGTTTGATATAAAGATTTATTGTGAATGTTTTTCGTGGTGAATTGTTTGTAAGGGCTTTTTCCTGGCTGAATAAAAGTAGGAAAAGAACGGTGTTTTATCAAGCAATGCTTTGGTAAATGTACAGCCGCCCTTCGTAATGCAGTGCATCTAAACTGCAGGACCAGCAACCAACTTCAAGTTCTAACTGACTGATTGACTCTTGACATCAACGCCTAGTCCAAACCCTTGAAACTAGAAAGCTGAAATGTTGTACAGAGGTTCCCTTTATAATGTAGACAAGGGCTAAGGAAGGAATTCCCGGGCAAAAGCTATAATGAAACCTGACAAAAACTAATCAAACTGCCTAGCCTTTTCCCAACTATGTTTGGGTCGGCTTCCAGTCTAACCGGATGCAGCTGAATACCAGTATTTTACATGGAGCGACTGCTTAACTGACCTCCACAACCCAGTAACTGGGTAATACGATACCCCTTGGCAAGACTGGTTGTCAGACTTTCGGGCTTCTGACGACCCGTTACGACTGTCAAAGATCCACGAATGACAGCCGGGACCAACGGCTTAACGTGCTTTCCGAGGCACGGAGTAGTCTCGGTATGTAAAGATGTTCACCCATCTACGGACCAACCGCGGCAAGCGTAGCTTAACCTGATGGATCCATGAAAATTCCATAGTTGCTAATTGAATTCGTTTCAAATTAGACTTTCGGTTGAGAAGTGCCTTCTTCAATTAAAAAGTGGTATATCCAAGGTACCTACTATCATTCTCATTTTGTTTAAATTCTATCAGTAAGCTACCACGTAATATCTGTTCTCCAGACTCAAAAGGCTCCCCCCGCAGCATCACAAACTCCAAGGGTCGCAAACGTCGCCCCGGCACGCGCACCCTCACCACCATCGTGAGGTCTGACGACCCTGCCTTCCTGCACTTCTTGCACAGATGTCTCGAGTAAGTGCTTTTATAACTCTAAAATTATCACAAGGTACCTCCTATTTACCTACTAAAAATAGTGTTTACATAAAAACAATCCTAGAAGCTCCTCTTCTAGGATTGTTTTTGTGTAAATACTATTTTGTAAGGAGTTGCAACCTTCCATAATTTGGGCTGACACACTCAGACACGATGGGCTAATGTATCTTCCATTGACTTTAAAACTGTTAAATAATGTTAGTAACCTTAGTTGTTACGATACGTCAAAAAAATTGACGTATCTTGTAATACGACCATTATAAGTTCATTCAATTTATAACAGCAATGTCTATGGTAGTGGTATTGCTGTTTGTACAAACACGCCTCGCGCACACATTTACATCATAGTATGCCGACCGGCCGCCATTACGTGACACGAGCGACGCCGTCGTGCAGTGCATCAAGTTCGCAAACACTTGCAAAATTACCTTTTATTTTTTATGAAACTATTGCTCACGACTATGACGTAATATTTTCACGCTATCAAACGGATAGGAGCAGGATCCAGTGGGGTAGCGAGCGTCAAAGCAGGTGAGACTGAATGTCGTATTGTGTTTTGTCGTAATGTGACAACTATATGTCGGTTTTTTACGACAATGTTTTAAGATATGAAATAATAAAGACAATAAATTAACTAGTGTTTGAAAGAAAAATGTTTTTGGTGGAATATGAAAGTACAGAATGGAATCGACTGCCTCGGAGTTCGAGACAAAGAGTAAGCTGACGTTCGCAAGGACGTAAAAGTATCTCGGCGATTTTTTTTCGCGCACTGGATTTTCAATGCTCTGCTTAGCGCCGAGAGTTGAAAATCCAACAGTTTGTTTTTTCGACGCGCTAGGATGCACTCTGTTGTTGTTAGGTTGGATTCTCGTAGCTCGGCTTACCATAAACTTCCTATAACTTGATGACGAGATAGGGATCCATCATTCTTTCATTTTATCAGCGTGGAAATCAATCACATTTTTATCACACGTTTGAATCATCTTCTACAAAATAATTGTACAAAGACAAGAAAAATTTCTTAACACTTTCACAAATAAAAAGTATTTGAATACAACAAACTAACTCTCAATCAACGAGTTATTAAATGGTTGTTATCTAGACATTTTACCATAGCATAACTGTGTTGCAAGCAAATAATGCTGTTGATAAGCATGAAACTGGTATCTGTGAGAAATGCTTTCTAATTTGTGTCATTCATATTTCTGAGTTATCTTAATATTTGCGTATTGAGTGTTATTTCATTTACATGCCATTAGAGAAATGAAGTGAAGTTAGTGAGAAAGAAGAAGCAAGATTTTATTGCTGTTATTAAAGAAGATTAATGACGACTTAAGAAGTATGGAAGAAGAAGATATGTTATTCCAAATAAATTGGAATAATTGCAAGAGAATGATGATTAAAGAAGAATAATCAAACAAACCTTCTCTTCTCTTAATCAAACATAACAAAAACTTGTTTTATGGAAGGCCATAAAAGAAAAACTGAAACTTAGACAACTAAATTAGAACATCCACAACAACAATAACAAAACAAAAACAAGAATTAACAATTGAAAAGAAACAGTACTAAGATTCCAAAAACACGCTAAGAACATTCGCAGACAGTCAAACAGACTACTAAATCATTAAAATTGCCGTTACAAATCCTCATTACTTTGTATACAAC
Organism: Cosmia trapezina; assembly: GCA_905163495.3. Lineage (NCBI taxonomy): Eukaryota > Metazoa > Arthropoda > Insecta > Lepidoptera > Noctuidae > Cosmia > Cosmia trapezina. The sequence continues at coordinate 5,500,098 of LR991050.1, forward strand.
CGTCTTATGCTCTCGAATAATAAAGAAAAATATTCAAAACATTCACCCACCCTTCTACCGTCACTATAAACAGAATATACTCCGTCCGTTTATACGCGCTTATCTCTACAACTGCAAGACCGATTTTAATAGAGCTTTCGCCACTCGGAACCATGTTTCTGAATCGAGATTGGAAGCAATAAAACTTTATGCCAGCTTGCAGATATTCTAGAAGGCAAAATTGAAGCCAGTCAGATAAAAAAACAACTGCAAGGTTTTTCACAAAACTTCTGTATCTCAAGAAATGAAACACCTGAAATTCAATTTTTGAATACCTAGATAAGTACCTACGCACGGCTACAGATCAAGCTATAGACCAGTATAATCTGATCTCGCATTGTATAGGATTTCGTTACAATGAGAGTTCAGTGTAAACTGGAAATGTATAGCTTGATGTGTAGCCGTGTGTACGTGCAATGTGAATCTTGTATGTACTTAGACTCAACTTCGGACAGGCCAGGTGCACTCCGCATTTTAGGTATGAAGCTACAAGTGGCCCAGCTGGCGACTTTGAAACGTTCGCTCTGCTTGACGACGGGAGCACAGCGACGTTAATTGACTCAGACGTAGCTTCACGCATAGGTTTGTCAGGACCAGAAGACCTAATAGCGGTCAATGGTGTGGGAGGTTTGCGGAAAAGAGCAAATATTTCTTATGTTGATTTTTACATACAGGGAAAATATGCAAATAAGAAATATTTGGTCAAGCGTGCTAGGGCCATGCCTTCTCTTAGCTTAAGTACACAAACACTGCCTAAAAAAACGGTTGACTCATACAACCACCTGCAAGACTTAGCTGGTTTTCTAGTTCATACTGACGCTAAAACGGCTGAATGGATTTTGATGAAAATTGGCACACGGGTAGACCATGACCTACGCCCGGGTGTCACCATTGTGTGGATCGCCCGGAGGACACGGTGGAGCATACAGTGGAGATCTGCCCGGCTTGGGCAGAGCACCGCCGTGTTCTCACGGAGGCGATCGGAGGCGGCGATCTCTCGCGCCCGAGCCAGGGGGCCTACTCCCTAAGCACGAAGCCCGTAGTTTTGGCCTTCGTTACGGGCGTTTCTTACTTCGTATCACCTACGGATGGATGATTGGTTCGGACTCACTGTGTTTTCGACCATAGCTCTGTTTAATGCTAATCGATTTGAAACATTTATTTCTGAAAAGACATTTATCTCTTTAGAATTTGTTGATGGATGGAGAGGCAGAGGAAGGCCAAAGAAAATATGGATGGATTGTGTGAGGAATGATATGAAAGAGAAGGGAGTGAATGATAGCGTGACGGCTGACAGGGGAGAATGGAAGAAGAAAACGTGTTGCGCCGACGTGACATGGTATAAGGGCAGGAAGATGATGATTTCTGAAAAGACATCCACCTTTTGCAGATAAACAGTCTACTGGCAAAGTATTCACGTTTTAGACAAGTTATGTGTCGACATCTGTGCATTTGTTATTACTTAACTTGCATATTGCTATTAGCAGATACCTGCACAATGCATTCGGTTCTCAGAATCTCGATACACGTTAATCTTATGTCTAGTTTATCGTTTTGGATTGGCTTTTTGCCTTTATCCTGCAAATAATAATACGACATGAAATGTTTTTCCGTTGATCTTGAATAAGGAAGTTTCCGTTATAATATCGCACTAGTCCAGAAGCTCTGATCTCTTTGGGTTTTCCTTCCGTATCGTCATTATGGTTAATACCGTTTTAGTTTTTCAATACCTACTGTGCGGAAGTTTGTATTTATGTGTGTTTATATTCAAAAGCGATAATAATAATCATGTATGACATTCTTGTAAACCTGCAGGATGGACTGAATTTCCGTTCGTTACTTCTTCGAGTTCATTAGAGATCGATGGATGGATGTGATTAGTTTTTTGAGAGAGTAATTAAGAAAGATACTAAGGGTTCGTTGATTGAAAGTGTGGCCACTGCCCAAGCAAGTACTGGAATCGCAATACAATTAGGCACCGAGGCACTCGATCCTACTGCGCCCGTCAAAATTATTTTTTACCATGTTTGGCAACGTATGATTTTTTAACAGAACAAATCGTGGGAAGAGAGGTACCTACTATTTATTTATTTATCTAAAAGCACTTTATTGTACACCAGATTACACATTAGATAAAAATAAACTACAAAACATACAATTGGCGGCCTTATCGGTTACTGCGATCTCTTCCAGGTAACTTTGGAATGTACAGTGATTTTCTGGACATAAGTGCAAATAAAAAGTATATAAGTACAATATCCTGTAATAGATACATAAATGCTATATCAATAGATACATACATACTAAACCCCTTATTCATAAAAAAAACTAAAACGCCCTATTTTAGATATAGAAGTGTTTCGTCATCTTCTTTCAAACTCAAATCATAATTCGAAAGAAATTGACAAAACACTTCCATAACTAAAGTGGGTTTATAGAGCGTTTTAGTTTTTATGAATATAGGGGTTAATATTAATATATAAGCAACGAAAATAAATGACGAATATAGGACAGCTGACAATAAGAACAAAATCACAACAACAAATAATGTTGCTTCACGAGTCTTTGCCATAGGTATCCACCACTTCAAAACTTCGTAAAGCACCAAGAACACCTGCCTCTCGTTAGCGAACTGCAGTGGCCTATCTGGAAAGCACTGAATCGATTGCGTACCCAAGTAGGCCAGTGGAAACATAATCCCGCGAAACGGAGCATATTATCGATTCATTCAACATCCAGTCCAAGTGCGGTGCTTCTGAACAGACTATACCCCATCTGCTAGTGTCAAAAGTCCGTTCATCTGCATCCTTGACGATCTGAACACCTCCTCTGATGCTGCAATAAATGTGGCCACCTACTGTCCCAAACAGTATATAAAAAAACATACATCGAAACAAAAAGAAGAAGCACAGAACATAATTTGCAACTGATTTGTATAATCCAAGCCTTGGATGACGATGCAATAAAAACAAAAATCTGAAGATTAAACACAAACGTAACCCTAAAAGATGCAGAGGTCTTGAGTTAATTAAAACCGGTCAAGAGCGAGTCGGACTCGCGCACCGAGGGTTCGTTCCGATTTCTGAATAAGTGTGCTATTTAGAGACATCGTTTTATTTTTCCTGTAATCTTTACAGAAACTTCTATAACATCTCTTTGCAAACTTCGGAGATAAGGGAGGAACGGTATTTTTTTTTACATTTTTCATCAGAAGTCGAAAACTATGCGGCCTAAAAAAAAAACCGGTCAAGTGCGATTCGGACTCGCGCACGAAGGGTTCCGTACCATATTATATGTTTAACAATCGCAAAGATAACTTTTTACTTATTTTATAATGATACTGTGAATTACAAGGTTATTTTTTGCAGTTGCAGAAAATCACCCATGTTTAAACAAAATACCTTATGAATCGCCGTTTTCAGTATTGTTGATTAAATACAGTATTCATGGTACTTACACGGTATAAATAAGTTTCAAATTCCTAATTTGTTGAATATGTTGCGCTAGAGCTCGTACAAAAATGGTCTAAAATTTACAACTTTTACGGACCCCTATTTCTTAATTTTAAAAGATAAAAAAAATATGTTTGTACTCTACTCAATGAGTTCTAGACGATGACACCCCACATAACACGTAATCAGCCTATAATGTTCCCACTGCTGGGACACAGGCCTCCTCTCGGTGAGAGGGAGTGGGCCGTAATCCACCACGCGGGCCCAGTGTGGGTTGGTAGATGTCACATGTCTTCGAATTTTTGGTTCTAAGACATGCCGGTTTCCTCACGATGTTTTCCTTCACCGTTTTGAGAGCAGCGGTGATGAAATAATGACATGACACCCCACATGCTAGATTAATTTTTTTATTTTTTTTTTCAAAATGAAAAGTTTATTGTATGGGGACCGACCCCTTAAATTTTTAACTTTGCTTTATTTTTACTATTTGTTGTTATAGCCGTAATAGACAGCGGAGGCTTAGTAAGTTTGTACTGGGCTGTACGTGGTTGTCTGATTTCATGGATTTTAATTTTCTTGCGCGGAACCCTAATTATTTTTCTAAAATAAAAATAGCCTAAGTTACTCCTTAAAACATCAGCTATATGCCGTCAAAATTGGTGAAAATTCGTTTGGCAAGTTTCCTAACTTGACTCAAAGTACCATGTTTTTAATCGGACTGCGCTTTAAAATTCTTCTATCGATCAGACCTGCGGAAGATGCTCACATCGAATTATCAATTAGAAGAGAGCTGATAATCTTCAAACGACTGAACTGATTTTATTGAAACATAGTTAAGAACACTCGATCAAGTCACCTTTCAAACAAAACGAAAAAAAAAACAAAATCGGTTCAGCCGTTTGGGAGCTATAATGCCGCGGACAGACACACAGATCTACAAGACACCCCTCTTTTTTCCGTCAGGGGTGAAAACTAGTATTAGATTAGGAAGATAACTAATTAAAAGCATTACCTAGTCTTTTTATCCTTCGGCATAGCAGCTTCAGACATCATCACTGAGGCGGTGTACAGGTACCCGTTCCACTCCAGGTATTCTCTCACCAGCTCATTGACTAGAAGAACTTCATCCGTTGGAGTGGGTGGTGTTGAAGCAACCCCCGTGGTTTTTCGGTCTTGGAGAAGTCCTGTCACTTTGGCTCGAACCTGTAATGTTAAAGAGAGAATGGAGCTTAAATGCAGATGAGCATAAAGAACTTTGTCGTGTAAATAAGTTATCCGGAAAAGTGTCCACACTGACAGAAGACTCGCAGCGTTGCCACGTAAAATAGCAATGCTAATTCTTTGCCAAAGAACGAGCCAGTTCTCTGATCACGTGAAGTGTTGACCGGTCGGCGAGAAATTTCGTCAAAAAACCTAAGATGTTGCATTGAAAATAAAATAGGTACCTACTTTTATCAACTTTTTCTTGGATATCGCAATGCCTTCTTGAATTCTTGTGGGATTATTGATTTTTGCAATGGTTGCTAATCAATTTTGTATTGTATGTGTTCGAAAGACTACCTATCACGTCATGTCGTCAAAAGTTTTTTATATTTACTTTTTTAGGGTTCCGCACCCGAAACGCCCAACCGGAGCCTTATTGCTGTCACTCACGTGTGCGTCTGTCCGTCACCTGTCATACAGGTTTTACAGGTGTTACAGTCAAACGGTTAGAGCTACAGTTTTCAAATTTTCTGCAAATGAGAAAAAGACAGAAAAAATAAAAATTCGGAGTCTCACGTCATGTTAGATATCGAACAGAATACGTGTGACTCCGGATTTATAATAATTTCTGTCTTTTTCTAATTTCAGATGAGAATATTTTCTTGTTTCATACTTTGTATAGCGTGATTTTGCAGTAGTCGGGTTTCAGTTTTTAACCGACTTCATAAAAAGCGAGGAGGTTATCAATTCGGATGTTTATAATATGTTTTTTTTATGTATATTGAGGCACATAACTCCGTCTTAGACAGGGTGTAAGTGTAAACAGTAGCAAGAAAAAAAACAGCAGTTCCCTATGTGACTGTTAGCCGCTTACCTCAACTTAATAACAAAATATAATATTATTGTTTAAACCAGCGCATCTATTAAGTCACTTGGAGACATAAATTATCTATTTAATGAGAGGTAAAGTCCTAAAACTGACGGCCATGACAAGTCCGATGCAATAATTTATGTCAGTTCTAAAGAAATTACAAAAACATCTTATCTTTAATTCTGAGAGCATTTCAAGTAACAAGAAGAGGTCCCGCATCTGGTCGCCTTATGTCGGCTACAAGCGCTATTTGGTAATAATTAACGAATGAGACAAAGGATTTTTAGGGTTTGACGCCGAGAGGCTGGGCCGAGACCCTTCGAGAGCCCTTACTGAGTGCAGCGTGGTGATTTAAGGAAGAATGATGAGAAATGAATGTTAAGACAGTTGGTCTACAGAAATCAGTTACTTGTATGCCCCTATGTTTTCCTTTTTGATGATATATTATTTTTATAAGAACTAGAACCCTTCAAAAATGCTCAAAATTGCCTATTCAGACCGCTGTCAACAGACGCCTAGTGTACCAATTTGACAACTATTAACGAAAAAAGAAAAACATAGGGGCATAGTATATATCCTTCTTATTCAGTTTATGAAATATCTTTTAAATTGGTCCAATATTGGAGGAGGAAATAGGCGAGAGCCAAACCTCGAAATGTGACTTTTTACATTGGCTATTTAGTCGGATCTGCAGTTTTCCTTATCGCACGAATTCGAGGGCGGAGCGCTCGCAGTGCGACAGCGATACTTTCTTAAAATACATAATTTTCAAAAGTCTGGCCACCCGCCTTTCCTCTTAATAATAATAGTTCACTATGTTTTGCAGATGACGGCGTACAAAATAAGTAGTGAATATAGCCAAAAAATAATAAATTAAAAATGCCATCAATAAAAAAAATAAAATTAACAAAAATGTATGTTAAAATAAATGCTTTAGTCAGATAATTATTGCATTGCGTCCGGTCTGCACCAAGTGCAAAGGGCAAAACTGATCGAAATCCGATGACTGACGAAACTCGAAGTTTGTCGAGAAAATAAAGTAGTAGGTAGGTACTAATGTAATGAAGGAGGAGCTCGTGGCTAAGTAACAACAGCCGCATGGGTCGATCCGCTTGCCGGGGTTCGTCCGTGGATGGGTGACCATCTTTACATACCGAAACTCCCCCGTGCCTCGGAAAGCACGTTAAGCCGTTGGTCCCGGCTGTCATTCGTGGATCTTTGACAGTCGTCAGAAGCCCGAAAGTCTGACAACCACTTCGCCACGTCGTCGTATGTTTGCTGCTCGCGTCGCCATGTCAAATGAGTCTGAAATAAGATAATATTGTCAAAATCTTATCGTTTTCGGGCGCCATTTTTCTAAGGCGGCGCGCCGCCTGTATGTGTGATCGGCGCGAGCGGCAAAGATCCGGGGTGGCAAAGTGAAAATTCGAAAAGACCACATCGAAATCAATGATATCACCAATCACTCATCAAAAACCCACGGATAACTTTCCAAGTAAAACTAACAAATGACTGGACTATAATTGAACTCAGACTAAATTCAGACATGACCATAAATAATTGGACAAAGGCTGGGACGAAAGGACGAAGAGATCAACTATTAATAATACTTGAATACCTAGACAAGTACGATGATACGATTTATATCTAGATTTTGTTGAGACCTTACTTTACTGCTCCCTTAATAAACGATTTCAAGTAATATGTTGAAAGATAAATCTAGAATTGTTTCAAAAATGCAGTTTAATTCTTTTTTTGAATCAATAAAATTAAATCCTGCTGACATTTTAAATACTTTACATTATTACATTTATTTTTAAAATGAATTAAAACTATTGCATATATTTGGTTGAATTTTTGTATGCACACTGGGAACGCCATTACTTAGATATTCCAAGTTTAATTTATTATTTATACCTTATGTCCGTTTCTGTAGTAGGTACCTACACCTGACAAAGTATTTGAAAAATTTCATAATGATCGGTTCAGTGATTTAGGCGTGAAAAGGTAACAAGCAAACAAACTTACTTTCTCATTTATAATATCAGTTACGATTCATACAATCCTAGCAGGTACTTTTCAGTCTTTTTATCTCTTTCCTACTTGCTAGATATTTTTCAAAACTGGCATAACTTTCTTATTTAAGAACCAATTGAAAAAATCCAAACTGAAAAATGTTAAGTGAAGCTTACCACAATACATTAGTGAAACACGCACCCAAATAGGTATAAGCCGTTTTCGATATTATTGCGGTCAAAGTGTCAAACGCACAGACAAACAGACAAAAATTCTGAAAATCATTGTTTTGGGTTTTATTTCGTTAATAAAGACCTCCACCTCCAATAATAGTTTTTCTCAAATATCTTCCATGTAGAGACAGCGCTCAGTTACAGTTTTAATATAAGTAGGTAACTACGTATATGTATAGATGATGACGGTTGTGCCCAATAGGTTTTGTAGATCAGATTACAGACGCTCCATTTAAAATATGAGATTTAGCCGCGTCTAGAGACTTGAAGCCGATCCTAATCTAATTGGAAAAAGGGTGGCATTGAATGAATATGCGAAGTAATTACGTAGCGAATTAAGTAAAAGACCGACATAGTTTGTCAAAAGTTCTCTTCCTTTTAATTAGCCTTTTAAATCCGCCCAGCGAGTTTCGTAAGCTGGGGATTTCGTAGACTGCGGCCTACGCCGTAGCTGAATATGGTGTAGGCCGTAGCAGGATACTACGTCGTAGCAAAAATCCACAACCTTTGTCGTACGCCAGCGACAAAGCTGATGGTCTTTTGCATTTTAGTATATCAATATTCGTAGGCTAAATACATATTTTTTAATCAATATCGCATTTGATGTTACGTTCCAGGGAATCCCTTGAACATTCTGCAAGACCTTGCTTCTTGCCAAATTTCATGATTCTAGGTCAACGGGAAGTACCCTATAGGTTTTGATTTACTTGCGAGCATCAAAATATGTCGCATAAATGCCCGTATTTTTTTATTGCGTTGACTTAGAAGCTTGATTTTTTTAGAACTCTAAGAGACCATAGACTTACGTCTTTGATATTAATTTCAACTTGATACCTCCACGCGTTCGTGAGAAAAAGGGTCTTGACAGACAGACAGACAGACGGACAACGAAGTGATCCTATAAGGGTTCCGTTTTTTCCTTTTGAGGTACGGAACCCTACAAAACCGGCCAAGTGCGTGTCGGACCACGCACAGTGAAGGGTTCCGTAGTTGAAAAGAATTTATCCCAAAAACAAACTTAATATTGGAAAATAAAATTACAAATTCACAATTTTCGGACTTTTTCCTTAACTTGTGCTGGGAGACCTTGCTTCTTGATCTAAATTTAATTATTCTAGGTCAACGGGAAATACCCTATAGGTTTTGATTTACTTGCGACAGTTGCGAGTATCAAAATGTGTGGACTTAGTAGCGTGTTTTTTTAAGAACTTTAAGAGACCATAGACTTAAGTGTTTGATATTAATTTCATCCTATTTAATATAAATTTCAACGTGATATCTCCACGTGTTCTTGAGAAAAAGGATCTTGCCGGACTGACAGACTTGAACATTTTTTTATGTGATAGAATTACAAATTAATAATTTTCGGACTTTTTCCTTTATTTGTGTTGTACGACCTTGCAATTTTCATGCCAAATTTCATGATTCTAGAACAACGGGAAGTAGCCTCTAGGTTTTCATTTACTTGCAAGTATCAAAATATGTCGCATAAATGGCCGTATGTTTTTATTGCATTGACTTAGAAGCTTGAATTTTTTAGGACTCCAAGGGGCTACAGACCTACGTATTTGGTATTAATTTCAACTTGATACCTCCACGCGTTCCTGAGAAAAAGGGTCTTGAAAGACTGACAGACAGACAGACGGACAAACAAGTGATCCTATAAGGGTTCCGTTTTTTCCTTTTGAGGTACGGTACCCTAAAAATGTTGAAGTTACTCGGCTGCGAGCTACTATGTCCAACTCGCAAGTGCGAGTAACTCGTATGATAAGTCCACACAGTGCGAGTTGCTGCACTGCAGCTAAACTAGCCATAAGCATTAGTTCTGTAAGTAATTTTCACAAACATAGGTACCTTCATAAACACAGTGAGCCGCCTAGAGCCTAGACTTAAAAATCCTTAACTGAATCTTTCCAACCAGCAGGCCTAACAAGAATTTACAACTCGACAGCTTTACTATCTTCGTAAATACCACTCGAGTTTTACGCGGGACAGTGCAGGCAACGGCATGACATTTTTATGCCAGGGTAGGGAGGGACGCTAAACCCATGAATCGATGGTAACACGATTAGGGGAATCGGACATCATTAGAACCCCTGGAATACTCGCAATAGGGGAACATTTGAAACGGGAAAAATATAGAAATCCCCGCGATTCCCGCCGCCCAGGGCGTCTCCTGCGGCGACTGAGGGCGTGAGGCTGCCTCTCCCTCACGCGTTCCGCCTCCTCCTTCGCGAGCATCACTGCTTCGCAGAAGGAGGTGACGGCCTCCCATGCACTCTCGCTCCGCACCATGGCCTGGACCAGGCTCGGACGCGAGAGATCGCCGCCGCCGATCGCCTCCGTGAGAACACGGCGGTGCTCTGCCCAAGCCGGGCAGACCTCCACTGTATGCTCCACCGTGTCCTCCGGGCGATCCACACAATGGTAACACCCGGGCGTTTCCTCCCGCCTTATGCGAAACAGGAACCTCCCGAAACAACCGTGTCCGGTGAGGACCTGCGTCAGGCGGAAGGTGAGGACGCCATGGCGCCTCTCTAACCACTCCTCAAAGAGGGGGGACTTATCGCCGCAATTGTCGCAACAGTCGCGTTCTCCATGTCGCCATGAGATCCCGCCGGAGCTCTGTCCGCTGTATCATCAATTCTGATGAAATTAGCGGAACACTTAGTTAAAAATCGTCTAGAATGGTATGTGGAAAGTAACCGTCTTTTGGCAGATTTACAATATGGCTTTAGAAAAGGTAAAAGTACAACTGACTGTTTAAGTATTTTAACATCGGATATTCAATTATCCTTCTCTAAAAACCAATCCACCATTGCAGTTTTCCTTGATATTAATGCAGCTTATGATAATGTTGTATTATCAATTTTACAAAATAAATTGAAAGCCTTACAGGTTCCATTGATTTTATCGAATTTCATTATTAATATTCTGACTGAACGCTCTGTTAACATGCTAATAGGAGATCATGAGGTATCTCATCTTGTATGGAGAGGTCTCCCACAGGGTTCTGTGCTCAGTCCCCTTCTATACAATATTTACACTTTTGATCTAGACTCGTCTTTAATTACTAATCATGTTAAGGTTCTTCAATATGCCGATGACTTATTATTATATTCTTCAAGCCAATCTGTTGAACAAGCTAGCTGTGCCATCAATTCTGCTTTGTCTACTTTGAAGTCATGGTTACACCTAAACGGTTTGGATTTATCCACGTCTAAAAGCGCGGCTGTTTTATTCACCCGGAAGAGAAATATTCCCTTGGTAAACCTCTTTTATAAGGATATACCTATACCAGTTATAGATTAATTCAGATATCTAGGTGTAATACTTGATTGTAAATTAAGTAGTGTCCCTCATTGTGATTATATTGTCAACAAATGTGAAAATCACCTAAACATGCTTAGATGCCTCTCTGGTGTATGGTGGGGTGCACATCCGTTTTCTTTGAAACTTATTTACAACGCAGTTATCAGAAGCACTGTAAAAACTTTTTATGAAAAAAATAACTGTCAATCTAATATTGTCAAGTTTTATCTCTGTGGTGCAAACAATGGTTTTATTTCACAATCCAAGTTACCTTGTTTTATTTCATCAAAAAGCACTCTGGATTATGGTTTGTTCGTTTTAGAACCTGGTAGTGTTATGGCTTTTAAAAAATTGGATCGCATTCAGTCTAAAGCATTACGCATTATTTCGGGTGCTATGAAGTCTAGTCCCATTAATGCACTCCAAGTTGAATGCGGAGAAGCTCCTTTGCATCTTAGAAGACAATTCTTATCTGACAAATATTTGTTCCGGATTCTTCAGTTCTCAACTCATCCTCTCATTCCTAAACTAGATTCTTTAGTGTTACAGATTGAATCTTCAGATTACTGGTCCCATAAACGTGCTCCTTGTTTAGTTGTAAGCTATAAAAAATTCCTATCACTTTCTTCTCCTATTCACCGTTCCAATAAACTTCCCATATTTAATTGTAGTTATGAGAGTTTACAATTCAGCCCCATCATTAGATATAACTGTGTCAGTAGTAAATCAGATCCCAATTGTCGTATAAGCTTTAATAATTTCCTTGCTGAACACTTAGAGTACCATCATATATTCACGGATGCTGCCAAGCGTTCTCCGTCGGGTTGTGTTGGGATAGGTACTTACCATTCTCAATACAACATTGTACAAAAAATAAAACTGCCTCCGGAAACTTCTGTTTTTACGGGGGAATGCTTTGGTATTTTAAAAGCCATCGAATATACTCGTGTTTTTAAGCTCAAAAAAACCATAATTTTTACAGACTCTCAATTTCTTTCAAAGACTAAACTTAAATCTAATGTACCCTTAATATACCTAAGTATCCTTTTTAACATATTCCACAACTCTTCACTAGCACATTTTTGAAAGCGACTTAATATTGAAACACTTGCACATAAATCAGGTCTACTACCTAATACTGCATACAATAAACAACCAATTAATTGTCTGCATCTTGTTTCTAACTCTTGGGTTTCTGACTTTTCTCTTTTAAGACTATCAGTTTTAAATTTTGAATCCATGGGTGTAGCAATACTGTTACAATCTGACATATTATATTTTTGTAAAATCTGTTTTAAGAATGCTTCTTGATTAATTTTTAAGACACCATTAATTACATCCTGTTTGATAGCAATACCTAAAAAGTAAGTTGCTAAACCCAAGTCTTTCATACAAAAATGTTTCTTTAACAAGTTCTTAGTATTATTCACACATTCGATATCCGTCCCTGCGAGCAATAAGTCATCGACATACAGTAATAAATAAACCATCTGTCCATTATATTGTTTTACATAAAGACCATAATCTGTTTTACATTGTTTGAAACCTTCAGACAATATGACTGAGTTATATTTGTCATTCCTGTTTTTGGGTGTGCTCTTTAGCCCATACAAAGATTTTTTAAGTTTACATATCATATCACCATTAGAACATCCTTCTGGTAATGACAAATATATCTCATCTTTAATATCGCCATGAAGAAAAGCACTTTTGACATCCATTTGGTGTACTGACATACCTTTTTGATTACATATTGCCAATAGAGTACGGACAGTTGGAAGTTTAGCTACTGGCGCAAATAGATCATCATCAATAAAATCAGTTTGCTGAAAGCCCCTAGCCACAAGTCTAGCCTTGTAACTAGTAATATTACCTTGATCATCAAGTTTTCTTTTAAAAACCCATTTGCTATCAATAACCTTACAATCTACTGGTTTTGGCACTAATTCCCATGTATTGTTTTGATTTAAACTATCTATCTCCTCGTCCATAGCTCTTTTCCAATTCATTCTGTCTGCACTATTCATGGCTTCTTCATATGTTTTAGGATTATCTTCAATGTAACCTAATAAGCATGTATAATCTGTACTGTAATACTTATGCCATTCAGGCTGTTTAATCTGGTTTCTTGGTCTTAAATTTCTTATTTGTTCTACCTGAGTTTGAACTTCATTTATTTGAACTGTATTTGTATCATGAAACTCTTCTTCGGATTCATTATTTGACTCGACACTTGGAGTATTACTTAAGTTTTGACTTGACTCTTCATCAATAACTGATACCTCACTCTGTATTGACCTATCCATACTATTTTCATCCTGTGCAACCCTATCAACATCATTTATTTCTACCAATGGTTTTTCATTATTATTTTCTACTAATATTTCTATTTCACTATCAGGTATTTTATGTTTAGAGTTACTATCACTATCTTTAATAAAAACTACATCTCTTCTAATTTTTATTTTATTTTCCTCTTTGTAATAAATCCTATAACCTTTTGTTTCCAATTAGTGCCTACATACGTAAATCGTCGAAGTAAATAGGATGTTCGAAACTTTGTCTGTAATATCACATTATTATTACCTACATTATTTCATTAATTGTATTGTAAATATGTATTAATTGCAACTCACGTGCCTAAATGTTGTTGCAACTGCATACTATATATAAAATTTCTTTCGTGTTAAGATAACTTGCTAATGTTACGGTTTTTTTATAAATATTTGAGTATTTTCTGCTATCATTATTCTCTGTCTTAAATGCCAGCTAATCTAAATTTGAAAATTGTCATTCACATTACAAGTATTAAGTAGGTAGCTCTATTTTGACATGAACTAATATTGAGTTCAAGTTCGATTTTATGTTTGTATACATAATGTCAATGTTTGCGAGTTTTAATCATTCTTTTGTTAATGCATTAAATTTTTCCATCAATTTCAAGCAGCACTCCTTATTGGATTCATAACTTACGAAAAGCGATGCCAATCATGGAAGAACAATGACAATGGATGGCCTAAATAGGTATACATCGTTAATGAAAACGATACCATTGCCTTGCAGGCTTAACGCTGCCGCTGTATAGCCGCACTTCATGGAATCCGTCACTCCACCCACTATTCTGGAACCTTGTCCAGACAATACGGTTAATAAGAAATCAGTTTTCGCCGTACATGATGGGTATTAATAAATGATTTATTAATTTATTCACAAATACAGAGTAAGAACAATAATTACCATAAACTAATGTAAAAGTAAAAATAAAACTAGTCTAACAGACCGCTACTAGTTGGCAATGTTCCCAAAATGCTGGCTGAATTGCCACGTTGTATGGCAATGCTTAGCCTATGGGCAAAATGAAGGCCAGCATTTTGGTCACATGTTGCGTGGACCAGAATTTAATAAATTATATTAATATATATAAATAATAATTTTATTAATAAGTTATAGTTTAAAAAAACTAAAAAACACACTTTAATACCATAAAACTGAACTGAAAAATAAAAAATAACTTACCAAACTGGCATACCCCCAGAGGAGCAAACTGTATCTTAGCGGGAAACAGAAACAAGCTCTTTTAATTTCTGGCACTTCCGTACGCATTGTGACGAATATTGGGAATAATACTTTAAACTTGAAATCCTATAAAACTATTTATTTAGAAAACTTCACTTTATTATATGTAAGGCCCCTGGACACTGGACAAGACCACACTAGCCACCGGCACTGGAGAAGGACACTGGTTCCAAAAATACCACTTTATAAATTAGATTATACTCAGTTTCCTAAATTAAGAAACTGTTTAACTATTGTGTAGGCTCGCAAACCAAAAAATATGTTTTTTGTGTTGGTAAGCTTTTTTGAGCAACCACATCTATTAATTTATTTACTTGACACAACCGCTTATGTTGCGCATTGGCAAATGTATGCACGATGAGATAGTTACAAAACCCTTATTATTAGGTATTCCCACAATGATAGCAAGTAGCCGTTAGGTGAATAGTTCAAGTATGACGAATTATAAGATAAACATTCGGACTTTCCGATTTTTTAAATTTTTTTGGGGATTTTGTTGCGCCACTTCTTCTTCCCAGCTAAAGCACTAGGGAGTGGTGAAGGGCGGGCGTTTTGTGGGGACTGTCATGTAATTTTGACGTTCGAAAAGTGTTGTTTCTCAGGCTAATTTGAATAAATGACATTTGATTTTGATTTTTTATCGTTTTTTGCACGCCTCACAACTCTTCAGCGTGTCAGTGTACTCTCGATATGTCGCCTTGTCACAATTGTCCAACACGTAATCACACTAATATTATAAAGGCACCTAAGTTTTCACGGTGAGATGGTTACAGCAATGCTATTCTGTAATCATCTCACCGTGAAAACTTAAGTGAAGTGAGCGTGGAGTGAGCTGTCAGTATCATTCCACCTAGCTAGGGATGGACCAAGCACATTTTTACACCCTTTAATATGGGTAAAACTGATTTTTTAAAGCAATGTCTATAAAAAAATATTTTATTTCAGACCTTGATCCATTAATATTAGTAATACACACTTCTCATAAGATATTTTAGTAACAAACGTAATAAAAGAGTTTAATTCATATATCTGCACTCACCTGATGCCCGCATTGGGTACATGTTGTACTCACGGCTACAGATCAAGCTATACATTTCCAGTTTAAGCTGATCTCGCAATGTATAGGATTTCCTTACAGTGTAAACTGGAAATGTATAGCTTGATGTGTAGCCGTGTGTACATGTACAGTCGGCTGCATCAATTGGGTACCCCTCAAAAGACATGTGGGTTCAAATCCGCGATAGTCCGAAGTTGGGTTTATTTTGCAAAAACATTTTATTATAATTAATGTATAGTTTTTGTGAATAAATAAGTTTATGTTAATATTTATTTTTACTTAAGTCTGTTTTTAGCAGAATAGTCGACATCGGCTCAGTTGCCAAAAGTTCGACGGCTCAACTCGCTCTACCGCCGTCCCAACATGACGCTGGCAGAATAGTCGACATCGGCTCAGTTGCCAAAAGTTCGACGGCTCAACTCGCTCTACCGCCGTCCCAACATGACGCTGGCAGAATAGTCGACATCGGCTCAGTTGCCAAAAGTTCGACGGCTCAACTCGCTCTACCGCCGTCCCAACATGACGCTGGCAGAATAGTCGACATCGGCTCAGTTGCCAAAAGTTCGACGGCTCAACTCGCTCTACCGCCGTCCCAACATGACGCTGGCAGAATAGTCGACATCGGCTCAGTTGCCAAAAGTTCGACGGCTCAACTCGCTCTACCGCCGTCCCAACATGACGCTGGCAGAATAGTCGACATCGGCTCAGTTGCCAAAAGTTCGGCGGCTCAACTCGCTCTACCGCCGTCCCAACATGACGCTGGCAGAATAGTCGACATCGGCTCAGTTGCCAAAAAAAAAAAAAAAAAAAACTAATTACAATGTCAAAATTCAAAATTAAAATGTCAAAATTTAAATTTATTCATTTCAATCCAAGTACCTTTATGGTCACGTCCCTTGCCTTGGTTTTACTTCTAATTGTTGTATTCACACTTAAGCCTGTGGTTCATATAGCTCCTTTCTATTCCTCTTTGGCACACTTTGATTTTTTCTAAGTTTCGTTTCTTCAGGCATATGTGAGTGTGGGAAGTAGGCATGTTTCCTTGGAAAACAAAATGTTACATTTCGACAACGAGTACATTTTCGAAATAGTCGATTTTTCATTGGTCATTCTTTATTTACGAGGGCTGGTCAATATGTCAGTGACTTTTAAACACTGATTTTTTGATAAATAAATCATTTTATTTTTCAACGTAGTCTCCCTTGAGCTCTATACATTTTGTCCAACGCTTCTCTATTTTTTTTATCCCTTCCAAAAAATATGATTTGTCGAGGTCCTCAAAATAGGCCTTTGTTTGCGAGATGACTTCATCATTGGAGTCAAATCTTTTTCCACCAAGCCATTTCTTCAGGTTTGGGAACAAGAAGTAGTCACTCGGAGCCAAATCTGGAGAATAGGGCGGATGAGGGGGCAATTCATAGCCCAATTCATGGATTTTTGCCATGGCAACTGCACATGTTGCACACATGTGCAGTTGCCATGGCAACAAATCCCTTGCATTGTCTTGGTGGAAAAGAACTTTTTTCTTGGCCAAATGAGGTCGGTTTTTTTTCAAATCGTCATTGAATCGGTCCAATAAGTTGGCATAATATTCCCCATTGATTGTTCTTCCCTTTTGAAGGTAGTCAATGTGGATTATCCCGCGTGCATCCCAAAAAACAGTCGCCATAACTTTATTGGCTGACAAACCCACCTTGGCCTGATGATGCCAAGAATCAAAGCGGAGCGTACAAGGTGGATCGAAGACCTAGTGAAGGTCGCGGGATTCTGCTGGTGCTGGTTGTTGCCTATGTTTAGCAGTGGACGGAGCAACAGACAGGTGTGCTGCAGGGGAGTTTGTTGCGCCACTTCTTCTTCCCAGCACTAGGAAGTCGTGAAGGGCGGGCGTTTTGTGGGGGCTGTCTTATGTAATTGTGACGGTCGAAAAGTACTGCTTCTCAGCCAGTTTGGATAAATGACTTGATTTTGATTTTCGTCGAGATATTTTGACGATGTTTTTAATAATCGTAGGTTTTAATCTGGAACTGTTGGAAGCATTTTAATCACATTATTGTGATTTAAATTCTGCTCCTTATAGCACATTAGACTTTTCAAATAGTTAAGTTTTGTTGAAATCATTTTGTCTGTATTTTGTGCTGTGGTTTCATGCTTTCATAGGTAGATTTTCTTTTTGTGGCAGAAATATCTGAAAGACGAAAAAGAAAAACGATTAGAGAGACAACATGAGCGTTTTTTCTAGCGTGACGATATTATCGTGGACATCCATGTTCACGTCACGGCATCACGATAACACAAGGAAGTAAAATGTATGGAAATACAACGTGCTGCCGCAATGGGGATAAAAGTAACCTATGTGTTAATCTGGGGTATAAGCTATCTACTTACCAAAATCCCAAATCGGTCCAGCCGTTTGAGTGTGAAGAAGTAACAAACATACAAACAAACACACGCACTTACAAACTTTCGCCTTTATAATATTAGTGTGATGTGATTACTGTGATTAGTAATTGATTATTAAATCGAATTGTTAAACTACGATCAAATACAAGTTAGTTTATAAATCCCAGATACGTTTCAGAATTTTTAAGATTGACAAACTTATCTAACTCAGTAGTGAAACCCAGAACAGTCGTCGTAATTTCTTTTAAATGACGTACTTTTTTAGGGTTCCGTACCTCAAAAGGAAAAACGGAACCCTTATAGTATCACTTCGTTGTCCGTCTGTCTGTCTGACTGTCTGTCAAGACCTTTTTTATCAGGAACGCGTGGAGGTATCAAGTTAAAATGAATATCAAATACGTAAGTCGTCTATAATCCTTTGGAGCTCTAAAAAAATCAAGCTTCTAAGTCTACGCCGTAAAAAAATACGGCCATTTATGCAACATATTTTGATACTCGCAAGTAAATCAAAACCTATAGGGTACTTACCGCTGACCTAGAATCATGAAATTTGGCAAGAAGCAAGGTCTTACAGCACAAGTAAAGGAAAAAGTCTGAAAACCGTTATTTTGTCATTTTATCGCATAAACATTTTTTTTTTTGGGCTTTCTTGTTTTTCAGCTACAAATGTTAAGTTTGTTTTTGGATACATTCTTTTCAATTACGGAGACCTTCATTTTGCGTGGCCCACACGCGCTTGGCCGGTTTTTATTACTATTAAAATGGATCGAAACAGATAAACTATAGTAATTTACGTTATTTAATTTTCATCGCAACGTATGTACATTCATCATAAACGCGTCAATAGGTGCAGTACTAGACAGAGTGATCTCTTATTTGTTTTCCAGGGTACCTGAAGATCAGAAGCACATGGAAATATTCCATATTACAATCTTTCATTATAATTGATTCAATGAAAACCGTCATTAAATTCTTGGGAAATGATGTTGATCGTTGGCAACTCTGGCCGTTTTTCGGGTAACAATGTCTTGTCTCATTTCAACGTAATTAGTTTGACGGTAGAAGAAGTGAGACAAACATAGATTATTTTGACAGATTGACATATTTATGTATCCGTTTCAAAGCTACGTGTTTAAACTCGTACAAGTCGGTAAGTCGGTACGTTTTTCTGAATTATTTTGTAGGACGCTGCGCCTCTAGTATTATAATACCTCATTGACTAAACATTAAACTTGCCTAAATTTTATGGCAACCTATTCTTGGTAACATATTGCAACGTCTGAAATATTTTACTTGAAAAGTGTGTCCGACAAAAATTTAATTTTTTTGCAAGTTCAGCTGCTAAATGTGAAGTCGGCACGTAGTTTTGTTTTTCGATTTGTGAAACTTCAGTTGGGTCTACGCTAAGTCTGATTATTTGATGAATTAGTTAAGTTAATTTGCTAACGATAGGAGTAACTTGAAATTTGGAACACTTTAATCACAAAAGTATTTTTTTTCGAACGTGACATCTATTGGTACCTAAAAATTCCTACTTGACCCAGATCTCGTCATTTAATAGTTGCCTCTAAACCCGCCAAATTCTAGGTATTTTAGTGTTTTATGCCACAAAATGCGAATAATAACTATTATTGTGACCGCAACATAGTTGTTAACGCTTTTGTACACACAACATTAATTAAATTTTTAGAAAATTACATTTTGCAGTAGTAAACTACTTAATACATTTACGGTTTAGTTTAAGTCATAATGAATTTGCTTCCTAAGATAAATTTATGGGTAATAAAGGGTGTGCAAGTTGTTAGAATGATTAGCACCACTGGGCCAAACTGGTCCACTGGATCCGGCGGGTCCTTCACATGCCCTAATCTTGTTGATTCTGGAAAGAAGCCAGTTGATTCCAAAGAGAAAATTATTAAGAACATGTCATGCGTTGAGCCCTTTCTTCTTTCTCTCCTATCTCTTCTTTCTCTCCTTTCTCTCCTTTCTCTCCTTTCTCTCCTTTCTCTCCTTTCTCTTTTTTTTTTCTTCTTTTTTTTCTTTTTTTTTTTTTCTTTTTCGTGTGACCACCTGACACGAGTTTTTTTTTATTCATGCCCCGTATTTATTATTTTATTTAATATGAAATATCTCTCAGGCACGGGTTTCCTCACGATGTTTTCCTTCACCGTTTTTTTTTAAGCAAGTGATAATAATGTAATAATATTATAAAATACTACGCACATGAATCCGAAAAGTCAGAGGTGCGTGCCTTGGGTTCGAACTCGAGACCATCAGACTTGGCAGTCCGACGGTCACACCACTAGGCTATCACTGCCGTTGAAGATGAACCTAAAATGCTGTACCACTACCGGCAGTGTAATTTTAACGTGTACACGGTTTTATTTAAATTAATATTCTATTTAAATTTTATCTGTTTAAAGAGTAACAGGTAGCAAATTAATATAACACGATAAGCAGGTATGTAGTAGTTTTTAATGTTGCCAACAGATGGCGCCTTGCTAAGTTGTTCAATAACGAATTTCGATCTGGCTTAGCTGTTTAACGTAGGTATAGGTACTTAATAATTTCTTACAATCGTTTAGGAACAACTCACTTACTTACTTACTTACTTACTTACTTACTTACATACATACATACATACTTACGTACTTTTTTCAAGTCGGTTATTGTTTTATCGAGTCTAGGATGAGTATCTACTTACTTACTTCGTACCTGTAATGGGTTTCGGCTTCGATGTATTCGTCTTCAGTCTCCTGTTCTATATGTAATTGTATGTTTTGCAGTACCTATTTTGAAGTGTCACTAATCGTGTTTCTATCTCTTCTTGTGTATTAGCGATATCTTTTTCCGCCTGGAATTAGCATTAGACGAATCCAGGGTTTGTGTTACCAGTCTAAGTCCCATAGTGCCACCAACAAGGCCCAAATCTAGACTTTAGGAGGACCTGACAGGGAAATTAAATAAATTAATAAATTCCTTATAGATAGGGTTGCCATAAATTTCAGGGACCAATACGGGACGTTTCAAACAAATCAAATAAAAAAGTCGAAATCATAGTTTTTATTCGAATAACAATTACGAGTATTACAAGTACAAACAATTTTTAACTTAAATTAACACGTTTATGTTTTGGCCCAGAAAAAAATCCTAGGTTAATATTTTAGGAGCTGTGAGACTAACACCTATATTCTAAGTCGTAGCCTCGAAGGATCCTCGACTCACAGTCGAGGCTCCTGAAATATAAATCTAGGATTTTTTGTTATATTTTTAAAAATATTGACAAATTCAAATCTAGGTTTTAGAGCGTGACTGGCATAATACATTTTAAGTAGTTAACAAAGTCCCCCCGCCGCGTAAGTGTCTGTTTGAATGCGATAATGTCAAAAATTACCGAACGGATTTTCTGTAAAGTTTCTGGAGTGATTCAGTGTAATTCATTATGGTTTTTTTGTAAATTGGCTGAAATATGACGACGACTGTTGAAGATGTCGGAAAAAATCATACCGACTGGTAGCTTTATGCCTACTATACACGGTAACGATATATCGTAGTGATTTGAGTTTGCACAGTTATATCGGACGGCCCTATGTTTTCCACATGTACGTTCCCATGAGATATTTTCCGACATCCACGCGGGCGAAGCCGCGGACAAAAGCTAGTATTTAATAAAACAAAACTTATAGGTAGAAGGTAGATACATCAGAAATTGTGAAAAATGTTGTACTAAAATTTGACGAATCAGTCATCCCTGTAAGTGTTATAAAAAGATAAATATTTTTTTACAATCCTTGAGGAATAGTGAGGACTTAAGATCTATGTTAGTATTAACATAGATCTTAAGTCCTCACTAACACAATTATGGATGTATTTTCTTTGTCTGAAATAAAGTTAGTTATTATTTTACGACATTCCTAAAAATTACTGAATGAAACAAAACTTATAGAACACCTAACACCTTATTTAGATCTAGATAGGTATACTCAATACTCAATTATTTATTGCATTCCATATGTAAAAAACGAAAATGTATGTGTATTGTAAGTGGTTCAGGATATTTTTTTCACCTGTGTGTTGATCCTACTGAAGTAATCACCAAAGCTAAAACCTACGAGTGTAAAAGATATAATGATCTAATCGTTTGTGGGTATTAGAATACCCATACTAAAGATACATTAAGGTAGGATTCTTTGCCCAATGTTAATACTTTGTAAATGTCAATACTTTTGGATTCTTTTGTTGAACGACTGGCAACATTATTACAATGGGAATGATTGATGATAAGCATGACAACACCGAGTGGAAGTACATAATATGTTTGACGGCGACGGACGATGGTAAGACGACTAATAAGAGCGTTTGCCCACAGCAGCCGTCACCGAGAAACGAGATTGTTCGAACCAAACGTGACGTCCCGGTCGAAACACCAAACGTGACGTCCCGGTCGACAACTGAAAAAAAAGCCATAACGCGTATCCAAGAATATACTGCCTATGTGTTTATAATTTGCATTTTAATTAATTGTGTAGGATTTGTGAAAGCTGCTAAGCAAAATTTCGGATCGTTTCAAAGCCACGTTTAAGATTTATAACGGTTTATATGGATCACTCAGAGTGGACAATTTTCAATTGAGTGATCTTGTAAAACACGACCTAATACTGAAAAAGTATGAATAATTATCATGTTTATTGCAAATTATTAGTTTTAACTTTGGTTTTTCATTCCAATTTGCAATGGGCGTCACTAAATGTTGAAACAAAAAAAAAATCCTTTCTTACATGATTGTCTTGCAACCCTACCTATTCGAAATTCAAAACGGAGCGCGGGGCGGTGGGGTTTCATAAGTAAGTACGTGTTTCTAAGTTCCCGATTATATTGTCGGTTGGCGAGTGCCTGATTTATTTGTGTTGCCAGTAATTCGAAATATATTTCCCTTGTTGTGGGGTGAGGCTTGCAACTCTTAGTATTCAGGGTAATTTATAGATGTTTCTGGTCGGTTAAGATGTTTTGATTTTGATAAGAGGTTAGTGGAGTGTGTTGTATGATTGTGGGTATAAAATTTTCAGGAAATTATTTGAGCATGTGGTCTTTGAAGTTACATACCTACCTGTGTACGAAACCACAAGATGTATATCATGTACTTAGGTAGTAGGTTCGTGGACTCTGATTTTCTTAAACAGACGTATCGTACGGTCACCAACAGAAGTTGGTTAACACTGCTACTTTTTCAATCATCTAAATTAACACAAAATGATACGATAATAAGCTACTTTTTAGCATTCATTTATTAGATACTTAAGAGTTAATTTTCTTTACAAAATTACATCTGTTCCGATTTTAATGAAATATTTTTTTCAATCATTAAGATTTAGAAAACTCAAGTGTTAAGGTTCTTACAGACAGAGGCGATATCGCGTCGGCGACGCAATATTGCGATATTATATCCGTAGAACAATATCGCGTGGCGACGCGATATTGCCTCTGTCTCCTTTAATTGACTTTTGTTGCTGACTGTACCTAGCTACCATGTACCTAGTGCGTACATAAATACATTCTTAATTTATTTCGAAAATAAAAAAGTATCCTACCGGCTTCCAGGGTACTGCACTCTTGTACGGCAGAAATCCAGAAACGGCAGATGAAGTAGCGTTTGGTATACCGCTGCCGTTTAATTGTCTTTCATTGCTTTTTCTTCAACCCGTAGCCAGCTAGTGTTGGATACATAACGTATCTTATCAACAAACAGCGTCTTATTGCAACTCTACCAAAACTAACATAGTTCTCAGCTCACCCCCAAGGTAACAACAAACTCGCACCTCTAGAATCTTATGCAAATATCACACGGTCCCCATGTAAAACTTTACGCCGTAAAACTAATTAATTCCACTGTATATCCATGTTATATAAGCGAAATTTTGAGTGCTCCGTCTTCGAAGTGTCTCAGGTGGCGAGGCCCCCATTCCCCCAACCGCTTTGGGGGCCAACCCACCCCGCGAAGCGTCTATTTTCGCGGGGAATAAGTAACTGTGGCGTTATGTTACATCGCTATTGATTTTCTTAGTGGCTTTTAAGGTGGTGGCTATGTTTTAGTGTGTAGGTGGATATGGAAGGTATGGGGAAGATAGTGACAGTTTAGGTTGATATTTTTTGGTAGTATTTTTGTTGGAGACTTAGAGGAGGCTTTGGAATAAGAGTCAGAAACTCGTGTGAAACCACGCGCAGACCGCGCCATCGCGCGCATGGCGCGCGCGCGGTTTGGCGCGCGGGTGTGAGCGGTCTTGGGTTGATTTGGGTTGAATTTTGGAAGCTTGGCATCCAAAATTAAGCCCAAGAATCTGTGCTATCTTCAGGATTAAATTTTTCGCCTCTTGTCAACACATTAGTTTCTACCTCCCTAACATGAGGTAGCGTAAATTTAATGCATTTGGTTTCTTTTTTCATTAAGAAGTAAATTATTAGCATTAGAAGACTTAGAATGTTTAGATACAATTTACCTACATGAAATGCCATAAGTATTAGTTCTGCAGATTCTAGAAATTTAGAACTGTTGATATAGGTAGGTACTGCTCATAGGGATTCTGCGATATCACGATGATATTCCCCATCACTCAGTCCCCGAAACATTTTTGCAAGTTATTAAAAGTTTAATTACTTATTCGTATTTATATCCCCCTCGGCTCCGTCCCTGAGGGCCCCCAAATCTCGAGAAGTAGGTAATTTTTAATCAAATCTCAAACAAGGTAAAAACGTGTTCAGTAACAAAGAGGTAGTTTGTAGTTGATGAGGAACAGGGAGATCACATGTAGGTAGCTGAATTTCGGGCCAAACATAATTTTTTGGAATCGAAACTGAAGAGACCATGCATTAAGTCAAGGCAGTTTTATAAGCCTTTAATTTTATGTCTGTTAGTGCACTCTTTGTATATATTTTCTGGCAAGGTAGTATTTAGTGTATATGCAATAGATATAATTAGTAAAATAACTGCTGGTAGTCACATATCGCCTTATACTGCGATGTTAGTATTAGATGGTGTTACACGACGTTCTGAAGGAATTGCATGGTAATATGTATGTCAATAATTAGTGTATTCATTCAACTATTCTTATGCAAAATTTCATGTCATTAAATTCAGTAATTAAAGAAAAACAATTATAATACTGACGAAGCATCGAAAACCTACATAACCCGACCAAGTTCGGATGGCTACAAAAAAGCGGCCGTGCCATATATTTGGACCAATCGCGCCTAAAGGTTAAAATCGAATGAGAAAATTTGACAGTTTGTAGACATTAATTCATACAACAGTGCGAGTGCGACCCGTCCGTAATCACTACATAGTATAAAACAAAGTCGGTGTGGCTGACACTGGCTTGGCCACCATCAGGGATTTTACTTTTGATAACACAAAGATTTAGTCGTTAATTAGTCGAAATTTGTCGCCAAATATCAGAATTTGTCGGTTACTGGTTCAAAAGTTACAAGGGGTCATTGGTGGCCGATCTGGAGAGTCTCCCCAGCTTGGCCACCTTTATATCTCAAAAACTAAATAATAATAATATAAAATCTTTGATCTAGCTCTTGGTCTATACTTAAAAATTGAACTCATTATATCTTCTAAACTAAGACCCGACTAAATCTGTGACTTTGCGACTAATTTCGACTAATTAGCGACTAAATCTAGGAGAAAACAGATCTTCGCTAGGTGCCCTAGTTTTTGAGATATAAAGGTGGCCAAGCTGGGGAGACTCTCTCCAGATCGGCCACCAATGACCCCTTATAACTTTTGAACCAGTGACCGACAAATTCTGATATTTGGCGACAAATTTCGACTAATTAACGACTAAATCTTTGTGTTATCAAAAGTAAAATCCCTGATGGTGGCCAAGCCAGTGTCAGCCACACACAAAGTCGCTTTCCGCTGTCTGTCTGTCCCTATGTATGCTTAGATCATTAAAACTACGCAACGGATTTTGATGCAGTTTTTTTTAATAGATAGTGATTCAAGAGAAAGGTTTATATTATATGTATAATAAACGCTGGCGAAGCCGCGGGGAAAAGCTAGTAAGGAATAAATAAGAAAATGCTCACATTTTTAGTAAAATTGCCGTCAAACATGATTAATAAAACAAGAGTAACATTATGGGTGCTTTATTGTATCTAAATTAACATTATAAAGAGGTAAACATGTGTTTCATAATTATAATTGCGGTGACAACATCTCGAACTTAATGGACTATATTAACTATACATACACACACACACACATACATACATAAACTGATGCCTTCTTCCCATGGGGTAGGCAGAGACTGCAGAACGCCACCTGCTACGATCCTTACACACTCCTTTTGCCTCGTTTACGTTCATACATCTGGTCATACACGCGCGCCGGTTGCAACTATATCACTATGAATGATTCCAAAGCAAGAAATACACCAGTACATTCTTGAATTCTGAAAAAAAAAACAATATAATTATAAATATTTTAATTAAAAAATTCAAACAATAAGAATACTATAAACACGGTGAAGCTTTTTCAGCCTAATTTAGCCCCGTATTTAATTCCTAGCAAGTAGATGACTCGTTACCATTACTTTATTTATTTACACCTAATGGAATTTGCCAGTCAATGCATCACACAGATTAACAGCAGCACCCTAATTGCGTAACAATATCAATCGGAGTTTGAATAATTTTGAAACTAATTGTAAGCCATTGATTCATATTATGTTCGAATTTGTCTGCTCGACAACGTAAATAACGCAATGAATGTTGTTGAACTGTCAAAATGGCACCAATTCCGATTGATAATGTGTTACGCAATTAAGGTGCCGGATTCTGAAAGGATCAGCACAAATATACAGTGATCCTGAAATAGCATAGTGTAATCAATCAAAGCTAATTTTTAAGTTACCTTTCTGAAACCGGGTGTTAAATTATTTAAAAAAAATCAAAACAATTTTATCTACCTACATACCAAATATAATTTTAATTAACTTCCATCTCCATTACCTACCATCAACCCTTCCATCCCATCAGCCCTGCTGCCTGTTGCATTACCAAAGGCTATTCATTTACTATAGTACTACTTCTACTCTGCTTTTATACTGACGTCATCTTTTTTTCTTGTATCGTTTTCGTCCATTTGTTTTACCTAATAAATGCGTAATGGTTATGCTTATACTACATTACTTGCTACTGATCGCTATCTACGTTACAAGGCAAGCGGCATCGATTTACTGGATAGCAGTTCATGCGATGGCCTTGATAGAACGGAAATAATTATCACCTGATAATAGATGTCTTCACTCGAGGTCGCTGGTCCCGACTGTCATTAATGGATCTTTGACAGTCGTTACAGGTCGTCAGAAGCCCGAAAGTCTGACAACCAGTCTTACCAAGGGGTATCATCGTATTACGCAGTTACTGGTTTGTGGAGGTCAGATAGGCAGTGGTTCCATGTAAAATAGGTACTGGTGTTCTGCTGCATCCTGTTAGACTAGAAGCCGACCCCAACCATAGTTGGGAAAAGGCTAGGCAGATTGATATATTGGAGTGTCTAAAAAGCTGGCAGCACAACTAATGGTAGGTAGTGGTTACTGCTGCCAAAGGATACCTGCCGATCTATTCTCTAAAAATCCCATCGTCAAATCGTACGTGAAGTGGGCTTCGCATCTTAGGATTGAAATTATTGACTTTACTTCACCTTTTTTTTGTTGATGGGAAATCACCAAATGACTTGTACCGCTCTGGGCGGAGCGGGAGGGCGTATCAGACTTTTACTGACTAAACCTCACCCATGTTCCTTCAGTTGCCTGTGCCAGGGCCACGGTATCTCTTTCGAACAACCGTCGACCCTGGCGGCATCGGCCCTATCGAATCTAAAGAAAACTAATGTTGATTTTTTTTTACATTTACAGTCACCCCCATAGCTTTTCCTGTCATCCCTGTGTGCCCACCTCCGGCCAATCTTCCGTAAACGGATCTAAGTCATCCGCCAGCGCTTTCTCGGGCGCTGCGACGACGCCTCTCATGATGACCTGCGCCGCGCCGCGCAGCGCACGCCGCGCCGCGCCGGCGCGCGGTGCGCGCTGGTTGTTTTCCAGTGTTTTTGATGCGCATTGGTTGTGGTCCTAGCATGATGACTTGAAGTGACAAGTATTATGTTACAAATGTTTTTTTTTTTTGTTTACATTTATTTAATTACCTAAACCGATGGAGTATAATAACGTCATGGATTACAACGTGATATTTATAGAAAAAATTGCATGCAATTTAAATTGAGTTTGAATATTTAAATACAAACCTGACGAGGTGCTACAGTAGTTCGAATTAAGTTGATCATCCTTAGTGTGAGGCTTGATGGGTTTTCTTTACCTCTATGATTGAGCAATGATCGTCCACAAACGGGGCATACATGAGCATGACCATGGCGAGATGAACCAGCAGATGGATCACATTCATTGTTTCCATGAATCTGAGCATTAATAGTCTGCATGGATACATCAAAGCACATTCACAGATGTAATCTTCTTCCGTTATCTGAAAAATAAATCAATTATGAGATTTTAAAGCCTACAATGGAAATAAATATATTTAATTTGTATTTTTACATGTTCTGTTTTAAACAGCTGTCTAAAAGTGTAGAAGGTACTAGTTCTATTTATCATGTAACTTGAAAAAATATACTTTACCACTTCTGAATATCAATCTTTTTTATAAAAAAAACAATCACTTAGGGGCCGCCTCCACGAGCGAGAGAATCGCGGCGATATTCACGCTGTGCCTTCAAATTATCGCCGTGTGGAGATTGATTCATAGAGTTTCTATTGAATTTTGTAGCACGACGAGATTATCGCCGCGATTTTCACACTCGTGGAGGCGGCCCCTGTACTAGAGTCCGTTGACTGGATACTGAATCGTTAGGTACTTGATTGTTATTGTACTTACTATTACTGGAGATATCGAAGTGCTAATTAGCGATGACTCTGCTATCAAGCTGAAGGGCGTAATAACGCATAATGTTGCAGTTTATACAAATCAATCTCGTAGAAGGCTCCATAACGCTTTCCAACAAGAGCGATGACGTCTTGGATCCTGTTCAAAAAGCACTTTCGGTAGGTATCAAAGTCCGTGAAAAATGCAGAAGTTGTAAGTATATCAGAAAATCCAAAAAATCGCACACCTGCAAAACGTCAAAGAATGACACCATAGATAATACACTATAATAACAGACAGCCTGTCACAGAGGAGCTCGTGGCTAAGTAATAACAGCCGCACGGGTCGATCCGTCAGGTTAAGCTACGCTTGCCGGGGTTGGTCAGTGGATGGGTGACCATCTTTACATATCGAGATTCCTCCGTGCCTCGGAAAGCACGTTAAGCCGTTGGTCCCGGCTGTTATTCGTGGATCTTTGACAGTCGTTACGGGTCGTCAGAAGCCCGAAAGTCTGACAACCAGTCTTACCAAGGGGTATCGTATTATCCAGTTACTGGGTTGTGGAGGTCAGATAGGCAGTCGCTCCATGTAAAATACTGGTATTCAGCTGCATCCGGTTAGACTGGAAGCCGACCCCAACATAGTTGGGAAAAGGCTAGGCAGATTGAGGCAGATTGAACAGCCTGTCATTCACTCACATTCACTTAAGGTTGCGTTCTAGAAGTTCGTTTTGCGCGGAAAAATCATATTATTCATAAAAGTAATGTAAAGAAAAAATACCAATTGGTTATTTAAACATTCATTAACCACATGACGAACGAACAAGTTTTTCGTATTCTTTATAACGAAACGTGTGTAAAACGCGTTCCGATTCCGACGCGTTCCATTTCCAAAAGTCTATTGAGAATGGTAAACGTATGTAGTAATATTATTTTTTTCCTATTATTAATTTAAAATTCCATTATTTGATACGAATTAAGCAAAAAAAATGCAATTTTTTAAGATATTGTATATCACTGGACGCTCTCAGGTCAATAGCTGACATCATTCTTTAGTCGGATCATATTTTAACGACGCAAAGCGCTATCGTTTGTATTTCTTGGTACCGGAACGCGTCCGTCGCAGGGATTGTAAACTATCGGGACGCCATTTTGAAATAAACGCGTCATTCGAGTTTCGAATGCGTACGTGATACCTACATGTCACTGATTCTGACACAGAAATGGAAACATCTGAATCTGACGAATAATTATTCTTAAATAATATATGTTAATTAATATTTGTTACTTAATAATTTATTAAATCTTAAACAAATTCATTTTTTTTGTTGGTCCAAATGTTGTGAACTCCTGAACACTTGTTTACAAAATTTATAGCTTCTCATGACGGTTACTTTAGCTAACTAATTAAATAAACTAAATGAGGTATTTGATATTTTAGTAGCAAAACATGCGGGTGTTTCATAGCCATAGTCTAGTTCATAGCGGCTTCATAGCCATGGGCTAGTTCATAGTGGCTTCATAGCCATAGTCTACTTCAGTGACATTAAACATCTAGACGTTGCCATGATTACAGTGTGAAGCGTGGAAGTGAGACACATATATACGAAATTTTATTATTATCTCCTCACCGCTGTCACTGTGGCGAAGTTGTCAACAGCCTCGGACGGAGCACGGGAATGCTTCGAAATAACTAGTTCAAATAATATCTCGTCCATGGATCATTCTTGAACAAATTGGAACATTTTTTTTTAATTCTCGTCGTCATCTGTCCTCGGATGCGTCAGTAGTATCAAATTCCTTTCATTGAGTTTTACAAATTGCTCCGGTATCTAATACACTTTGTGTTATTTTCATTAGACATTGATCGATTGAAATGTTGCATCAACTACAAATCTTAGAATCTGAATCACAAATGTATTGAGTTTCATTTTTGATCTAATTATTAATCTAATTCACTTTAATATTTTCCTCAAACTAGAACACCAACATTGTGGCAGAAGGACATGCGTTCTGTTTGTGTCTACGTAGACGTGTCATTGTGAGATTTCCTTCTTCGCCTCAACACAGCTGATGTGAAGCTCGTATTTACAATTGTGTCCAAAAGCTTCTTTATCACAATATCTTACAAGTGTTGGCATGAAGAAGCGTTTTTAAGCACGCGCCAGTGCCATTGATGTCCCTGTTACCCAGTACATCATTGACGTCCCTGTTACCCAGCACATCATTGATGTCCCTGTTACCCAGCACATCAATTGCACGGCATAAGTATCTAATACAAAAACAAAAGTTAGAAATAAATAATGATTCGCAATAATAATTTTTACGCAAGCGATAGTTACTACACTTCCGATGCTAAGCTGCAAAAACATGTAGGATTTCTTAAAGTCGTAACTAGTT
Source organism: Cosmia trapezina (assembly GCA_905163495.3). Taxonomy (NCBI): domain Eukaryota; kingdom Metazoa; phylum Arthropoda; class Insecta; order Lepidoptera; family Noctuidae; genus Cosmia; species Cosmia trapezina. Next base: position 5,531,594 of record LR991050.1, read on the forward strand.
TAGGATCAAGAGAACAAGTGAATAACGTAGAATTACGGAAAGTTAGAACAAAATACCTTGTATTCAGAACAACTACAGAGTATAATAAGCATAATAACGTTACAGAAGTGCATAATGTAAGAGCAGTGAGATAATCTGCGGAGCGGCCGCACTAGGGGCCCACAGCACCGCGGCCGCGTGATTAGCTCGCACTGCGTTATAAAAGCCTTAAAAGGTGCCGATGTACTGGGCAAAGATGAGGTTAGTTGTAGAAAGTGAACAATATATGCAGAACATGATTGAATTCGATTTCAAGATTAGATAGTGCACGTCACTAATAGCAACAGTCCAATCTCATTATAAGTGTCACAATATACTTGACAAAGGAAAGTGTTTTGGTTAGAAAAAGAAAGTAAAGCAAAAAAAGAAAAGAAACGACGTTTTATTTCCAAAAGGGAAAATAGAGGCAAAGAGAAAGACCACGAAGAAAGTGTATAAGTACAAATTCACCTGAAGGAAACACTATACCATGAAGTGTGCAGCAGTACCCAAGATGCTTGTTCTCTGAAGACATTATTTATACATATACGATAAGGTGTATATCTATTAACACACGAAATCTCTTAAGGGGTCATTGTACTCATCATTATGAACAACTTTTACTATGGGACCAAACTTGAAATGGCGAAAAAAAAAATTAACTGCTCCCTACATTTTGACGAGTTAATAGATAAAGATAAATGTACTGAACAGCAGATTTTTGTTTTCGCGATTTCAGGTTTGGTCCCATAGTAAAAGCTGTTCATAATGATGAGTACAATGACCCCTTAGGAGATTTCGTGTATGAATAGATACACCTTAATAACTACAATAAATTCTAATTTCAACTATTTGTTACGGGCTTTTATTGACAGCATTTTAATTCAATTTTGTTACATTTGTTATTTTGATTTTGATTTTGACAGACATGCTAGACTAACTTTGGAGAATATAAATACGGCAGTAGGTTCTCAGTTACCATTCTATGTAGCGAGTAAGTCGGTGATCTGTGGTGGGTGAGTGTGGCTCATTACTCGGCGCTAATGAATGCTCGCGCACGACACAGAAGCTTTGTGAGCGGCAACCTGTGTGCAAAGACGCGCTGTGCAATATAATACGAGGTATATATTTGTGCTACAGTTACATCATGAAACAGAGAATGAAACAGAGAATCAAAGAACAGCGGTTTTTAGAACAGTTACAATTAATTGGTACCGTAAGATTATAGAAAACGTTCTCAACGTTTCTTTAAATATTTCCAAGTAGGTAGATAGTCATAGATACAAGTCGTTACAGATAGAAACTTTAGATCTGTTATGTTAGTGATCTAGTTCTTAGTACTTAATCCATTACAAACTAGTATTTTTGCTTCCGATGATTTTACTTCTAACCTGTTCTTGATCGGGATGGCCATGAATCATCGTGGATATTATATGTTTCATAAAAATGCGAAAAACTAATATGTAGGTAGATGAAATATCTAATATCATCAGGGACCTTTCCCTTTCAATATATTCCATACATCATGGTGGATTACGTCACAAATAACGGCCATACAATAACACATGAAGCAACGTTCTAATTACAAAATTTAAAATCTTTTGATCGTGACGTCAGACCTTCATCAGGCCTCAGAAGATCTTTATTGAAACCCCGCCTTCAATTAACTGACCACCCCATGTATAATGTCATGTGTGGTGATGTCTGTTTGTTGCAAAATACTTAGGGATTTTTATCTGGTGCTTTGCAAGCTGTAATCAAACGGTAAACTTGTTTGCGGGCTTGTAACTTTGGCGGAATAGAAGTGCTATTTTGAATATTGAACGATGTCATAGCAGCAATAAGGTGCAACACTTGAATCTGTATCAGATTCAGCCTCTTCATTTATTTCATATTTCTTTCAATCGTTATCCCAAACTTTTCAAATTGTATATCCTGATTATCATAATTACTTGAGTTAAAACCGCTAAAACAATCACATCCCTATGTAAATCAACTGAAATATGAATAAAACGGACAGAACCACGAGTAAAAGCTAGCACTTAATAAAGAGGCACGTTTAGGGTTTTCATTACACCATGTATAATGGCGCGTACAAATATTTTTAATCCGCTGCCTCATACATCTTCCGCAGTTCATTTTGCTGGACATACTCTTGCTAACATTATTTTTGATGCATACAAATCCACGCTTTATCCCTGCTACATTAAGTCCATTTTCTAACAAATCTTCATTTACAACATATTCAAAAGAATCACAGAGGAATATACAACGTGTTTAAAACGAATAAGGTTGAAAATGCTTTGCATGTACAGTGCTATATCAAAAACTGAATAGGTGGCCGGCACTGGGGATTTTTTTTAATGTGTGGATATTGCATCGACGTGTCCGGTCGTATTTATGGACAGGTAAATATTTTCGTAGCGAATATAGAGCTTATGTATGTTTACTTTGATATGGGTGGAAAGAGATATCATCATGACCGGAGTTGAGGATATCCATTACTGAATATTTTGAGGAAACTCTTACGAATTTCAAAAGCATTATGGACATAATTGAAGATGATATAATTGAACATGCTGCACCGAGTCGCCAGATGAACAGAATATATCACCTTCCACATGGTGCATGTTCATAGTCCATCGTTTATTTCATAAAGATGATGGATAGCTGTATCCATCATCCCAGCCACTTCTCCAAGGTGTATTCTAGTCTAACCAAAAGCGGTTGAAATGCAATATCGATAAATGTTTTCGTCATCCCTGCAAAAAACATATAGTAGTTTTAGGAATTATCGAAATTAAACAAAGATATTTAAGTGATATTCTTCACCGCGATTTTTAAAGCGCATAGTGTAGCCCCTGCATAAGAATTTGGGGCTGTGTTTTACGAGCACTATTTCGTCCGAAGCACAACTGATATTTCCATCATAAACTGAGTTATGAGGTGAGAAGAGGGATGTTTCGGATTATTTTATTCGGGTCATAAAACAAATTATTGTTAGCAGCAATACGTTTTCTAGTAATCTCCTGCAATAGCGACATTTTATAGACTTCAATAAACTTGGTGGAAGTAGGGATCAATCACATGGGCGCAAGGTGAAAAATGTATTCACTGTTCATTACTTTTCTGTTATACAATAGTTCTTGTAGTAACGAAACAGCCAAGCCTCATATTTTGACTGAGGTGTAGAGTTTATGAAGTAGGGCTTGGAGAGTTAGCGCGTGTAGAGTTAGAAGCTTGGCTCTACATGAGATCTGATAGCGTTTTGTCAGTGCGAGCTATATGTGGTCTCGTCTTGGCAACATTTTACATGAAAATGTTTTTGGTGGGATTATACTCACTCGATCACGTTAACATAAACGTCAGTTTGTACTGTGCCTCTACCATGAGTTTACACAACCAAAACTCGCTAGCGTCTCCGTAAATGATTTCTATGAAATATTTTACAGCGCCCCTAGCGGTCACGGAAAGAATTAAAAATTTCATATAAATCATTTACGGAGACGCTAGCGACTTTTGGCTGTGTAAATTATGTATTTTAATGCGCGCGTGCGATTCGCGTCGCGTGTCGCATCTGTTTGTACCTACAGTGCGATTCAACTAAGAATAGGAACGTCAATGACCTCTAACTGTCAACTGAAGCTAGAAATCTAAGACTTGCAAAGTTTTAGAAATCCGAACGGAACCTAGTCTTCGGTCCGACTCACTCTTGACCGGTTTTTTTTATTTAGTCTGAGCTTCAGGGTGTCTCACGTACTTTGCCATATTTTGACACGATTTTTTTCATCTTTTCACCCGTCAATCCAAGAATCAAAATAATGATATTATGATCGAGTTTTCAGTTACTTTCAGTGATCCCATTAAGCCAATATGAACACTTATGAAGTTCTGGTTACAATACAATTATACCTGTATTATGTTTGTGTCTTAGAGGAGCTCGTGGCTAAGTAATAACAGCCGCACGGGTCGATCCGTCAGGTTAAGCTACGCTTGCCGGGGTTGGTCAGTGGATGGGTGACCATCTTTACATGACGAGATTCCTCCGTGCCTCGGAAAGCACGTTAAACCGTTCGTCTCGGCTGTTATTCGTGGATCTTTGACAGTCGTTACAGGTCGTCAGAAGCCCGAAAGTCTGACAACCAGTCTTACCCAGTAACTGGGTTGTGGAGGTCAGATAGGCAGTCGCTCCATGTAAAATACTGGTATTCAGCTGCATCCGGTTAGACTGGAAGCCAACCCCAACATAGTTGGGAAAAGGCTAGGCAGATTGATTATGTTTGTGTCTTAGAGATAATCCTACAATCATTGGATACTATAGTACAGTCACCTATACCCACCCCTGCATAAATGGCTGAGATTTTTTAGAATACGAATCGATAGAATTTTATAATTATTTTATATTTTATTTAAATACCTATAATAAATAAAATATAAAATAACAATGAAATTCTAGCGACTCGTATTCTAAAAAATCTCAACCATTTATGTAAGGGTGGGTCAGCTAATGATATAGCTGAGTGTACCTAGTAGGCTTTCTGTAGTTTCTGCCTACCCCCATGGAAAGAAGGCGTAAGTTTATGTATATATGTATAATCTGGGTACCTAAGATGGTCCGCTTATGCAAGACTTTCATGAACATAAAAAAATAGCCCGACAAGTCGAGCCCGCCACGTACTTGTAGCGTCATACATAAAATGCGGAGTGCGCTTAGCCTGGCCTGGGTAAGATGTTGCATATCTGTCCACCTGTCATACAAAACTTACGAATGAATATTGGGCCGGAGAAGCCATCGGCAACAAAAACTTTTCATTATCAATACTAGCCCACCGTCCGTAGCCTACCGTCCCAGTTTTGGGCAAAGGCCCAGCGCCTAGGATGTCTGCATTATGAAACTCGGGGTTTCTTTTGAAATTTCGCATACCGTGACTATCTTGCTTTCAAGGACCACAATATCATAAATTGGGATATGCAATAGTTTCTCCAATGACAACGAACATAGGGGTGTAATTGATATGCAACAAATCAGAATCTTCGCATACCTATCACAGATAAAGAAACTTCAAACAATTTAATAAACAAACAAAGATACACCATAGAAATTCAAGACATTCTTTTTTTAAATATCGACGCTAAACAATATCCATCCCTTATAAAAAAAACATGGCCGCCGAGGGATTAAAAAAAGAGAAATTAACATTTAAGACAAACAGCAGTTCGACTTGCGATCTCTCAAGCGTCTATCAATAATTAATCAGCCATCTCGTCTCGAAATTAGCCACCATTTGAGGGTTTAACAGAGTCTTGTGCAAAGAGAAAAAAAAAACGTATTTTTTGAGCAAGAGAACCCTGAGGGAAATTTTATATAGGAACTCGGTATCGACTAGGGACACAGTGATGTAGACTGGATGAGCCACGAGCGTTGTAGAATCTAAAGAATCTAATGAAATCGAATGATGATGTGCTGGTTTTAAAACTAATAAGATGGCAGTTGTTAGCAAATTGGAAAGTGTGATTAAAGTTGCTTTGAAATATTCTTGAACTTGACAATACACTGCAGAGGTCGTGACTCAGTTAAGTTAGCAAAAATAAGACATAAATGCAGGGTGTAAGGGACAGCCCTCCGCAAACTAACAGGGTGCATTCAGCTCCTCATTTTGAATCATATTCCACCGGAAATTTTCTCAGGAAAATATTTTTTTCAATTTTTTTTTCAGTTACATTTTGATTATTTCAATGTAAAATTGCATTGCGTGTTCGCAGCACTCCATTTATGTAAAAAAAAAAAACTGCAAAAAAACAACAACAAAAAAACCAGCAATGGATGTTGAAATACTCTAACCAACGACGCGTGAAATCAGCTGTTCACTTTCTCTCTAGCTACAGAGATCATCGTTCACCAGTAACAGACGCTCCGATTTGTGCACAAAAACACAGGCCTCCCGGAACCACTCCGCCTCGTCGTTGATGTCGGCAGGCCTGTCCGGTGGTGACACCCAGGCCTGCACGATCGAGGCTTCCAGGAGGAGCTCCCGGTCCAGCTTCTTCAGCGCCCACCGCGGACCACTCGGGGCCTGTCGGACCGGCGCGCTCGAGGTATGGGCGGAGACGTCAAACCGGATGTACCGGTGATCGGAATAGGTCTCCACCCCCTCCATGACGCGCCAGTCAACCACGTGCGGCAACAGAGCGGGGCTGGCGAACGAGATGTCCACCACCGACTCGCCCCGCATCCGCACACACGTGGGGACAGAACCCCGGTTTAGGACGACCAGGCCTGTCTCCAGAGCCCAGTCCTCCACCATCCTGCCCCGTGTGTCCGTACACCGGGAACCCCAAGCCACATTCTTGGCGTTGAAGTCCCCGAGGACAAGCACGGGAAGGGAACGAAACCCGACGACGACGTTTTTCAACTCCGCAAGGGAGTTGTGGAACTCGGCGAGAGTTCGGTTCGGGGAGAAGTATTGAAGCGGTAAATGGGTTGCAGTGTAAATAGCAAACACAACAGCTTACGATAGAAAGAAATGTAATGTCCAAAAAAGTTCACAGGATTCACAGATAGAAGAATAGAAGGCGAAATACTGAGCACAGAAAGAAAGTGATAGACACAGTTAATATTTTAGCACTAGGTATAAGAGTTCCAAAGCACTGAGTAACAGATGGGTTGGCTAGTTAGACTATGTACGAGTAGGTATCATGAATTGCTAACGAGCGAGAGCGACATGCGCTTGCGACCAGTATGGATTCTCGACTGCGGCGCGTGCCGCGTTAATGAAAGATGGTAGGTAGGCAAGGCGCGGCGCGCGCGCTCGCTCAGGTTCGCATTCCACAGAACAATAGAAATATATCTAATAACAAAATTATCTGTTTGTGCTGTTGTCTTAATTTTTAATTTGTACATACTACTTAAGTTTTTAGTTATATATATTAGATTTAAGTGTATTTTGTAAATAGTTATTTAAAAGTATAAATATAATGTAAATATTAATTATTTTGTTTGTTTGTTAATAACTTTGTTTATATAATACTATATTTACTAACTTTACCTTTTAATATTTACAATCTATATAAAACAATATGTTGAGGAAGTAGCTTCGCTACACCACCCCCCTCCAGAGACCGTCCTACGGGCGATAATAGTCTGGGAACCTCACTCTGCGGCCCGAACGAGTTCTTCTGACCGTGCTATCTCCGGCGTCAGGTAAGTCATCATGACTTGTATTCTGAGTGGAGGTGTGAGTGGAATGAGGTGAGTGTGTGATTGGGGTGTGTGTGTGAGTAGTAGTATGAGGTAGTGGGGGTTGAGTTGGGTGTGTTGTGGTGTCTGGATCACGCAGTATGTAGGCAGGTTTTATTCTGTCGATCGATACGGTGACCATCTTACCTTTCACCATTAGCTTAAATGCTTTGTCTCCCCGTTGTATGACCTCATAAGGTCCTGTATAGGCAGGCTTCAACGACCCGGCCACAGTGTCATCACGAAGGAAGACGTGTGTTGATGTGGCCAAATCCTTAAAAACGAAAGGTGACCGACGTCCACTATGACGTGACGCTGGAGTAGGTTGCAAATTATTTGCGAAGCTCCGTAGGCGCGCGATGTAACTGGTGACGTCAGGGTCTCCTGGGTCTTCTGGGCAGAGAAGGTCTCCTGGTAAACGTAGTGATTTGCCATACACCAGTTCGGCTGGCGTTGACTTAAGGTCCTCTTTGAAGGTACTACGTACACCTAATAGAACAAGGGGAAGGGACTCAACCCAGCTGCTGTCAGCGTGACAGGTTATAGCGGCTTTGAGCTGGCGATGAAACCTCTCCACGAGCCCATTGGAGGCTGGATGATAGGCCGTCGTCCTTTTATGCTGAAAGCCAGCCATTTTCGATAAGTGGCCAAATAAGGCCGATTCAAATTGGCCCCCACGGTCTGTAACTACGTTTGTGGGACAACCAAAACGAGATATCCACCCGCTAAGGAGGGCTTTTGCTACCGTCTCGGCTGTAATATCCTGTAAGGGTATTGCCTCAGGCCATCGAGTAAAACGATCGACTGCTGTGAGGCAATACCGGTATCCCTGGGATAGTGGTAGGGGTCCGACGAGGTCTATATGTAGGTCCCTGAACCTAGCGCGTGGTAGCTTGTACGTGCCCAGCGGTGCTGATACATGTCTATGTACTTTTGCCCGTTGGCATGCTAGGCACGAACGCGCCCATTCCCTACAGTCCTTCCTGATCCCAGGCCATACATAGCGGTCGGTGATCAGTCGGATACTGGCGTTGGCACCGGGATGGCTGAGAGAGTGTAGGCTCTCAAAAACCTGTCGGCGTAACTCCTTTGTCACATATGGTCGAGGCGTAGTACCACTTACATCGCAAAACAGATCTGTATGTGTGCCTGGTAGTTTCACCTTCTCCAAGTGTAGGGAGTTATTGCCATTCAACAGTTGTTTCAGTTCAGGGTCGGTGTTTTGTGCGGTAGCTAACTTTTGCAGATCGAGAGGTAAAACGATCTCATCGATACGAGATAAAGTATCAGCTACCACATTATCCTTCCCTGAAATATGCCGAATGTCAGTACAGAACTGTGAAATATAGTCCAGGTAACGAAATTGCCTTGGAGAGCAGTTCTCCTTCCTGGAATGAAATGCGAATGTAAGTGGCTTGTGATCGGTATATATCACAAAGTCACGTGCCTCGATCATATGACGGAAGTGTTTGACCGCCTCATAGATCGCCAAGAGCTCGCGATCATATGGGGAATATTTGGTTTGCGAGGGACTCAGCTTCCGGGAGAAAAACGCTAGAGGTTGCCACGTATTGTCCTTTAACTGCTGGAGCACGCCACCCATAGCTACGTCTGAAGCGTCGGTAACCAAAGCAAGTTTTGCTTCGCAGTCTGGGTGAGCTAGCATGGCAGCCTGAGACAGACCTCGTTTGCACGCCTCGAAAGCTTCCTGTTCTCGTGGCGTGAAATTTACGGGATGGGAACCCTTCACGGAACCTGTTAAAAGAACATTCAACGGTGTTTGGTGTGTGGCAGCGTCGGGAATGAACCTGCGGTAAAAATTTATCATTCCGAGGAACCTACGCAATTCTCTTACCGTTTTCGGGACGGGGAAATTGTTGATTGCCACTACTTTGTCCGGCAGGGGCTTGGTGCCATTCACCGAAATACTGTAACCCAGGAATGTTACCTCCGAGGCTCCAAACACGCACTTTGCCGTATTGATGACCATGCCATACTCCGTCAACCTGTTGAAAATTTGGTGCAGGTGGTCTATGTGGGATGGCTGGTCTTTTGAGAAGACCAAAATGTCATCGACGTATGGGTACGCAAAATCTAGGCCGCGCAGCATCTCATCAACGAAACGTTGAAACGTCTGTCCGGCATTACGAAGTCCAAACGTCATGAATGGAAATTCGTATAAGCCGAACGGCGTTGTGATCGCGGTCTTCTCGATGTCACTGGGATTAACTCGAATTTGGTTGTACGCCTTCACCAGGTCTATTGTCGAGAAGACGGAGCAGCCTGCAAGGTTGTGGGAAAAGTCCTGGATATGGCGTATGGGGTACCTGTCTGGGACCGTCCTGGCGTTAAGCATCCGGTAGTCTCCACACGGACGCCAGCTGTTGTCCCGCTTAAGCGCGAGGTGAAGTGGTGAGGCCCATGGTGATTCTGATGGCCGACACGTACCAATCTGTAACATGGCCTCAAATTCAGCTTTAGCAACCTTCAACCTATCCGGCGCTAACCTGCGTGGTGTGCTATGTACTGGTGGTCCAGGTGTAGTACGTATGTGGTGTGTAATGTTATGTTTAGGTGTACGGTGCATACCTGAGGGTCGAGTGATGTCAGGGTATTTTGCTAGTATTGCATGGTACACAGAATCATTTGTGTCACTCGACGTTACCTTCACCGAAGAAACACCGTCAGTAAAACCCGCGAGCGAAGCCGTGGTGGTGAGCATAGTATTACTGTCTATTAATCGTTTGTTACGTACATCTACAATTAAATTATAATATGTTAAAAATTCTACACCTATTATGGCCCGCGTTACGTCTGCTATAATAAATCGCCAAGCGAAGTCGCGGCGCAAGTTTATATTAATAACTAAATGAGCATAACCGTAGGTATTTATAACAGAACCATTAGCGGCATACAATTTATAGTTCGTTTGGCTTTGTTTACCTTTCATTAATGTTCGAGGAAACACACATATATCACTGCCTGTATCTATTAAAAATTGCACTTTTGTCCGTTGGTCAGTTATAAACAAGCGACCGGGATTTGGGCAGGCGTCGGTCGCCATCACGGACTGCCCTATTCTTTTCCCTTCGGCTTATAATCGCACGGCTTTATACACCTACTTGCCCTCTCGGCGAACTTTGCGTGGTACCAACACATAGGGTATTTTCGGTAGTTTGACTGGGAACGGCTGGAACGGGATTTGCTGCGATCCTGACTTCCTGACCTGGATCTCCGTGACTTCGACCGTGACATCCTGTCTAACTTGGTCGTCAGCTTCTGCACCTGGCGTGTGAGTTCCGCTACTTGACAGCTTAACTCTGGAGAAGCGCCTGATGCTGTAGCTGCTGCTACGTGCGGGCTGGGGGCTGCGATGTCGTGGACGCGGTCAGCCAGCTCTGCGACCTCGTCCAGAGTAGCCCTCGACTGTGAGGCCACAATGGTCTGGATATTAGTTGGCAGGCGGCTGGACCACATGGTGCGCAGAAAGTCCTCCGGGACATCGGGACCTGCTAGGTGCTGGATATGACGCAAGAATTGGGAGGGCTTCCGATCGCCCAGCTCCTCACGCGTGACCAGCTGCAGGATCTTCTTCTCCTTGGACGCCGAGAGTCGCCTTATGAGCTCGGTCTTCAGTCGCTCATATTTGTTGGGTGCTGGAGGACCAGCTATGATGTCCTCCACCTCCGATGCGTACATGGGATCCAGTTGCCCCATAGCATGATGAAATTTGGTGGAGTCTGCAGTTATATTTGCCAGGAAAAATTGACTCTCCAACTGGTAGAACCACAAGGCCGGTTTCTCTGGGTAAAATGGTGGTACTCTTATACCCACTCGTTGAACTTCATGCGATGTGCTAGGTGGCACGTTGTCGCCGCCATCTTGTGTGTCTTTCGGATCAGACATTTTTGTGTTCGTCGTGGGTCACCAATGAAGCGGTAAATGGGTTGCAGTGTAAATAGCAAACACAACAGCTTACGATAGAAAGAAATGTAATGTCCAAAAAAGTTCACAGGATTCACAGATAGAAGAATAGAAGGCGAAATACTGAGCACAGAAAGAAAGTGATAGACACAGTTAATATTTTAGCACTAGGTATAAGAGTTCCAAAGCACTGAGTAACAGATGGGTTGGCTAGTTAGACTATGTACGAGTAGGTATCATGAATTGCTAACGAGCGAGAGCGACATGCGCTTGCGACCAGTATGGATTCTCGACTGCGGCGCGTGCCGCGTTAATGAAAGATGGTAGGTAGGCAAGGCGCGGCGCGCGCGCTCGCTCAGGTTCGCATTCCACAGAACAATAGAAATATATCTAATAACAAAATTATCTGTTTGTGCTGTTGTCTTAATTTTTAATTTGTACATACTACTTAAGTTTTTAGTTATATATATTAGATTTAAGTGTATTTTGTAAATAGTTATTTAAAAGTATAAATATAATGTAAATATTAATTATTTTGTTTGTTTGTTAATAACTTTGTTTATATAATACTATATTTACTAACTTTACCTTTTAATATTTACAATCTATATAAAACAATATGTTGAGGAAGTAGCTTCGCTACAGTATGTCCCCACCACGACAATCCCCCCGAACCGTGCTGCGACGCAACCCTGTCCCTTCTTGACGGCTTCAAGGGACAGGGTACCGGCGGCGGCCGACGAAATGAGGGTCACTGAGCCGCTCAGGTCCTCCACCCAGTAATCACTGGGCGGGACAAAGTACGGCTCAGCGACCACGGCGATGTTAATCGACCACTGCGCCATGCTCTGGATCAACAGATCCTGAGCGGCGGCGCAGTGGTTGATGTTCGCCTGGAGGAGGCGCAATGGGGCCACTACTGGCATTCCATTGCAGCCCCCTCCTGAGCCCCCTGTGAGGGCTCCGCCGCAGTGGGTACGGCGGCGACGGCAGTGGGGGCGGCAGCAACGGCGGCGCCTGTGGCGACGGCTGCGGCGGTGACGGCGGTAGAGGGGGCGGGGGGCTTGCCCTTGCCCCGGGCTTTCGTGGGTGGACCACAGCCCTTGCTTCCAGCCCGGTGATCGGCCGGCTTGCCAGCTGCCGCACACAAGTAGCAGTGCGGCGTGGCATTGCACGAGCCGGCCTTGTGACCGGGCTGACCACAGCGGAAGCAATTACTGCTGCGGTCCACCTCCGAGGTGCATTTGGCTCCCACGTGGTTGCCCACCTGGCAACGGAAGCACCTCAGAGGTCTGGGTTCCAGCAGTTTTACCCGCGTGGAGTCCCAGCCCACCTGGAATCTCGGGCCCTCCCCAACGATTTTGTTGGCCGCCGATACGGGGCAGCTCACCGTAACGGCTCGCAACCCCGTGGAGTCTGGACGGATGGTGCCTACCCTCACCTGCTCGATAGCGCACCCCCCAGTCTTGACCACGGCGGCCACAACTTCCCCCTCTGTCACAGAGTCGTCCAGACCCAGGATGCGCATGTCAGCGCACTTGGCGGGTCTGGACACTCGGGCTTCGTCCGCATTTAAGGACGCCCTAAGCCTTTCGGCCAGAGCGTCAGCGGTCGGGCCACTAGCCGCACCGGGGATCTCGAGCATACGAGCCCCAGTCGCCGTGACCCTAATTCGCATGCCCTTCGTGACACCGATCTCCTCCAGGTTCACCGCCGCCCGCGCCTTGGTGAGCACGTCGCGGTAGGACACGCCCTTCTTCTCCGCTTCCGGCTGTAGTGTGATCACTACAGCTGCGGACTTTGGGGCGCGCAACCTCGCCGCGACGCTTCTCTCCTTGCGCCGACGCCGCCTCTCCTTCCGCTTGGCCGCCCTTGCCGCCTTGCCCTCCTTCTTCTTCTCCCCGGCTACCTGCCATTCGGCGTCAGCCGGAGGAGATTTAGAAGGCGGGGGCGGCCGCGTCGTCGTTGCCGCCACAGCCGGGGCCTTCTCAGGCGCCTTAGCGGGCGCCTTCGCAGGCGCCTTAACAGGCGCCTTTGCAGCGGCGGCCCCGCCCTTCGCCTGCCCCGCTGACCCAGGTTTGGGCGTAGCAGCCGTGGCGGCGTACGATGCCGCCTTTGGCTGGCCCGAGGCCTGCCGGCTCGCCGCTAGCGGGGGCCGGAGGGGGTTGTCTATCAGGAATTTCTCAGTAGCAGCCTTGAGTTTGGATTTGTGCCCGGTCGATGGCAATAGGCTCGCCCCCTATTACATGGGACTTAACATAACTGGAGAAATGTGGGTGTAGCCCTGATTTAGTTCTACATTGACTGGAGAAAATTTTGGAGAAGGTGTAGGTATACTGTACACAGCTAAACCATGATGCAATGAAATTATGAAAAAAAAACATTAGTATGGGGAGTGGCCCCATAAATGTAACCGAGTTATTGTCCGATCCCGAAAATCTGTAAGTTCCAAAGTAATTTATAACAACTGTAAAGTGTGCCGACGCGCCGAGGCGTTCGAATTAGCTCCGTTCAATACGAGCACAGTTACTTGTGATCTCAAGTTCCGTCTATTTTAATTTATATTGTACTTGCGGTCCTATTCCCATCTTAGGGCGGGAATACACGTGCTGTAGCTTGTACAAAACTATGCAAGTATCTCGAATGTCATTGTGAAATGTCATTGTGACATTCACCTATTAGAAGCTATTATAGTACATTAGTATGCAAGCAACTTGCATAGTAGTAGTAGTACTTGGCCTGTGTATTCCCGCCTTTAGGTGTAAAATAATAAAAGATGAGCTTTATCAATGAATAAAGCTCATGTTTCCTTGACATGTCTATAACGCGTCTAATTAACGTAGGGTAATTTACTTAACAATTAATTTTCCTGGCTGTTATAGCTAGTCACCACATTAGACCATTTTTTGCTGGAATGTAGCGTGCCTTTCAAAATTTTGTTGTTTCGTCATCAGAGAAATCGATATCTATTTCGCATAAACACATGACCATAAATGCTATTGCTAATTAACAATAGCAAATGTATGGGGACCAGTCTGTAGTGACGCGGCAGAACGCGGAGTTCGGAATCATACCAAAGTTCTGTTTCAAGTAGCTTTCATTCAAACTTCGCCACCAAATTAAAGTCCAGTCGATAAATAGTTAGCGAAAGATTGTTTGGAATTTGACATTTCGTGGTATATTTTTAATTATAATGATGGTGGTAATGATAATATGTATAATTTTGATGTATGAAAGAAAAATAAGTGCCAAGCTGACCATAAAACAACGGAAAGGGTCACATGAGTGAGACCCATAATAGAGGGATGACGCCTGGGCAACAAAAAAATAAAATTTATTTAGTCCGTCAGTCAGAAAATAAAAAAATATTAGACACGTATTTTTTGGTTTATTATATCATTAAGGAATTACTTGGATAACACTCATTTAAGTTGGGGAGTGGGGGCTCGCTACGTCACTTCTACGTATAAAATCTAGCAAGGAGTGACGTCATGCCACATTTTAACTCAACGTATTGCCGTAATCTTTTGATTACGTAAAAAAAAAAAATACGTGTCCAATATTTTTTTATTATCTGCATGACGGACAAAAAAAAATTAGTCATCATCTCTTTTGGCATAGAGGCAGGAAGATGATGATTCTAAGATCTTTTAGAAACCGTAGATGCGTTACTGACATAGGTAGGTGTTGTTCTTTCACACAATTTACTACGGCGAGTGAGTCATTTCAATTTAAATTATATGAAAAATGAAAAAAAAAACAACTATAAACCACAGAGAGCACATACAATAACCAGCAAAAATCCCACATAGCTATATATCTTAGATAAACACTCAATAAGATAGTGGAGGGAACGATAACGTCAAAGATTACCATCTCCTGAGCCGTGAGAATTGAGCAGTTCTTGCTGGCCCACTTCAGAAAGTTGGCACGGAGATAAGAGTGACGTCAACTTTCTACAGTCTATGGTCAGACATCCTAAACAAAATGTTGGTCTTTATGACCTGCAACTTAGGAACGAATGAGGAAACAAATGTCGTGAAAAAAGTTTTGAGTATAGATATGATGACTTTATATGAGTGAGGGACAGCCAAGGAAGCGATGGATGGATTGTTTGAAGTTGGGGCCGGACCTGTCGGACGCCCAATTCGGTTTCCGACGGGGTCGTTCGACGGTGGACGCGTTGGCCCTACTCAAGAGCCAGGTGAGGGAGGCAGTGGAGGCGGGTGACGGAGTGTTGGCGGTGTCATTCGACATAGCCAACGCCTTCAACTCTGTCCCCCACTCGACAATCTTGGAGGCACTCCGGTACCACGGGGTGCCTCAGTACTTGCGCCAACTCTTGGCCAGCTACTTGGAGGACCGAGTAGTCCTCCTTGAAGACAAGACGGCCAGAGTGAGGCGATATGGCGCAGAGTCCGGTGTTCCACAGGGGTCGGTCCTAGGACCACCGTTGTGGAACATTGGATTCGACTGGCTCCTGCGGGGAACCCTCCTCCGTGGCACGAGCGTCATCTGTTACGCGGATGATACCCTCCTCATTGCCCGGGGGAGGGACTTCAGGGAGGCGGCCAGTCTGGCCTCTGCTGGCGGATCGGAAGTGTGTCTTGATCAAGGGCCGTCACTGCTTGAGCGTGGTCTTCTGTATGAGAGATTGATGTTTCTGATTGCTGTGTGTCTTGGCCAGTACACGTACCTACTTGCTAGAATGTGATATTCTATCTGTGAGATTGATGCCTATAATGGAAGTGTGTCTTGATCAAGGGCCGTCACTGCTTCAGCGTGGTCTTCTAGATGAGAGATTGGAGTTTCTGATTGCTGTGTGTCTTGTCTTGGCCAGTACACGTACCTATTTGCTGGAATGTGAAAGACTATCTGTGAGATTGATGCCTGTAACGGAATTATGTCTTGTTCAAGGGACGTCTCTGCTTGAGCGTGGTCTGCTGTATGAGAGATTGATGTTTCTGATTGCTGTGTGTCTTGGCCAGTACATGTACTTGCTGGAATGTGATAGTCTATCTGTGAGATTGATGCCTGTAACGGAATTATGTCTTGATCAAGGGCCGTTACTGGTTGAGTGTGGTCTTCTGTTTGAGAGATTGATGTTTCTGATTGCTGTATGTTTTGGTGAGTCGATGTACCTGCTTGAATATTATAGTCTATCTGTGAAATTAAGGCATATCACCGATATGCCAACAAACAAACATCCGTCACCTGCCGCTGCACGAAATCGACTGAAGCGCCAATGACTATGCGCAACGTTTTAAACGTATGATCCTAAATGTGTTAGGGCGAGCGCGCACTGCGGTCCATTTTTTTACCGCATAATCTGTGAAGTATGGAATGTCTTTGAAGTGCGCGCACTGCGGTCATGCGTTTTGTTACTGTAGGCCCCGCCCAGTGCGGCAGAACTAACGGAAACGCACCGCAGTGCGCGCTCGCCCTTACATACCATAACAAAATCCAGAAAAATATAGCTGCAATAGAACTAACTGTCAATTTATCATAATATTTTTACTGGTTTCAATACTAATGTCCCACCACAGTTTTGTAGAGTAAAATTTTTATAGCTGAAATACTTTTTCATCAAATAAGTAAAACGTCAAATACGCTTAATACTCACCATACAATGTAAATAATTGTAGCAAAATTACTAAAAAGATTTTCATTTAAAAATGTCGAAGGGCAAAAGTACTAAAGCGTTAAGTTCATCAATTTTTAGGTAATCAAATTTACTAAGCGACCCATTACTTACAATTTGTGGAAAGTAATAAGTACTTAAACAACATACATTAATGAAATTACGCATTTTAGGTTTCTAATCAAGGATCGACAGGCAGATGGCAGTAAGGAAAAAAAACTAATCGACATTATCAATAAAAGTCATATAAATTCCTTTAGGTAAGTAAAAAAGACGTATCGAGAAAAAACAAAAATGTCACTGCTAAAGCGCCAGTAACTTCTTAAGTATTGCTCAAATTGCTAGGAGACTAAGACCAATGTGTAGAGAAAAAAAAACCGAATCCAACCATATATAAAACTCACTTTAGCTAAAATGGCGCTTTAGTACTTTTGCCTTTCCAGTGACGATATATAACTTTCGTTTGATTTTGTTTGCTCTTGAACAACAAATAGATACTTACGCCACATATTTTGTATTCAAACCAAATATTCTGTCTTATTCCAAATCATTACGTGTTTCCCGGTTCAGTCAACCGACTCGTCTCATTTTTAGGGTTCCGTACCTCAAAAGGAAAACACAGAACCAGTATAGGATCACTTCTTTGTCCGTCCGACTGTCTGTCTGTCTGTCACTCTGACAAGACACTTTTTCTCAGGAGTGCGTATGCGTCAAGTTGAAATTAATGTCAACTACGTAGGTCTACGTAACGGTCCCTTGGAGTTCTAAAAAATCAAGTTTCAATGCAATAACACAAAAACCAGTCAAGATCGAGTCCGACTCGCGAACCAAGGGTTCCGTTCCAATTTCTGAAAAAGTCTGCTAGCGGACGATGATGGAAATTACCCCTTAGGGAATACACGCAAGGTGCTAATTGGATAAACTGTGTGTTGCTACAAAGCCAATTATATTTATCACTTTATAGCGTCAATAATTACTCGCTCGGGGCCTAATGAATGATGACCTGATACTAATAATGGTTAAGTACCTGTCATTGTTAACTTCTTCATTTTATGTTGTTAATTGCTTTGTAAGAAGCAGCTGTTACGAATGTTTACTGGTATATGTAATCAAAACATCGTGAGGTAACCGACATGTCCTGGACTAGAGCCAAAAAAGTGTGTGTGTCAGCTGCGACGCACGACAGGAGTTAACCAAAGAAAAGAAAGCAATAATGAAAAACTGTTTATTCACGTGAAAGTGACGCACTTAAATAAAATTGAAATGTGAATTGTAATTGTATTGTATTGTGTGTATTATATTGTTGTTGTTGTTTTTGTTGTAGTGTTTGTTTGTATTGATACTCTTTAAGGACGACTGTCTTTGAATATGCAATAGGCGCATACATATACCGATACGTATTTTGCTCTTAAGAAACTCCGTTACATATCAAGCTACGCATTGGTATTTTTTAAGAAGCAAAATGTAATACGTAATCAATAATTTCTAAGTTTTTTCTTTCCTTTTTTAGCATACGAGTGCTCTAAATCTGTCTATCAGCTACATAGTTGTCCATTACATAATACATTTCGAACCAAAAGAATCTTTTCGTAGCCTTTAAATGGACTAATTAAAAAAACACCGTTTGTCGGAAGCTGCACCCCTGCGCGCGATTTGCGCGTGCGCAGCTAGGCGCGGCGTCACTTCCTCAGTTGATCGGCGCCCGCGGCCGGCGGCGGTCGTGTCTGCGCGTAATGGCCTCACCAGTCCCGTTCCATAGCGCTGCCATTACATCGGGAAATCTAATAAAGCCTATTGAACGGGGCATATATTATGAATGAACGATGTATTTTCAGGAGTGTGAAAATTTCAGTAAAAAAGCTTAATCAATGTTATTGCCATCCTACATACATATCATTATTTCTATCACTTTGGGGTAAAGACAAAAAAAAAAGTTAAATGTAGAGCAAAAGGTATAACATAACTATGTTGCGTAAAGGGTTTCTAATTTCTAAGCACTAGATAGAAAGTATTACAAACCATAGGTTACTAACATAAATGAAAACTATTGACGGCCGAAATAACTATGTAAAAGTAAGGCATTATAAAGCAAAGCAAAAGGTATTGCTTAAGTGATTTTCATTAGAATCAATGTTTCAGTTTTTTCACCAGTTTCGAAATAAAACTACGATGTGACTTCCCATATCTCATAATAATTGAATAAGCTATACAATGCGACTTGCTCAACCTGCTAACTTTTTGTACAGATTAGGGACAATGGAACGATTATAAAAGATTGCGATCTTTTAATCGATTGTCGATAGTCAATAGTTAAGGAGACCGAGGTTACATAAAGTCCCAACAAGCTGAATTTCAGTGAAATTGTTCAAAATATAATTATAAACAATGTCTAGAAGTTCCCCATCATTACCCTGTAAGGAAAAAAAATTATTCAAGGTCAAAAGTCAAAAAAATGAGTTTTTCGCGATTTTCAGCAAAACGGTAAGTTTTATCATAAAAGTACCTCAGACAAAAATTGTAGATCATAAAATTATCTATAAAAAATGTATCAATACTTTTTTTCTTACGAGCCACTGTTTCTGAGATATAACGATTCATAAAGTTATAAAAGTTGTTATCGTCATAATATACATGAGTACGCCACGTATATACATCTAGAGTTGTTATATTAAAAAAAAAAAAAAAAAAAAAAAAAAAAGAAGCTGAAGTTTTTAAAAAGAGTAATTCAACTCAACAAGAAGTTATTACCAACGGCATCCGCTTTCTTCTTTCTATGTACGGAGCTCCTAAAAAACTACCTGTTTAGATAAGCATCGATATGCATGTTTCGTTAAAAATACTAAAAATAAAAAACAAGTTCAATTAAGTCTAATTTCAATCATATAAAACTGTCAAAGTCTTTAAGCAAAGAACATTTAAATAAGCACAAACAGCTGTTAGGGTGCTATAATTCATAATAACATTTATTATAGTTATCACTAATTTGTTTACATGCTAGAACTAAAAGAAATTCTCAACGTCATTTAATTAATTAATTTATTTATTTATTAACTAGCTGCGGTTTCACCCGCGTAGACCGAAACAAGTAGCCTATGTGTAAATACAGTGTATAAGCTATCTAACATACCATTTAATAGTGGAATTTAATCCAAATTGGTCCAGCGGTTTGAGCGTGAAGAAGTTACAAACATACAAACACACACTCACAAACTTTCGCCTTTACAATATTAGTGTGACAAAGGCTTACCGACTAAAACACATACACAGCCAACATCTTTGTGATACCTAATATAGATCTCGCATGTGTAGATATATAGTGTGTTGCATAGGAAAGCACGGCGCTAATTGGCGTACTAAACATTATACTAAAAAAAAATTAAACACAAAAACAAATTAAAACAATTAAAAAAGAATTTGAATACCATGAAAATGAATTGATGGTTTTTTTTTATTATACTTGACAATTTACATTTTATCATAAGATACTTTTCTTTTTTTGATAATTAACAACATTAGATAAAGAATGATATTTTTGTGTTCACCAAAAATATTATCCGTACATCAAAATACTGATCGTGCACCAAATATTCCTGAATGTTACACAAAACACTCGCGCGTCCGAAACTTCACATTGGTGAATCATTTGGGTTAGGTTAGGTTAGGTTAGAACAGTGACCTTAACGCGCGACGGCGAGCGAGCGAAGCGAGCGGTGCCGCGGCAGCGGCCGCCGAGCGCCATATCCAATAGATGCTCGTTATGACATATTTTAATGAACATATTTTGGTGCACATTCAGTATATTTGGTGGAACACAGGCAAAATTAGGTAAATGAAATGGGAATAAATTGAAGTACTTTTAAATACCATCCTTAGATAAATAACATTTTGACGTAAGTTTAGGTCACTAATAAGTAAGTTTTCATAATAATACAATCACTGGCAGTAGGTTGAGTAGAGCTACAAATGCTACAATTAGAGCTTCACTAATTAAAACCATATTTTGGCACAGAAATGGTACCCAGATTAAAAGTTGACGAAATTGTACTACTTAGATTTACCCTATTTCCTATTTGCAAAATTAAAAATTTGTACTGATTGACTAGCATAAAATAAGTTAACATATTGCATTTACTTTGTTGTATTTATTTAAAAACTAGCAACCTGCCCCGGCTTTGCACGGGTGCCCGATAGCTATCAAACTTCACAGGATAACCCTCTGAGCTAATCTGAAGATTGTCTAAAAACTTTATCAAAATCGCTCCAGCCGTTTTGGAGTCCATAGGGAACATATCACACATCGATTTTTATAGATGTAGATAGATAACTCTGTGTGTATTTTATACTTCGATAGAATTAATAGTTTCTATTTTTCTGAGATGAAAGTGATTCTATGTTCTTTTTCATTCATCTAGCTAATTACTCACAAAATTTCATCAAAAAAGGTTCAACAGTTTAGCGGTAATCATCATCTGCCTAGCCTTTTCCCAACTATGTTGAGGTTGGCTTCCGGATGCAGCTGAATACCAGTACCAGTAACCAGTGTCAAAGATACACGAATGACAGCCGGGACCAACGCATTAACGTGCTTTCCGAGGCACGGAGGAGTCTCGGTATGTAAAGATGGTTACACATCCACGAACAACCCCGGCAGGCGTAGCTAAACCTGATGGATCGACCCGTGCGGCTGTTATTACTAAGCCACGAGCTCCTCAGTTTAACGGTAACAACTAAACAAATGGACACACAGAAAATGCCGTTCAAAATCAAAATCAAAATCAAAATATCATTTATTTGCTAAAAACATGGTATAAAAGATGGTAATGTTAATGATGTGAACAAACATGTTTTGCTTAATAGACATAAGCATGCAAATTTTACATGCATAACGACACAATCAGTCATCATGCGATTTTATGTTCCAGGAACTCCTTAACACTGTAAAAACTATTAGCAGATAGCCATTTATATAACTTAATTTTGAACAATCTTGTATTTAAACTTTTCAATTCATTTGGTATTTTATTGTATACCTTAACACACATACACATGCAGCTTTTATTATATTTCGCAAGCCTTCATCGTTCATCATCGTCATCACCATCATCGAAGCCTTGTTCCATCCACTGCTGAGTACTCCTCATAATTGTGCCATCCTTCCACGTTGCGTGCGAGTCATGACGTCCATATTTGTACTATTAGTTATTTTTTATATCCATAGGGTTTATTTTACTAAACTAATCATAATAAATCTTTCACAAAAATGGTCCTTAACTCAATTTTTAGGGTTCCGTACCTCAAAAGGAAAACACGGAACGCTTATAGAATCGCTTCGTTGTCCGTCTGTCTGTCAGTCCGTCAAGACCCTTTTCCTCAGGAACGCGTGGAGGTATCAAGTTGAAATTAATATCAATACGTAGGTCTATGGTCCCTTGGAGTTTAAAAAAAATCAAGCTACAATCAAAACAATAAAAAAAATACCGCCATTTGATACTCGCAATTAAATCAAAACCTATAGGTTACTTCCAGTTGTCCTAGAATCATGAAATTTGGCAATAAGCAAGGTCTCACAGCACAAGTAAAGGAAAAAGTAATTTTATCACTTAAAAAAATTTTTTTTTAATTTACTACAGGAGATAGCGACCACAAATGACGCATCTCCAAGCTGTGTGGTCTTCCGAAGTGTAGACCGCTTACTTCATGCCGGCTCCCAGTCCTCAGACAGACTTATTTTTGACTTTTTAAATGTTCGCTTTTTTTTGCGTTGGGGGTTTTTTAAATTTTCAATTTAATTTTTTTAAGAGGATGTATAGACGCCAGCACATCAAGCTACTACAATCTGTCAAATTTCTTTAATAGATTTTCATCTTTATCGCTAAAGCATTAGGTTCAAGGTTGATTGGGAAAATTTGACAGTTTCGGGTAGCTTGACTTGCTGGCGTCTGTACATCGAAGCCGAAGCGTGGTTCGGCTCGGTGTGTAAGTGAAATGGCGTTATGGCTGTCCTGTCACGGTCGCCAGATTGTGAGCGACTTCCCCACGTATTATTTATTGTACAGGATCGAAGAATCCTACCTCTTTTACATTTTGAGGACAAAATAAAACCACCATCTTTTTCTTGAACTTATTGAACAGACATCCTTTCTATTTAAGAACCCTTTTTTTTAAACTAGGCCACAGATAAAATTATACAAATTATAGTGACGGATACAGTCTAGTTTGACGCGCGAGATAGAAGACTCAAGCGCACCGAACTAAACTCGCTTGCTTTAAGATTTATGACAAAATGATAAGTATTTTTATTTTTTAACCGACTTTAAAAAAAAGAGCAGGTTATCAATTCGTCGCGTATATATAATATATATATTTTTTTATTATGTTTGTACACCGATTTAGACTCCGTCAATTGTGAAACGATTTTAGAAATTATTTTTTTATTTGATAGGGTAGGTATGCTCTTGAGGTGGTCCCATTGTCACCAAGTTAGAATCTGATGAAGGCATCCCATGGAAATCGACGGCAACCCTCAAATTTTATAGGCACACCTATAGAGATTTGGGTATTTTTTAAAGTAACTTGTGCATTTACTCTTGAAAAGCACCATTTGGTGAAGTGGAACTGATGATGAAGATCACATAATGGCCATCGGAACTACTCAATAATAAGTATTTCACGGGTGACGATTCGATTATCAATTTATGCTCGACCGTCACAATGCATAATGCTGAAGTGGAGAGCCTGATAGTGATTTCACCATCAGCTCCAGTTCTCCTGGTTCTTACTAGGAAAACTCCTCAACAATTAACGTCCCCGCATCGGGAAAAGCAATATTTTGTAAAAGATGATGAGCAGTTGACATTAGGCTATTGTAACTTTTTACAAACTAAAAAGTGAAAAATAAAAACTTTTTTACAAAAAAAAAACAACCGACTTCCAAAAAAAACTGCAAGGTGAAAAACTTTTTAACAAAAAAAAACCGACTTCCATAAATCACTACAAAGTGAAAAATAACTTTGATTTCGGAAGTCGGTGTCTTTCGTTTTTTATTTACTTTCTTTTTTTTTGCCACCGACTTCCGAAATCAAAGTTATTTTTCACTTTGTAGTGATTTATGGAAGTCGGTTTTTTTTTTTTGTTAAAAAGTTTTTATTTCTCGCTTTTTAGTGGGTCTGTTTATAATTTGTATAAGTTACAATAGTCTAATGTCAATTGCTCATCACATGTTACAAAATATTGCTTTTCCCGATGCTGGGACGTTAATTGTTGAGGAGTTCTGCTGGTAAGAACCAGGAGAACTCCTCAACAACCACTCACCACACGCATTGTGTGACGAGCGGAAATTGCTTAGCAACCATATTAAAGTAATCGAATCGCAACCCGTGAAATATTTAGAGGAAAAGGTGGTAATGTGGCCCCTACAGATATCTTGGCCCCCTTAAATATTTTTAACTTAGAATTACGCCATCTAGTACATAGTGCATGAAATACGTAGCTCTTTTGACAGCTATCGAATATAACCAACAAATTCCGTGAGATGGTGTTACGTGCATTTGTTATTTGAACAAGTCGCTACACGCACCGGTCAAACTTTTGAAACCGCTCTGCATTTTATTCTTTTTTTTTGGAAAAACTAAGTTTTACGTCTGGTGATTTGAACATTGTGTTTGATAAACGTTTTTCTACTGGATTTGAAAGGTAATTATACAAAAACTTTAGATAAATATATGTATTTTCGCATGTTTACAAATTCGTTGTGTTGTTGTAATTTGACCCCCTCACAGTGTTCCTATTATAGATCCCCGGGGGCCATATAAAATGTTTGATTGATGTTTCAGTCTTGCATTTTTTTAAATTTTGTTTTTAGATGCCTCGAGTCAGCCTGCTCTCTCCATCTTCGAAAAAAAGGAAAACGTGGGATCCTGATCAAATGAAGAAGGCAATCGAAGCTGTAAGGACTACTGAAAATATAGATACGAGCTGTATATTTTGTGAAACAAACTATTCTAGCGACAGGCCTGGAGAAGAGTGGATTCAGTGCTTGAGTTGCAATTTATGGGCCCATACAGCCTGTGCAGGCCCTGAAGGCGAATATTATATTTGCGATTTTTGCCGTTAATGTACGTTAATCAAAATTCAATATGTTTAATATGGCCCCCAGGGTGCCATATAACCCTCACCTAATGTCATATGGTCAAATTTGTCATTTTTTAAAATAAATCGTTTTTTGATAATTCTGTGGTTATTTTATTTATTCTACAGACAGGTATGCATAGAGGAATAGGTAAGGAATACTGTAAAGTGAGTTTGTTTATTACGCTTTCACTCTAAAACGACTGAACTTATTTGCGTGAAATTTGGCTCATGGATAGACCTACACCTGAGTTAGGACATAGGATACCTTTTTATCACGGTAGAACGTTCCCGTGGGATATTTCCATTCGGGCAAAGCCGCGATAGGGCCGATTCCGCCGGGGTCGCGGGTTGTTCGAAAGAGATACCGTGGCCCTGGCATAGACAACTGAAGGAACACGGGTGGGTTTTAGTCAGTAAAAGTCTGACACGCCCTTCCGCTCCATCCAGAGTGGGAGAAGTCATTTGATGATTTCCCATCCACAAAAAAAAAAATGGTAGATTTTTCAATAGTCAACACTTATCTGGAGAATAAATATGACAGTTTGACATATTTTCTATACAAAAGCTGTCAAATTGATTTTTTTTTTAATTTCTATTCAACAGATACCTATCTGGCTATTGAAACATTAGCTGCCACGGGTTCCTGAACAGTTCTTAAACGGACTTTAAACTCTTACCACCTAATTCATAAAAAAACAAAAACGCTATAGTAAACCTACTATTTTAGTTAAAGAAGTGTTTGTCTTCTTCTTTCAAACTCAAATCATAATTCGAAAGAAATGGACAAACACTTCTATAACAGTAGGTTTATAGAACCTTTCAGTTGTTTTATGAATAAGGGGCTAAAAGCTATTGATTCGACAAAATTTAAGCGAATTTCTTCCATATGCTCGATTTTTGAGGTAGTATATATATATAAACCCTCGATAGAATTCACTCGACGTTTATGGTAAATCCTATCGAACCAGTAATCACTATCGAATGGATAAACTTCGTTTAAAAACCTCATAAACTGGGCATAAGTCATGCTGTATTTGTTTTTACTATAGTAATAAATACCAGTATATTTTGCTAATTTTACTCCTATGTACCTAGGTAAAGTCGAAGACCACTACAATAAAAGAATGAATACCTATGAATAGTACAAAAATGACGCTTCAAAGTATCAAGTCGTTTTGTTTTCAATTTTATGTAAGTACCTAAGCGATAATTTTCTATTTAAATTTTCAATCACCTTGTTACCGTAAGTAACATTAGCAAAACATTATAAAATTGTACTTCAACTCCTTAAAATAAATTAAAATAGTTGAATATATACGATTAATCACCTCGTTACCGTAAGTAACATTAGTAAAACATTATAAAATTGTTCTCCAACTCCTTAAAATAAATTAAAATAGTTGAATATATAGGATTAATCATAGGTCCGCGAGGATTGTAGTTACATTGACATCAATATCAATAAAATTCAGCGCTGTAGCTAATAGGTACGTAGGTCTGTACGAGGATAAGGGTTCGGCGAGGGTTCCACGCCAGCTGGTTATGTCAACAATTACCGTGGATTCGGTAGGTGTAGTAGTATCGGATTTACCGTAGTGGAAAACCTACACTATAGTACTAAGTCATTTCAGCTTAGACGAGCTCTACTACATTCACGGTCAGTTGACGTGGCGTCCTGTCAAAAATGAAATAAAATTATGGCATAATGCCAACCCACGGATCCGCCATAATCCACGGCCTCACGCATCACGCTAATTTATACTAGGTAAACAACCACCGAGTCACATTACAAGGACATAATGCGATTTTGGAGTGAACACTTCTACTCTTCAATTTGTTTATATTTAGTCCACTCAACAAAGGACTTGTAGAGCATGCAATCATTAGGTCCCTACATAAAAGATATTTTTCCTCTACGACGACGCACTGTTTTAAAGATAATTAGCGAAAAACTCAAAAGTGGTAACTTTTATACCCCCCCCCCCCCCCTACTCCGGCGCAGCTCCTAGACGCGGGGACTTTTAGTATACTCCCTAAGCACTCTGAACTTTCTGAAGAAATCGCTTACGTCCCAGCTCACGCACACCCTTTTTGGTCATTTGTTGAGCGGACTAATTACCTTATTACGACTAATTAGCTACTGAGTTAAAATTAAAAATCAAGATACAATTAAAATTAAAATCAAGATACAATTAAAATTAAAATCAAAATAAAATAAGAATCATATCCAAAATTAAAATCAAAATAATTATAAAATTTAAAAACTTTGTTAAAATTTTGCTATCAACAGGCTTTGTATGTTCTACACGTAGTTAAGGAAGATGGGAGGTCGTCGGGTACAAAGTATCTCCATACTTAAAAAAAGGCAACTCATTTTTTAAAAGCTGTTGATTATGAATGAACTTGAACTTATAACTAGAAGACGTCCATAGAATGCATAGTGTGCAAGTGCATAGAATAACTTTATATAATATTCACTATTTTGAAAGACGTAAGTCAGACACTGAACTTTTCCCCGAAGCTACCACCATGAAACACAAGATAGTGTGTGTGTGTGTGTGTGTCGATACCCTTGCGCCATCCCACCTTCCTAGCACAGTGGGCTGTGCTGGTGCGGCTGCTGCAGGTGCGGAAAACCTCAAACGGCGAAAATATTCAAATATTTTTGGGAGTTATATTTTCGAGCCGTTTGGGGTTGAAACACTAGGGCCATGGGGTCCGAGTGCCCACTTAGTTTTCCAAGACATCGCTAAGCGATTGGTCGACTCTTCACGTGACCAGAGGGCTGGCCTATTTTTTGGCCAAAGAATCAGCATTGCCATACAACGTGGCAATGCTGCCAGCCTTTTGGGCACTTTTCCTGTTGACAGCGATGCGGACGAATTTTTTGATGCCCTATGATCCTTTCCCTTCCTTTTTTTGTACAATGTACATATTATTATTTTAAATCTGTGTCTTAATTTTTGGTCTCAAGTATAAAAACTGAGTTTTGAGTTAATCAGACCGCGTGTCAAAGTTCCTCCATACAAACTTTGACACGCCCAATCCCTCCTTAGGGGGTAGTTTAGGAAAACTAAAAATGATAAACTTTTTAATTTACTTAGATCAATATTCGTGCTAAGTTTCAAGTCTATTAACTCAAGGGATAGGATTTTTCATACAAACTTTCATCCCCTGTTCTACCCCCTTAGGGATGGAATTTCCAAAAATCCTTCCTTAGTGGATGTTTACACTATATAAGGTATCTATGTGCAAAATTTCAAGTTTCTAGGTCCATTGGTTTGGGCTGTGCGTTGGTATATTAGTCAGTGACTCAGTCAGGACTTTGATTTTTTTATATATATAGATTTACCATGTTATTTTAAGACCACAGACTTCTTATAGGTTTTCCTGTAATCTACAGGTATAGAACTAATTTCTATATTTTTTTCAAAATTGTAGGCTCAGTCGTTTCGGAGATAAGGGGGGGGGGGGAATGGTCAATTTTCGTCTATTTTCTTAAATAACTTTAAAACAATAAATCTTAAAATTATAAAAAAAATATATTTGAGACCCTCATAGCAAGCCCTTTCATTTGATATGTCACTCGGTACAGTTTACAAAACTTTTTTTTTTAATTTTCTTATTTTCCCCCTAAAAGTGACTCTCATATTCAAAATTCATATATTTTCTTTAGCTGTACGTGTTTGGGTCACAGAAATCCATATGTGTACCAAATTTTAACTTAATCGGTCCATTAGATTCGGAGCAAATTGGCTGTGACAGACGGACAGACGGACAGACAGACAACAGTCGTTAGTCCTGATTCCAGCTTACTTCCACATCCGCTGGTTTGATAGTTAATGATGGAAAATAAGATTACATAGAGAATCCTAGGTCATTTAAACAACAGAAAGGCGGACAACAATCGCTCGATGGAGAGATACTTAGTCCAAATTGGTTCAATTTACAACTCGCTTTTCGGAGGTGAATGTTTTTTAAATCTCGGTAAACAGTTGCGTCTTTACGGCGTTAATATTTTTTGAATATTTAAATAATGTTTATCAATAGAATATCATCAAAAACCATAAATCATCTGCATAAAGATGGTAGGAAGAAATTAGTTCGTTGGAGATTGAGTTAATAAAAACTGCGAAAAGTATAATGGTAATTTAAAAAAAGTATATAACATAAGACCTGCTTTATAGTTAGTTCAGTTAGTATGCAAAGTTTCATGATCCAATTTGACGTATTTTTTGAATAACAGCGGTTTTTTGTTCGGTTTGGAGGTAACTTTGGGATTTTTTTGTATCGAGAAAATTTCAAGGAATCGTGTTTTCGTCTAACATAGTACCTAACATTAATCCTCAACTTTACCATATATTTAATTCAAAATTAAAGCTGCTGTATTTTCGACGTAACGGAGGATCATGCTAAGCCATTTGAGGTAGTATAGGCTCTTAATAAAAAAATTACTTAGATAAAAAGTAATACGTATAAAATCTAGGAAGGCGTGACGGCATGCCACACTTTAACTCAATGTATTGCCGTAATCTTTTGATAACGTAAAAAAAATAAATGTCCTATATTTTTTATTAATAAACTACATGGCGGATAAAAAAAACATTTAGTCATGAAAACTATTTGTTGTTCTAATGTTTATCATAATAATAAACATGTAATCCTCATAAACACACGCAATACAAGCATACACGTGTCTAATAAACATGTGTTGTATATGAAAATACATAATTTATTATACAGGATGCTTCCGCTGTTGCTTCCTGCGTTCACGGTCTACAGAATGAACATGATTTGCGTTTTTCCTTGTAAGGCTCGCGTTCTGAGAATCAACATGTTGCATGATGCCATGTTGCGTGGTGGTGTTGGTGTTGCATGGTGTATGATGTTGCTGGTTGGGAGCAAGTTTCGTTATTCCTGTAGGGAAGGTTTATCCAAAATACTTGTTTGTCCAAAGCAATCAAGGAAATAAATGTAGTATTAAAGAAAATCATCTATAACAATTTCAGGGCGACTCCGGAGGACCTGCGGTGTTCCGCAACACAGCATTTGGCGTCGTATCGTTCGCCAGAGGATGTGCATTACCGCTATCACCGACCGTCTTCACGAACATAGCCTCACTCAGAAATTGGATCACAGACAACACCGGAGTTTAACCCAAATTCAACCCTATTTTGAACCATGTAGATTTAAATTTCAGCGACACTGTGATAGATAAATGTATGTAGAATCCAGCAGAGCTTAAGTTATCCTGGTTAGTTAGTGCCTGGGTTATCCTGGCTTGGAGCCAGCTTTTCGATTACTAGGAAATATGGTTTTTGCAATTTTGTACCCTCGATTAGGTTAGTGTATTGTTGCGTGGCTTTTTGCTCTTGTTCCAAGTTTTCATTGCCTTATTATTTTTTTACTAGCAGCATATGGCTATGAATTCCTCTTCAAAATAAATGAATTGGGAGTTATTTTTTGTTGTGCGTCTCAGACCATATGGCCCACAACTTAGATCGTTTAACCCATATGATATGGGTTAAATGGTCTAAGTTGTGCGTACTAAGATTTTAAGCGATCTTAAGCTCTGCCTAGACTGTATAAGTGTTATGTTTTATTTATTTTTGTAAAAGACAATTTTTAAATAAAGTTTACAAATAATGTTGTTTTCTTTGTAATTTGTATTTCGGACGCATTCATAATTACTGCGTTTAACAACAACTTTTTTTTACGAAATCAAAGCTTGGTTCTGGAGTTAATGTATGAGAATGCTCTATGAGAGCATATACCTCTTTATAATACTGGTAACTTTCAGAATTTGACAAAGCAAATTCTAAACCATCACCTTTCGCTTCCAGGTATACGAGATGTTCTTAATCGGGTACCAATTCAAGGTGCTCTCCCCAATCTTCACCATCCACTGGGGGCTGCAAGCCAGAAGAAACCGCCCCCTCTGGCGGGAGAAACAGAACGAAAAGAACAGGAAACATTTCGAAACATTCAAGAGGGAACTTTTCGCGAGGTACAGGAAAGATCCCTTGCATTTGCTTAAAAGACCTCAGCCAGGGAAGAAGACCTAGGCATCGCGAGGCCGTGCCTTCTCCGCCGGCCTCGGACTCTTTACAGTTATAGCGTTTTCTTGGCTCTTCTGACGTAAGAGAAGAAGGGATGAATTTTGACTGTTGTGCAAGCTTGTGTCTGTTTAATGTTGGGATCTTCTGAAAAACAAAAGATTTGAATGATGAAAGGATGTTCAGTGTTGTAAAGTGTTGTGTGTTCGGAATGAAGTATTCCAACTTCTGGTACTAATGTTTGAGTGATTTTATAAAGTGTCGTGTTTCTACATGATTTTGTAAAATTCCTCACGTCTGTCTATACTTAAGTAGGTATAAAACATAATGATTTATGTATATTTATAGAACTTATAAGCTTAAACTTTTTAGTTACACGTTCCTTTATGTAGATATCCAGACGTACGTAATTTTTTTATATTATTAATCTGTACATTAGAATTTACAATATATCTTTATCATTTATAATTTACAATGTATTGTTGTATATATTTGTATCACAATAGTTATAATATATAATAGGCACCTATTACTGTTGTACATTCTGTTATAATTAATTTTTAATTATGTAGGTAGTAAAAATGTGTTCTACTCTTCAAAGAAATAACGAATCGAAAAGTTATCCTGGGCCTGGTAAATAACTCGTTTGTTTATTTGTAAAAAAAAACTAAAATAATACGACTATGTAGTTACTTCGCAATATTTTATGCTGTTCCGTCTAGCTGGTCTAAAAGAAATTCTCTCTAAATTCATAATCGGAATTATCACACATTTTAATTTTATCAGCTCATGATTTACATATGAAAACGGAATTCAGATGACAAGTTCGGGCTCCAGCTGTAAACGACCTAAAATAACCCAACACGTTTAGGTCAAGTGTTATTCACACATGTGATTGCGTACGTGCCCCTAGGAGTTTATCATACATAGTTTGTATTTATTTAGCTCACAGACGCAATATAAACCGTGTTATATTATCTCACTTACGTACGACGTAAGAATTATGATTTTGGTAGCATAAACAACAGTTCTAAGTATTGATTATTTTGATGGTTGGCAAGATACGACTGGATAGATGTACTTACTTGCAATTTATCTTCTATCTATATAAATAAAAAGAGAAGTCCTGAATGACTCATCAACGCCCAGCCCAAACCTTTGAACCGAGCATTTCTTTAGCCATTTGTAATAATTCTAAGAAAGTTTGTTTTTATGTGTTTACAATAGTTTTAAATAGCGTAGCCAGTACTTTGTTAGACCACCCAAAGCGTGGGAAATAGTAGGGATAGAACTAACGCCACTGGGGCATATAAAAAGCCTTACTTGTAAAACCAAAGTCAGTCAGTCGGCCTACAGCTCTACAAGAAGAATAAACTAGAAGACAGCAGCAAGAAGTCTTTTATTACTCTAACCTAATACAGTCCACCACAGGGATGTTAAAATTTTGTATGGAAGATTTTTAAAACGCAGTCCGATTAACTTGAAACTCAGTACTCAGTATTTTATACTTTTGATGAAAAGTAAACAATAATAAGAAAATTAAAACCCATGAAATCAGACATCCTCGCCGGGCAAAGCCACGGGCAGTCTAGCTAAAATCTCAATATTGTGCGTGCAAACTTACTAAGCCTCCGCTGTCCGTCCGTCCGTCCGTCCGTCTATCACAGGGCTGTATCTCATGAACCTTAATAGGCAGAGAGTTGAAATATTCACAGATTGTGTATTACGACTATAACAACAAATAAAAAAAATAAAGTAAACCGCGCGCACGACGCGCGCCGCGCACACAGTGCGCGCACACCGCGCCGCCGCCGCCCCCAGACGCCGCGCGGCACGCGGTTCCGGCGCGTGGTCGCGCCGCGGTCGCGCAATTGGCCGGGGCGCGGCGCGGCGTGCGTTTGTCGCGCGGCACGGCCGTGTGTGCGATGCGGGTGCCGCGCATGCATGCGTTGCGCGCCGCATGCATGCTGATGGCGGCTGCGGGCTGGCGCGTTCCGCTTGTCGCGCGGCATGTCGCGCTTGTTTGTTAGCTTCGTAACTGTGATGAAAGTTATGAAAATGTTGATCTAAAGTGAAAAATTTACGTTCGGTAAATTATGACTTAAATTTTCAACTTCAAATTAAAAATCTAAACAGGTGACTTCATGGTTCTCAAGTAGGCTTCAAGAATGTGCCAGACTCTCAGCTTTCATAATCATTAAAAAACGTAGGACTTAATGGGGCTAACTTTGGCCTTAATCGGCCTTCAAAGACTGCGAGGTGGAAAATTCTTAAAATTCGTGATTTAACTTGTTTAGAGACAGCCCATTTAGTTTACTTTAGTTATTTTCATAGTGTGATGTCGTATGGTATTCTGTTGTGGGGAAATGCCGCCGATATTCAGACAATTTTTGTTTAAAAAAAAAGGGCTATTCGTTCAATTTACAAATTAAGTCCCAGACACTCCCTCAGAGACAAATTTAAAGAAATTAATATAATGACTGTGCCTTCTCAGTATATCTATGAAAATCTTTTGTATGCTCATAAAAATATCAATTTGTTTAAAAAATACAGTAAATTGCTCACTTTTAGATTTCTATCAGTGGAATCGGCCCTTTAACTACTAGGTAGAGATTGATGGACCACCTCATAACAATTCTGAAATTAATTATCAGAATTCTCTAAAACGAGGCTTTAAACATGCTGAGCTGGACTCCCATTTGGTGCAACCTTGAGACGCACACCGCACTGTGTATATTCGTTATTAATTTTATTTTGTATGTCATATTGTATGTTATTTGCATAATGTCTGTTTTTCTTCTTTTCTTTTTTTTTTTGGCACCTTGTTTTTGTATTAATTTAATTGTACTTTTGTGTGTTGTGTAATGTCTTTTGTAATATGTTAGTTAGTTTGTAATATGTATAAATGTTAGTTTTACAATAAGGTCTCTAGGTGCTACTGCTGCCACCTTAGACTTAGTACTACTTGTCTGAGCTTATTTTATGCTTTTTACACTCTCTACAGTCACAGTCGGGTTTTTTTTTAAGTTGGATAGATTTACAGGATTTTAAACTGACATGTTTATTTTCATTAATAAAGTTATTTAAAACCGGATTTATTTTATTTATATAAAAATCAATTGCTGTTCGATTGTCTCGCTAAATCTCGAGAACGGCTGGGCCGATTTAGCTGATTTTGGTTTTGAAATGTTTGTCGTAGTCCA
Source organism: Cosmia trapezina (assembly GCA_905163495.3). Classification (NCBI taxonomy): domain Eukaryota; kingdom Metazoa; phylum Arthropoda; class Insecta; order Lepidoptera; family Noctuidae; genus Cosmia; species Cosmia trapezina. The sequence goes on from LR991050.1 coordinate 5,565,803, forward strand.
GGGAAAGGTTTAAACGGTGAGAAAATATGGAAAAGTTGCCGGGTAAATTGGAAAATTCGGGAAAACTGAAAGTGGATTTTCTATGGGAATTTTGAATTATTGAAATTGGGACAGGACATCTGTCGGGTCAGCTAGTATTATATAATTCTTCTGTACGTGTGTTTGTCATCTAAGTCCTCCAAAACGGCTGGACCGATTTAGATGAGTTTGTATATTTCAATGGGTTCCTGGATGGTTAGAAAATACAATTAGACCCTACCGGGTCCGGGTCCGGGTTCAGATGGGACAACTTCTGTCGGGTCTAGCTAGTTTACTATGTTTTTAAAAACAAAACATGATAAATATCCCGTTTTAAATAACTTTAGTGGTATTTAATTGTTGCAAAAAAGTTTGTGCTCGCCAGGTCTACAGTTCGCAGAACTACTAGTAATAAATGCGTGATTACAACGCTGATGTGAACGAATGCATGTCTTTCCTCGCAAAAAATAGGGCAAAAGTCGAGGGTTCTTTTTTTTCAAAACGGAAAAAACCTATTGGTAAGAAAAGGAAACTAAATCGATAAGTTGAGAGATGCATTTGCTACAATGAGCTATGTATGTGAATTAGTTATTGAGACTGGTAACGAAAGTACTGGCGGTACAGTTTCAGGGGACATCGTGGACGAAGGGACTATGGTAGAACCCAGTCTTTATGTAGTTCCTGCCTTGCTCGTAAAAAAAACCGGTCAAGGGCGAGTTGGACTCGCGCACCGAGAGTTCCATACCATCATTTATAATGTAATTTTAGTTGATGATTTCTGAAAAACTGTGCTATTTAGAGACATCGTTTTATTTTTCCTGTAATCTATACATAAATTTCTATCACATAGAATAATTTCAGATTTTTCTCTATGCAAACTTTGGAGATAAAGGGGGGGGGAACAGTATTTTTTTTTTACATTTTCATCAAAAGTCGAAAACTATGCGGCCTAAAAAAAAGAAAAAGAAATGTTTGAAAATGTGCCATCAGCAGCGCTCTTTCATGATACCCCACATGCCCTAGTAGCCCCACTTCAAATTTTTAAGACCCCTTTTAGTCCCTGTTGCAAAAAAAACATAAATGCAAAAAAACATTCCCTTCATTTACGTTTCTTTCTTATTTGCAAAATAGTTGGGCAAACGTCATCTAAAACTGTTCCAAATTTCAAGATGATAGCATTAGTAGTTCTTGAGATATCCAGCTGTGACAGACAGACTATGAGTCACACCATGAGGGTTTCTTTTTACCATTTTGGTACGGAATCCTAGAAAGACGTATAGGATGTTAGTACTATTATTTATTCTGTGGTAGAAGTATGTTAATTGTTTATCCAATGTTCAATATATTAAAATTACTTAGCTACTGAGGCAATAATACACAAGGCCTGCGACGTACTGTTGACTTTGTTATTATTGATTTACTTGGTTTACCCATGTCGCGTCGCATGTGACGAATATTTATAAAGGAAAAAATGTAATTGTTTCCTCAAGTGTTACCTACATTTCTGTTCTGCATTTACTCTACTTGTACACCTAATAATTTGTGGCAAATTTATTTTTTATAGTGAGAGAAAATGTACAAGTAACATTTACTTATGTAGCTAAAGTAGTCGTTATCGCACGGGGCGAGTAAATATTGCCCGATTACACGTATAGTATGTATGAACTGTTTCAAGATTATTTTAAATATAAATAATTTTATACGTAATAAGATGTTGACCTACGATTTAATTTTCATGCTTATTAATTATGTATAACATAACTAGCTGACCCGACAGACGTTGTCCTGTTCCAATTTCAATAATTCAAAATTCCTATAGAAAATCCACTTGGCTTCATGTTTCTTATTTCAGAATATTTATTGTTTTTATGTCAAGCTGTTGGTTTTCCACATGATAAATAAATAAATAAATAATATAGGTATGAACAGACGTTCAAAATGTTCTAAACAACTATGAAAATTAAATATTATCTCAATGACACAAGGAATGTTTCAGATTGAAGACGTTCTCCGAAATCGCCGCCTCAACGCAGTTCAAGTCCAACAAAGTCTGCGTGACGTACGCCAAGTGGTCATAAGTTCAGATACCGTCAGAAGGAGACTTGCAGAACGGAACCTGACTCCAAAAAGAGCTGCAACAGGCCCAGCATTAACGGTAGCCCACCGTCGAGCACGACTTGAATTTGCTCGAGAGCATAGAGATTGGCCGTTAGAGCAGTGGGGTAATGTACTCTTCTTCACTGATGAGACCAGGGTGAGTCTACATGGAAGTGATCGACGTCAGAGAGTGTATCGTCGTCCTGGAGAACGTTATTCTCAGTGTTGCATCGAAGAAACTGTTGCTTATGGAGGAGTATCTGTAATGGTCTGGGGCGCTATCTCGTTAACTGCACATACAGCGTCAGTTTTCATCGAACCTACGGGCCGTACACGTGGATTGACTTCTCATCGCTACATTACTGAAATACTCGCAGACCATGTGGTTCCGTACGCAGGATATATCGGGCAAGATATGCAGTTGATGCATGATAATGCACGGCCTCATGTTGCTCAAGTGGTGACCCAGTATCTACGCGATGTTGGCATTCGTTCAATGGACTGGCCAGCTCGAAGCCCGGACTTGAATCCGATAGAACACTTATGGGATGAGCTGAAACGTCAGGTTCGAGCCCGGGTACCTGCTCCAACAGGGCTTCCAGAGCTGCGAATCGCAATTGAAGAGGAGTGGAATGTAATTCCTCAAGATTTCATCGTCAGGCTCGTGAGGTCGATGAATACGAGGATGCTGGCAGTTATCCGAGCAAGGGGAGGGAATATTGAATACTAGCCAAAACTTTCTTTTTAATTTTTTCTTTGTTTCTGGCTTTAATTTTTTTTTTCAGTTTATGATTACTAACGATTAACATGACTGGAAAACGACTCTTTTTTGTAAAATCCTTAATAAACACTTAAAAAATTGATTAATGCCAATGAGTTTCCTTTCATTTGAATAATCATGGAACGCACTTTTTGTAGGTATAACTTTGATAGTTGTAAGTTATATACTTTTTGAGAAAATCTAATCAGAGTTCCAAGGTAGCGGGTGGCCCGGTTTATTTGCTGTCCAGTGTAAATAAAATTGAAGTGTCACTTTTATTTCAGAAAAATAATTAGGGTTCCGCGCAAAAAAATAAAATCCATGCAATTGTGATTAAAATCCGATTCAAATAGGGAAGTATGACATCCACGCTGGCAAACCCGCAGGCAAAAGCTAGTAGACCTAGTAGTGCATAAACCTCGGAATTAGACGACTCTGAATATATCTAAATATATAAAAAGAAATGGGTCTGACTTACTTATGCGGTACCCCGCCGGGACACTATACTAGTGTGCTGGAAATCCTGGCTGCAGCATCAGACCGAGAATTCCATAATCTTGCATAGTTATTATAGCATACATGGATGTTTCAAATTTTAAGTCACACTAAGGTTTGAAATTAAAGTAAATACCCATTACGCGTCTAACTTTGAAACGGCTGAACCGATTTTTAAAGCGATAGACACACAGCGGTCAAACTTATAACACCCTTCTTTTTAAGGGGTCTTAAAAAATTCAAAGTGGCTAGGGCATGTGGGGTATCATATGAAAGAGCGCTTTTGCACATTCTCAAACATGTTTTTTAGGCCGCATAGTTTTCGACTTTTCATGAAAAATGTAAAAAATAACCCCCCCCCCCTCCCGTTATCTCCGAAGTTTGCATAGAGACAGGAAAAATAAAACGATGTCTTTAAATACTACACTTTTTCAGAAATCGGAACGGAACCCTCGCTGCGCGACACATTTTTTTCTGAAATTTTGTTTTAAAACTTTTCAATTAAATACTAAAAAGACCCCATTACGTAATGTGTCAAATATTGAATGACTGTCATTTATAAACTGTAAATTGTAATTTTTTACAAAGAATAACTGTATACATATTTACAGTTTTAATTATTATTTTGTAAATGTTTACTCGTAAGTTACTTTTTCTCTGCATTTTTACGATGTAAATAAGAAAAAATAATAATACTCAAAGCGCGAACTGACAATAAAAATAAGTTCAATTAATTTTAATTTATGTCCATCTTGATTCTATGTAAATAATATATGTACCTAATTGTATTTTTTACATTAATAGCATTTCAGCCCCAAAATTTAATCGGTCATAATACACATGCCAAAGTTTTATTAATTTTTAACTTTAAGTTATTAAGATACTTAATTATTTTCTATTATATTTTCTTTACATCGAAGTTGTAACAATTCCAATGATTTTCTCTGAAGTTTCATGTTAAAGCAAAATCGTGCTTATTATGTAGTAGGTATATTTTAATCAATTTTTAACCGACTTCTGAAAAAAGGAAGAGGTTATCAATATGTGTGTTCGGGCATAACTTCGTCATACAAAAACGGATTTACAAAATTATTTTTTGTTTGAAAGGGTATGTATACTCTCGAGGTGGTCCCATTGTCACCAAGTCGGAATCTGATGAGGGGATCCCATGGAAATCGAGGGAAACCCTCAAATTTTATAGGCACACCACCAATTTGGGTATTTTTTATAGTAGCTCGTGCATTTGCTCTCGGAAAGCACCATTTGGTGAAGTGGAACTGATGATGAAGACCACAGATGGCCACCACGCATCCCTATTAACTGACACATAAGTCAAAATTGACCATGATCAAGTAAAATTTTTACTTCCACCCTACCTGTAACAACAGCTGCCCTATGTTAAATTCAAGTTTAGCTACGGCCCTGAGGAAGCAGCTAATTTTTTTAAGGCTGCATCAATTGGGTACCCCAGTTGTATTAAAATTTTAATACAACTGGGTTACCCAATTTATGCAGCCCACTGTACCAGACCAGACAAACAAACAGACAAACTCTTCAGATTTGTTATTAGTATTAGTTACATCAAATAAAGTAGTTAGTTAGTGAAATTGATGTGCACAGTTGATAATTTATTTAATTTACGAAGTGACTGAGGAAATGCGTTATTCAGCCAACGAGGCGTGAGTCTTGCAATGAGGATTAAAAAGATAATTATTATGCTGCATTATAACTTAAATCCGTTTTATACGTTTCCATTTTCAGGATAATTAAATGTATAATTGAACGTAATTTTAAGCTATTTGGACAGTACGGGCTAGTTAAAATAATTATTAAGCTGTTTGCCAAGATAACACATTTTTATATCCACGTTTTGAACAATAACAGGGTGTGGGTAACCGTGTTTCCGATAAATATAGTTATCACAAAAATTAACTCATTTGGACACCTTTTCATAATAATCTATTAGTTCCAAAGCTTTTAAATGCCTGCCAAAGAAGTGGCAAATTCATTTAAAAGATTGAATAAATATTCGGTAAATAAAAACAAAAAAATTATCTAAAACCATTTATTATCATTATATACCTAATTATATCTGATTCGTTGCTTTTTTCAAGCAACAGATTTTGTCACCAACTTACATTTTTAACTAATAAATAAAATATAAAATATGTTTATGTTTAAAAAGTTCAGCTACATTTTTATTTAAATTTCGAACATCAGTTAGTTTTTTTATTGGTTCCATTAATTCCTTCATTCTGCCAAAATATTATGTAGAAAAGTCTTATTAAATAATTCCACCTTTAATAATAAATATGTATAGATGTGTAAAAATGTATTAATTATTAAAATTATCGCTGACAGGAAACTATCTGTCAAAAATATTATTGAGAGACATTTTAATATGAGATTTTTATTGAGAATATTAGTTTAACATAACAAGCTTAACATCACACCAGTATTCCGCGTAGGGTTAGGCAAAGGTGAACCACATTTTGCCAATAATTCTCAATGTTACAATAAACTAAAATCTGAAATTATTTTGTACGATACATAACTTTTTTCTATTTTTAAGTTTCCCTACCTCAAAAGCATAAAACCCTTTATATGATCACTTCGTTGTCCGTCTGCCTGTCAGTCTGTCAAGACCCTTTTCCTCAGGATTGCGTGGAGGTATCAGGTTGAAATACATATCAAATACGTAGGTTTATGGTCCTTTGGAGTTCTAAAAAAACTAAGCTTTTAGGTCAACGCAATAAAAAAATACGGTCATGTATGCGACATATTTTGATACTCGCAAGTAAATCATTACCTTTAAGGTACTTCCCGTTGACCTAGAAACATGCAATTTGGCAAGAAGCAAGGTCTCACAGCACAGATAAAGGAACAATTGCAAAAACTATTATTTTATAATTTTATCACGTAAAAAGAAAAATTTGGGATTACAATGTTAAAAAGTTTCTTTTTGAGATAAATTGTTTTCAACGGGTTCCGTTGAAAACAATTTATCTCAAAAACAAACTTTTTCCCTGTGCGTGGTCCGACACGCACTTGGCCGGTTTTTTTTAATCCACGCCTGCTTCAATTAATCGCAAGCAAGTCGAAGAAACTTCAACATTCCGCAACACTTCCTAGCGGCCGCTGGCTAAATATAAGAGTTGCTCGTAAATAATAATTAGCAGCCGGGAATCGAACCTGGGCCGCACTTTGTGACTAACGATCCTGCCTGTCGCCCGAGGCGTACAGATATTAATAACAAGCAACGACCATCTGATTTATATCTTTATACGAACGACTGTACTTGGTAATCATTTAAACTTGATTCGATTTAACGTAAGTACACCAATTACAACGTCCGACTTAAGATAAATTGTCTAATTAACGATTGTAAAAGTGAGCAAAAAATACGCGTTTCGGTTGTGTTCAACACAACATTTCATAAGTCTGACAATGCTGTATTTACGAGTGCGTTACCGTACGGAAAGTCTGGCCATTAGCGTTCCGACATCAATCATTTACCGTTCTTAATTCGAAATTTAAAAACTAAAATCGATTGTCTTTAAAAAACGCCTCGAGATAAGGACCAACACTGTCCAAAACGGAGTCACGATAAGCCTTAAGGCCGAATTTGTAAATAAAAAAGGTTGCCCACGGCCAAACTAAATTAATAATTCCACGTTTACAATCTTATAATAACCGCTATTTTTCGTGCAACACACCCAAATTATTTTCAGATAAAAACTTATAGGTATATGTGGGCGTACGATTGCATATCTCGGAGAAGTACTGTCGACCACGAATTTGTAAAAAAAATACCTGACATTTCGAAATTCTTACTGGAATCAAAACAGATGTTTATTCATTGCAGCAGTCATTATCCGTTGTTGGTTGGTGAAAGTGTCTTTTAAATTCGTGAAGAAAAATATATTTTTAGAGCGCATCTATTCAACTTAACATGTTGTTTTGAACAGATTTGAACTATTACAATAAATAACTGTTACCTTTCTCTTTTAGAATAGAATAGAATAGAATACTCTTTATTATGAGTAGGTACAAGATGCGAGTTAGATATAAATGTAGAAATTTTACATAAGGTGACTGTTATTTTGGTACAGATTATAATAAATACTAAGTATTTTCAGGCAGCTATTTTTAAGTATTATTTAATTTTTTTTACACTAAGAAATAATATTTGTAGAGCGTATTCTATTCAACTTGACATGTTATTTGAACTATTAAAAAATAACTGTTACTTTTCACTGTTCTTTGAGCACAAATTTTAAATACAAGGTGTTCTGAGGCAGTTATTTTTAAGTACATATTTTTTTACATGAAGAAATTATACCTTAAGTAGGTATAATTTCTTCATGTAAAAAAATATGTGGGCACAACTATTCAATTTGACATGTGCTTTTAAACTACTCAGTAATAAACTTATAACTGTTACTTTTCACTATTCTTGTGTAGATAAAACACACTATAAAATACTAGTTATTTGAATGTATTTTTTTTTAAGTAGAGATTTACATTTTTAACACTATGATATACTTAATATTTTTCAGAGTGGTCACCTATTCTACTTTACAGTTCTTCTGACTTGTTGATAATAACTGTTACTTTACACTGTTCTTTTAGTGCAATTTCAAAATATAAAAATAAAAATGTTTATTTCAAAGTGCTTTGTCATAAATGTATTTGAGATCTCCTTCTAAGCAAGAGTTGCTTGTGTTAGGAGACTCCGCTCTTCCACTAGGATTAACTATAATTGAAAACAATAAAATAATAATAAATTTAAAAAAGAAAGCAAAATAAAAACTCTAAATGAATAAACGTTTTACAAAAAAAAAAAGACAGTACAGTAGGTATTTAAATATAGTTTTTTAGTTTTCATATTTTTAACATTAAGAAATAATGTTTCTTAGAGTGGCCACTGAAAGGTTCTTTGGACGGTTTTTAAGTTTCACATTAAATTAAATTATTCGCCAACCAACTAGCATTGTATTTAAGTAACTTTTTTACTAGTTTATTTCGCACATTTTCACTTAACACAGTCATCTGACATTGGCAGAACAAAAAGCAGGAGATAAGAGCCCTATTTGAATCCTCGTTATCAACACCTCCCGGGCACTTTCACCCTTCAATGTCTACCTTTTTTTCTTTTCCACCCCCCAGAGGAATACCTATCGTAATTTAAAGATAACTAATGCCCCGAGTCATTAAGGGACCGTGCCGAAGAAAAAGCAAGAAAAATAAAAGGAAATGCAGCCAAATGCATTTTTAATATTTTACTTTTCCAAATGATAAGTTTATTTGAGTTTGAAACTCTTTCGTGGGGTAAGTACCTACTCTTTCATATCGTGAACAATTAAAGTCATCGTTCAACCGTGTTTAATGTTTTAATGTCTACAGCTTACTGAGAAATAGTGATTAAGAATCTTTAATGTTTATGTGAGCAAACATAATTAGGATTTTCTTTAATTTCGGTCCATTTATAAACTTCAACTAGTTTATTTCCTGCTACAATTTACGATGTCCCGCGCGCGTCATCAAAAGTAAAGACGTTAAAGTGTTGATACGGCGCGATGACGTAGCTTGAAGGAATTGGTATAGGCCGCAGCCGTTTATTACACGTTCTTTAAAGAAAGACATATTTTTTGCTGACGTGATTAAACGTTGTGTCAAATAGCGTTTATCAAATTTTACGTATTATAACGTCGCTCCGCTCAAAGTGTTAATTAAAAAATGAAAAGATTTTTTTTAGTTATTTGCGGAGATGACCTAATGGATTAAGACCTCACCTGCCATTCACGAGGTTGTTGGCTCAGGTCTAGGCAAGTGTCAATGTCACTTTTTCAAAAATATATTATGTGCTTTTCGAGACTATCTTGGACATTACTGTGATCGGTGAGGAAATCTAAACTTATAGTTAATATACAGGGTGTAAGTGTAAACAGTCGCAACCTTTTAAGGTGTCATTTTACTCATCATTATGAACAACTTTTACTATGGGACCAAACCTGAAATCGCAAAAAAAAAAACAGCTGTTTCCTACATTTTGACGAATTATGCGAACATAAATGTACTGAACAGCTGATTTCTTTTTCGCGGTTTCAGGTTTGGTCCCATAGTAAAAGTTGTTCTGATTAGTACAATGACACCTTAAAAGTTTGCCACTGTTTACACTAACACCCCTGTATTAAACATTAGAAATGTATAGAACTTGAAATTTGGAACTGGTTTAGATGACGTTTACCCAACTATTTTACAAATAAGAAAGAAATAAAAAAAAACTATTATTTTTTTGCAACAGGGACTCAAAGGGGGTCTTAAAAATTCAAAGTAAGACTACTAGGACATGTGGTATCATAATGAAAAAGCGCTGTTTGCAGATAAGTAATACTTAGCCAATGGGGAAATTGAAATATGAAGATGGAAGCTTGTTGTAGTACCTACTGCTTGTGAAAGACATCATTCAGAATATTATATTCTAGGACTAGCTGTTTCCCGCAGCTTGGCTCCCCTGCGAGGGATTTATCCGGGAAAAATAAACACATATCTATGCAAAAAATTTAAATTTAAATTTAAAAAAACCCCAACGCAAAAAAGAAAAGCGAACATTTAAAAAGTCAAAAATAATACCAATCGTTAATCCATCAAATTCGATTGAGTAATACCTACCTACAAATATTTTAATTACAGAAATTGATGGATGGCATGATAAGGTTTGCTCATTGAAATGGCGTCTTAATGTCGCGGCGGGCTTATGTAAGTCAGACCCTTCATTTGATTGAGTATATACGGTACCACAGACTAAGAGCCTCGGAGTCTGGATTTGTGCCCGGTTGTTGTCAATTGGCTCGCCCGCCCCCCGGTTTGCAAAATGTGAGTGGATTATTGTTTTCAAAAACAAAGGTGGCGCCTTTAAAACCTATTAGTGTCCCATGTCTCGAACTTTGTGGGGCTTTATTGGGTGCTCGTCTGTATGACAAGGTACGCAACTCATTACGTTGTAAATTTAATAGCATAGTATTTTGGACAGATTCTACTATTGTCTTAGGCTGGCTACACATGAAGCCTAACCAGCTTAAGACATTCGTTCAAAATAGGATCGCGGAAATTCATGACCTTACACTAGACGTCCAGTGGCGTCACGTAAGCAGTGGAGATAATCCCGCCGATCTAGCGTCACGCGGTGCTCGATTGGAAGAACTTTCTTTGTCTACCTTGTGGTGGGAGGGTCCTGAATTTCTTCGTGACCCTAGTTTTTCAATAGACGACCACAAAAGTTCAGACTCGTTCAAAAATCGCGAGTTACCTGAGGTCAAGTCATGCGTCACTGCCGTTGTAGCTCAGGATTGTTGTGAATTATCTTTGTTTCCCTTCCATCGGTAAGAAATTGCCGTACAACCAATCATGGGCAGTATCACATGTTAGCTTGTTTCAAATTTATGTTTTAATTTCAAAAAACTAGTGCACATTTTCTATATAAAATAGCGACCTAAAATATCACGAAAATGACACCCATGACGAACAGTTAGGGAATTTTCGCAGCCGCCATCTTGGATTTTCATTTTGACCCCACTATCGTTTTCAGCGACCTAAAATATCACGAAAATGACACCCATGACGAAAAATTAGGAAATTTTCGCAGCCGCCATCTTGGATTTTCATTTTGACCCCACAATCGTTTTCTGCGACCTAAAATATCACGAAAATAACACCCATGACGAAAAATTTGGAAATTTTCACAGCCGCCATCTTGGATTTTCATTTTGACCCCGCTATCGTTTTCAGCGACCTAAAATATCACGAATATACGAAAATTTCCAAATTTTTCGTCATGGGTGTCATTTTCGTGTTATTTTAGGTCGCTGAAAACATAGTGGGGTCAAAATGAAAATCCAAGATGGCGGCTGCGAAAATTTCCTAACTTTTCGTCATGGGTGTCATTTTCGTGATATTTTAGGTCGCTGAAAACGATAGTCGGGTAAAAAGGAAAATCCAAGATGGCGGCTGCGAAAATTTCCAAATTTTTCGTCATGGGTGTCATTTTCGTGATATTTTAGGTCGCTGAAAACGATAGTGGGGTCAAAATGAAAATCCAAGATGGCGGCTGCGAAAATTCCCTAACTTTTCGTCATGGGTGTCATTTTCGTGATATTTTAGGTCGCTGAAAACGATAGTCGGGTAAAAAGGAAAATCCAAGATGGCGGCTGCGAAAATTTCCTAATTTTTCGTCATGGGTGTCATTTTCGTGATATTTTAGGTCGCTGAAAACGATAGTGGGGTCAAAATGAAAATCCAAGATGGCGGCTGCAAAAATTTCCAATTTTTCGTCATGGGGGTCGTTTTCGTGATATTTTAGGTCGCAGAAAACGATTGTGGGGTCAAAATGAAAATCCAAGATAGCGGCTACGAAAATTTCCAAATTTTTCGTCATGGGTGTCATTTTCGTGTTATTTTAGGTCGCTGAAAACGATAGTGGGGTCAAAATGAAAATCCAAGATGGCGGCTATGAAAATTTCCTAACTTTTCGTCATGGGTGTCATTTTCGTGATATTTTAGGTCGCTGAAAACGACAGTCATTCATTTTGACCCCATTATCGTTTGCAGCGACCTCAAATATCACGAAAATGACACCCATGTCGAAAAATTTGAAAATTTTCGCAGCCGCCATCTTGGATTTTCATTTTGACCCCACTATCGTTTTCAGCGACCTCAAATATCACGAAAATGACACCCATGACGAAAAATTTGGAAATTTTCACAGCCGCCATATTGGATTTTCATTTTGACCCCGCTATCGTTTTCAGCGACCTAAAATATCACGAAAATGACACCCATGACGAAAAATTTGAAAATTTTCGCAGCCGCCATCTTGGATTTTCATTTTGACCCCACTATCGTTTTCAGCGACCTAAAATATCACGAAAATGACACCCATGACGAAAAATTAGGAAATTTTCGGAACCTTGCCTAAAGGGACTCCTTTTAATAATATATTTTAGTTACTATGGTTTTTAGTTTTAGGTTCTAGTATAAATTTTATTTTTATTTCTTAATTAAATTTAGAAAATAATTAAATACGTAAACTCATATAATAACATTTCATACAAGTAAGATGATTTTCTTTAAATTGTATAGCAACAGTGTTTTTATTTAATTATTAAGATAATTAAATGTTAAGACTGTAACCACAGATCTCGATGTTTGTGATATTATTCAGTGTTGTATAAATCAAAGTATGTTGACTGTTACAAATCAAATAAATAATTTGACAATATTATTATGAAGGCACATTTTATTGGAACTTATATCGAGGCTTCAATAAGGTATCGTTTTTCGTTTCTTCTCTGATATGCTCTTCACTTAAGGCCACGTCGTTCATTTTATTATGCTGTAATAATTCAGTGATTTTACATATCGATATCTCTGGGTCATTCGGCTGTTCAGTGCTATTTGGCATTCTGGATAGGTAATCAGCAATAATGTTATGTTCCCCTTTTCTATAAATGATGTCATAGTCATAATTTCCAATCACGAGTGCCCACCTCACAAGTCTGTTATTGGCAATTTTTGGGAGATTTCGTTGCGGGCCCAATATGTGAATAAGTGGTTTGTGGTCAGTTACAAGTGTGAATTTTGTGCCTCTGAGATACTGGTCGAATTTTTGAATGCCATAGAATATTGCTAATGCTTCGCGGTCTATAACAGAATATTTGCTCTCAGCCGGTTTCAGTTTTCTTGAGCCAAATGCAATAGGTTGTTCCATTTCTTTATCCTTGTGGTATAAGACTGCGCCTACTCCTTTCTCTGAGGCGTCGCAGGAGAGGAAAAGGGGTCGATGTTCGTCAAACGCTACAAGTGATTTAGAACTCTCTATTAGTCTCTTAGCTTTAATAAATATTTCTTCCTCATGATCAGTCCATTGCCATTTTCGGCGGTTACCTGTCAGTTCATGTAAATCGCCACATTCACTATGTAGATGTGGAATAAATCGTTCGTAAAAATTAATGAGTCCTAAAAACGCCCTGAGTTCTTTGGTATTTGTGGGCGGTGGTGCTTTCAAAATTGCTTCAATTTTAGATTTTGTTGGTCGTACTCCATTTTTGTCAATAATATGTCCTAAATACTCGATTTCTGGCTGTAAGAATGTGCATTTTTTAAGATTTACTTTCAATCCGGCTTGTTTCAATTTGTCGAAAATCATTGCGAGTGTCTGTATGTGTTCTTTGTCATTCTTCCCAGTAATGGCAATATCATCAAAAAATACAGCGACATTTGGAATGCCATCAAGCAGTTTGTCAAGGAAATGTTGGAAAATTGAAGGCGCTGTTGCAATGCCAAAGGGCATTCTGTTGTAAACAAAGTATCCTTTGTGGGTTGATATCGTTAAGAACTTTTTCGATTCAGGAGATATTTCAAACTGTAGATAAGCATCCTTAAGGTCGATTTTCGAGTATTTATCCCCATGTGCCAGACGTTGTCTTAACTGATCAAAAAGAGGCACGGGATGGGTATGCTTGATAAGTGCCGGGTTTAACGTTGTTCGGTAGTCGCCACATATCCGTACTTGCCCAGTTGGTTTCAAAACATTTACTGTGGGTGTTGCCCATTCTATAGGTATCATGTTGGGGTCCACTTCTGTTATTATACCTTCGCGCAGAAGCCGTTCTAGTTCTATTTCTATGTTTTTGCGTATGCTAAACTTGATGGGACGTGCCGGTAGATGTTTTGCTTCACTACCAGGTTTGATGTGGATATTCACTTGATAATTCTTTACCTTCCCTAATTTATTATCAAATAGATCGGTGTAGGTAGCTAGTACGAGATCCAGTGATGTGTCTGTGGAGCGTTTGATAGAGTACACAGGCTTCGGAAAAGTCATATCGTACATTTCACTCCATTGTAACCCGAAAAGCATAGGATCTGCCTTGTCCATGACTACAACAGGTAATATTTTTTGTATGTTGTCTACTTCAACTGTTGCGTCTGTTATACCTTTCGGTTTCAGTTTAAAATTGCAATAGGCTTGAAGTTTTGGTCCCTTCAACAATGCTGGAGCTCCAATCTTTTTCCACATTTTAGTAGAAATTATCGAGTAGATTGATCCAGGGTCCCAATCCATCGTGCATTTTACACCATTGATGGTAACGTCAATTTTCTTGCATCGAGATGTTTTCTTGTTAATGCTGTAGACAGGGTTGGTCTCGCTATCACTTTCTTCCACGGAAGAGTCAGAGTGCGACGATGTCGTTGATGAGGCCTCCGATGTCTCTGTTCGATTGTTAAGCTTCTGTAGTTTATTGTGTTTGTCCGTCTTGTCTTTGCGTTGTGAGAACAAATATGCTCTACCTGATTTAATACATACACTTTCGTAATGTCCTGTCATCCCACATGCTTTACATTGGTGGTTTTTAGCTGTGCAGTGCTCATAATCATGTATGTCACGCTTTCCGCATCGTTTGCATTGGTCTGGTCGCAACTTCCTGGATGTTTCGTTATTGATCGTAGTATCAGTGCGTTTCCCTGGTCTCTTCTGTTTAATTCTGTTAATATAGTAACTGTGTTTGTTACTTTCAGTGCTATTGTCGTTCTCTGCGATTTCACGTGACTGGGCAACTGCAAATATTTCTGCGAATGTTATCTCTCTCGTTTTGCCACCTTCTGTTACTTCTCGTAATTCAGGCCATCTTTGTTTTAAATCTACCTCCAGCTGTGTATGATTCAAACCGGTTGCAAACCGATCACGGAGCTGTCTCTCCAGCAAAATCCCTTCATAGCCGCAGTCTTTTGAAAGTTCCTTTAGCCTATTAGAATAATGTTCCATTGTTTCGCCGTTTTCTCTCGTAGAGTTCCAAAAATCAATTAAGGCTTTGTATCGCGTTTTCTTTGTTCTATATAAATCCAATAACTTCATTTTTATACCATCGTATGTCGCTGAGTCAAAGTCAGGAGTTAATGCTACCTTCAGCTCGTGGTATAATTCAGGTGTAATACAGTTAATGAGTAGGTCTTTTTGAATACTAACAGTTTCTTCACCCCATATTCGGCATTTCGCTTCAAACAGATCCACAAAGTTTTCTGCGGTGGTTGTGTCAGGGTTAAACTTGTCGCACTTGAAATGTTTTACAATGTTTTGTTTCGATGTAGAAGGTGCTGCGATAACATCGTTGTTTGTCATGCTGCTGTTTGGTGAGGGGCATCCCTGGTGTTGTTGCTGTTGTACGAGACTGTGTGTTGTGAGAAGACACTGGCTCCTGTAACACAGGTGTTGCTACCTAGCACAGGAGTCAGGGCTTTAATTTACTTGTGCACCTTTTGTTATGGCAATAAAGAATTTATTTATTTATTTATAAAGACTGCGCGGTAGCACCAACAGCATTTTGCAAATGATTGCATCCCGCCACGACTGTCCTGTTCAGGCAAACTAACTAAACTATCACTAAAATTCCTTACTTTTTTCTATGAGAATCTTAGAGCTATTCTGCAAAAAAAAACCTCTAAATTTAGAAAAAAATTTGACACAACTAAAATTGAGTTTGACAATCGTGACTCCGCATGGTATAGTGCTCGTAGTATAGTTGACCCGGTGGCTTTAATTGGAACTAACGAAATCACTATGAAAAGTAAGAAGGCTTGTCATATTTTGTTTACAGACAATCCGACATCGCCGCCGCCGCCGTTACCGTGTCAGATATGTTTTAGAGCTGGGGGGGGGCAGGGAGGGGGCAGTATCAGCGTGTTTTTGTGGATTTTTTTTTGGTACCTACGTGTTGAGGGTTACGGGTTTAGGGGTTTTATAAAGGGGGGCCAAATTTGCATTATTTTTGCGATAGGACACACCGTTTTCGAGATATATGGAAAAGAAAAAAAAATACAGTACTGTTTTTGCACTTGAAGTCAAGGTGTTTGTGTGAATTATAGGTCATGACAACTAATCTTATTCCACACCTTTTTAATCGCGATTAAAAATAGTCTAATTTAGTTTGACAATCAAAATTTTAGGTGAAAAGACGTCAAATTCAGAATAGCAAAATTGCCATTTTTACTAAATTATAATCTCAGTACAATCTTAGTGCTGTCAAACTAAAATTTAGTTAAGTTGTGTCACTTTAATCAATTTCAGAATGGGAAATCGTCGTTTGACAGGAATAAACTAAATTTTAGTGATTTTTAGTCTAGTTTAGAGGCATTTGTGACAAGAGAATCGGCACCATTGACATACTACACAACACCGAAAAAATTAAAAAATTTAATCTTTTAAAGACTTTTAAATGTACTTAACACTTTTCCTGAATAAGTTTCACTAGATGGCTCGCTTTTGTTTAATAAAAATGCTATAATAAAGCATTTTCATTAGTTATACCGTAAACTCTCTTACACTTTTTACCTTATTCAGACCATTAAGATTATCTACACTATTTACATTATTGACATTATTTACGTGACAAATCAAACGAACCACAACTTGATAAAATTCAAATTCAAATTAATTTATTTGCTAGAATGTAGGTATAAATCAAGAACTTAAGACTATCGTGGCCCAATTACATTCTACCATGAGGTTGCGTTGTTTTATTACAGAGTTCATGTGGCCTCCTTGCGCCTTCATCATCAGACCTAGACATCATCTACTAATAAAGTACTTACTTGTCAAAGTCAAAATCAAAATCATCATTTATTTAAAATCATTTATTTGGGGTCACAAGCTTAATTCTTTGATCTTGCAGAATATTGGCAAACTGTAGGTTGTCTTCAGGCCCGTCATTTGGCTGAAAGGTTTCTTCTAAATGACGTGCAAATCTTAGAGCTTTCTGGTCATTGCTTATGGCCCACTTTCCGTTTTCATCTCTTATAGGGGGAATTGGTACAATTGGCCTTTTGAGTGACTTTGTCGCTTTCCAAAGTGAGTATTGCGTTGTATGGTCGCTGGTTAACTGACGTAGTTTAGTATCTAAAGCCTCATCTAGAAAGGTTTGTATCTTTCTCTCCAGACTTTTCGTAAGGTTATTCAATATAGTTTTATCTTGCGGGAATCTAGTTTGCTGCCACGTTTTTCTTTGAATCCTTTTTTCATATAATAGGTCTATTATTTCCCTTGGGTAGGTATTTCCTTTAAATTTTTTTATAAGCTGTGGTGTGTTGTTCCATGCACATTGTTGGATATTGACGCTAAACTTGTTTACTTCAGAATCAAGCTGATGTTTGCTTTTTAATTAAGTTTTTAGGTCAATAATATTTTGTAGGTCTAATCTAAAACATTCCCAATCTGTATACTTGTTAACTAACGTCAGGTGGTTTTCTCTTAGTAATATTTTGTAACTTAATTGTAGTAATATCGGAGAGTGATCGGAGTTCATGTAGTGCCCCTCTTTCACACTCAGATAGTTGGTTGATATATTTTTGACTATGAAAAAGTCGATAAGGTCTGGTAGTTTCTGGTGGTCAGTCGGCCAATATGTAGGTTTTCCAGTACTTATGACCTCACAGTGCTCATCTTTCACTGCGCTTAGAAGCTGTCTTCCCTTAGTTGAAGTTAATCTCGATCCCCAATGAGTGTCCCCAAGAAGTCTGAATAAGTGAACATAAATTGTTCTTTGTTTATCCTGTGTCTTGGGGGACAGTATACAGCCGCTACTGTAACATTAAATTTATTTGTTTTAACTGATATCGCCACAGCTTTCGTGTCTTGCTCCTCGTATTTACAGTGTTCGTAGTGACAGATATTTTCTCTAATAATAACCGCGCTACTTCCTCGCGCCGTGTTGTTAGGGTGCAGCGAGTGATATACCTTATAGCCTCTAAACTTTACAAAACAGTGTTTAGTGAAGTACGTTTCAGAGATTAAACACACATCAATATTTTCTGTGTCTAGGACTACTTGCAACTCATGCTCTTGCAGCAATCCGTTGGAATTCCACGCTATAAAACTGGCAACTATACATTCGTTGCGTCACTAATCTATATATATAAAATTCAAAGTCCTGACTGACTGATTGACTGACTGATTGATTGACTGACTGATATATCAACGCACAGCCCAAACCGCTGGACCTAGAGACTTGAAATTTTGCACATAGATACCTTATACAGTGTAGGCATCCACTAAGGAAGGATTTTTGGAAATTCCATCCCTAAGAGGGACAAATAGGGGATGAAAATTTGTATGAAAATTCTTATTCCTTGAGTTAATAGACTTGAAACTTGGCATCAGTATTTATCTAAGTAAATTATAAAGTTTGTCATTTTTAGTTTTCTTAAACTAGATTTTACTATAGTATTTTTAGCTTACGAACCGACACGCGCATTACTTGTGCTTACAAACACTTGTTGTGAATGTGTGTGAAGCCTCGGAGCTCTCGGTACCGTCCGACACAATGGCGAAGTCGGAAGTGTGTTATGTGCTGACGGTACTCGTCTCCACGCACGGTTGGTTACCACAAGTAAAGCGCGCGTCGTTTCGTGTTATAAAAATACTGTAGTTATAAAGTCCAATCATACGACAAATTGACGTACAACAATAAAAGTACCTACCTACTTGTAATTCAGTATTTTACGCTGTGTCTATTTTTTTTTATTATATATTATTTTATTAGTTTCATTGTCTTTCTGGTAATCGCAATGTTTACGTACCGAGAAGGTCTAAAGTTTTGTGCCAACTACTAATGCACATGGCACAAAACTTTAGACCCTCTCGGTACGTAAACATTGCGATTACCAGAAAGACAATGAAACCGTCTTCCGCGGTTAATAAGTTCGTGCAAACGATCACGGCGATCTAAGAAAGGTCGTAAAAGATATCGAAAGAAAAAAGAAAGAAATAATAATAGAGTCAAGAGCGACTCGTAGTTAAGTATTTGCGATAGCAAATACTTAGCTACTCGAGTCGCAGTTGACTCAGAATTTTATCGATAATTGTTTTGTCTAACTCTCAACATCTGCGTAGCCTTTTCCCAACTATGTTGGGGTAGGCTTCCAGTCTAACTGGATGCAGCTGAACACCAGTATTTTACATGGAGCACTCCCTATCTGACCTCCACAACCCACTTACCGTTAGTCAGTGATTATGTCTAAAACTTAGCAAGATGAAAATTAAACGTCATCATACCGCTAGAAATTATCACACTATCGAAAACAATATTATGAATTAAAACTTATGCGATTAAGTGTATACGTCAAAACGATGTAAATTGGGCATCTGTTGTTAATAATGATATTTGGAAAGGAAAGAAAGGTATTTTCGTTTATTTGAAACAACGCACACAACAGATGGCAACATTGAGAGCCTAGTGTTGTGACCCTGACAGTTTTAAACTTAAAAAATAAGAATACCTATTTTAAATAATAAAAACATCTCTGTACCAATTGCCGTTTGCAAAGAAATAAATTATTTGATTTGATTTGTTTTTTTTTTTACTTTCACACAAAAATTCTGTCTTAATGTTTTTTAACCGACTTCAAAAAAAGGAAGAGGTTCTCAGTTCGTCGGATTTTTTTTTTAAGTATTTAATGTTCCCCGATTACTCGAAGACGGCTGGACCGATTTGTAAAATTATTTTTTTGTTTGAAAGGTGGTCCCAGGTGGTCCCATTATCAGGTCAGGATCTGATGACGGGATCCTGGAGAAATCGAGGAAACTCTTCAAATATTACAGGCCGACTGACTGACTTTGGTTTTACAAGTAAGGCTTTTTATATGCCCCAGTGGCGTTAGTTCTATCCCTACTATTTCCCACGCTTTGGGTGGTCTAACAAAGTACTGGCTACGCTATTTAAAACTATTGTAAACACATAAAAACAAACTTTCTTAGAATTATTACAAATGGCTAAAGAAATGCATATCAATAGACACCGACAACAAATAATTCGTTTCCTAAAACTAAGAAAGATATTTTGTGCGGATTACAATTTACGCAGAACTGTTACCTATTCAACAAAAGGTCTCGACAATAATGAGTTCCTTTAACAGTGCCGCTAGTAAACATTTTAGAATATAAAACAATGCATTTTACTGCAAT
This sequence comes from Cosmia trapezina, assembly GCA_905163495.3. Lineage (NCBI taxonomy): Eukaryota > Metazoa > Arthropoda > Insecta > Lepidoptera > Noctuidae > Cosmia > Cosmia trapezina. The sequence goes on from LR991050.1 coordinate 5,586,190, forward strand.
TATTTAATACCAGCTTTTGCCCGAAGCTTCACCCGCGTGGATGTCGCAAAATATCCCACGGGAACATACTACCGGGAATTCCTTCCTTATTCCTTGTCTACATTATAAAGGAAACCTCTGTGCAAAATTTCAGCTTTCTAGGTACAAGGGTTTGTTTGGGCTGGGCGTTGATGAGTCAGTCAATCAGTCAGTCAGGACTTCACTTTTAATTTATATAGAATCACAACTTACGTATGCATCATCAGCATAAAACATTCCCACTGCTGGGACAGATTGCCTGCACCACGCGACTCAGTGCGGGCTGGTGGATGTCACATCGTATGCATCATCAGCATAAAACATTCCCACTGCTGGGACAGACTGCCTGCACCACGCGACGCAGTGCGGGCTGGTGGATGTCACATCGTATGCATCATCAGCATAAAACATTCCCACTGCTGGGACAGATTGCCTGCACCACGCGACTCAGTGCGGGCTGGTGGATGTCACATCGTATGCATCATCAGCATAAAACATTCCCACTGCTGGGACAGACTGCCTGCACCACGCGACGCAGTGCGGGCTGGTGGATGTCACATCGTATGCATCATCAGCATAAAACATTCCCACTGCTGGGACAGATTGCCTGCACCACGCGACTCAGTGCGGGCTGGTGGATGTCACATCGTATGCATCATCAGCATAAAACATTCCCACTGCTGGGACAGACTGCCTGCACCACGCGACTCAGTGCGGGCTGGTGGATGTCACATCGTATGCATCATCAGCATAAAACATTCCCACTGCTGGGACAGATTGCCTGCACCACGCGACTCAGTGCGGGCTGGTGGATGTCACATCGTATGCATCATCAGCATAAAACATTCCCACTGCTGGGACAGACTGCCTGCACCACGCGACGCAGTGCGGGCTGGTGGATGTCACATCGTATGCATCATCAGCATAAAACATTCCCACTGCTGGGACAGATTGCCTGCACCACGCGACTCAGTGCGGGCTGGTGGATGTCACATCGTATGCATCATCAGCATAAAACATTCCCACTGCTGGGACAGACTGCCTGCACCACGCGACGCAGTGCGGGCTGGTGGATGTCACATCGTATGCATCATCAGCATAAAACATTCCCACTGCTGGGACAGATTGCCTGCACCACGCGACTCAGTGCGGGCTGGTGGATGTCACATCGTCGCTAATTTATATAGAATCACAACTTACGTATGCATCATCAGCATAAAACATTCCCACTGCTGGGACAGACTGCCTGCACCACGCGACTCAGTGCGGGCTGGTGGATGTCACATCGTATGCATCATCAGCATAAAACATTCCCACTGCTGGGACAGATTGCCTGCACCACGCGACTCAGTGCGGGCTGGTGGATGTCACATCGTCGCTAATTTATATAGAATCACAACTTACGTATGCATCATCAGCATAAAACATTCCCACTGCTGGGACAGACTGCCTGCACCACGCGACTCAGTGCGGGCTGGTGGATGTCACATCGTCGCTAATTTATATAGAATCACAACTTACGTATGCATCATCAGCATAAAACATTCCCACTGCTGGGACAGATTGCCTGCACCACGCGACTCAGTGCGGGCTGGTGGATGTCACATCGTCGCTAATTTATATAGAATCACAACTTACGTATGCATCATCAGCATAAAACATTCCCACTGCTGGGACAGATTGCCTGCACCACGCGACTCAGTGCGGGCTGGTGGATGTCACATCGTCGCTAATTTATATAGAATCACAACTTACGTATGCATCATCAGCATAAAACATTCCCACTGCTGGGACAGACTGCCTGCACCACGCGACTCAGTGCGGGCTGGTGGATGTCACATCGTCGCTAATTTATATAGAATCACAACTTACGTATGCATCATCAGCATAAAACATTCCCACTGCTGGGACAGATTGCCTGCACCACGCGACTCAGTGCGGGCTGGTGGATGTCACATCGTCGCTAATTTATATAGAATCACAACTTACGTATGCATCATCAGCATAAAACATTCCCACTGCTGGGACAGACTGCCTGCACCACGCGACTCAGTGCGGGCTGGTGGATGTCACATCGTCGCTAATTTATATAGAATCACAACTTACGTATGCATCATCAGCATAAAACATTCCCACTGCTGGGACAGACTGCCTGCACCACGCGACTCAGTGCGGGCTGGTGGATGTCACATCGTCGCTAATTTATATAGAATCACAACTTACGTATGCATCATCAGCATAAAACATTCCCACTGCTGGGACAGATTGCCTGCACCACGCGACTCAGTGCGGGCTGGTGGATGTCACATCGTCGCTAATTTATATAGAAACAGGAAATAAATAAATACTTAATCCATGAGTGTGTAAACGTGAGTTGCTTTTGAGAATTAATTTGATGCACAGTGTGACAAATTGAGGAGGAATAGTCTTCGCAGTTTAGGGAAGTGAGGAAAGTATTCGTCAGCTAAAAATACTGAGAATAATTTCTTTTACGTATGCTGTAGTCATTCTGCATAATGGCAGGAGTTTAGTCACACTATGAGTAAGGGAGGCCGGGTATGGTTGTCTCACGGGTTGGTTGTCACAGCAGTCATAACAGAAAACTTAACGAAAGAATACGAACATTGTTCGCCGTCACCTGCGAAGGCAACGCCTGAGGAGGGAAGTGTTGCCTTAGCGATTCTTTGATGCCGATCAATGTTCGTATGCGTTCGTTAAGTTTTCTGTTATGACCAATGTGACAACCAACCCTGAGACAACCATACCTGCACCCTAATTGCGTAACACATTATCAATCGGAATCGGTTTCATTTTGACAGTTCAACAACATTCATTGCGTTGTTTACGTTGTCGTTATTTACCTATGAAGCAATGGATTAGCAATATGCTTCAACATGATTCAAATTCCAATCGATAGTGTGTTACGCAATTAGGGTGCCGGTCTCTCTATACTGTAATTGAATTAGCTGGAAACAGGATGACCTACGGCAAGATGGGTCGGTGATAATGACTTTATTGGACCTGGACAAAGGAGGTAAGTACAAAACAGGCAAGAAAGACGTAACAATGGAATATCTTGCAATATATCTAAATAGCAACCAGTTTTGCTAAAGGTAAGCATATAAAGGAAAGAAAGTAGCTTATTCTTGGTTGGATTAATTATATTAAATTTAATATCATTTATTTCAGGCAATTATTAAACCCATACAATACATACACACACACATACACAGGATTATGGCAGTGAATAAAACTATGGGTGACGAAACGACAAGTTAACTTAAGAATTATTGTTCTACAGAAGAGTAGCGTCCTCTCTTCTGTAGTAGGACACAAAAATTTATTGTAAAAAAATAAATAAAACAAAAAAAGGTTGTTTTCTATTAGGTACTTGCTCTAAACTATTTAGATAGAATATGGCTGATATTAACAACAAGTTTACCCTGTACATAATTGAATATTAAAGTCTCTGGTACACCTTGGCTTCGAGGTATTAACTTAAGTACCATACAAACTTTACTTCCTATCGGAAACTGCGATAGGTTTAGTCTGCACCATTATGCTGCAGACTAAACCTATCGCATTAAGTTTCAAGTCTTGACGGAGCCGTATCCTTACATTGTAGGTAGTGTACTTGACTTTATAAGTAATTTACCTGTAATAAAGTGTACCAGAATAAACATCGTGCAAGGAACATTATGTTTCTAAGCTCAGCCGTTGTAATAGCAAATCCAGATTTAGGCCCACTTACACCAAAGATAGCTGAAGACATTTAATTTAAAACATCGTTGTGTTTCTGACAATTATTATTTGAAAATGATAGAGACAGAGTGATGTTTTAAATACGTTTAGTTTTAAATGTATTTAGTGATGGTGTGCAAACGGACCTTGTATGAGTTCGGTGGCTGTAGCATGTCTTCTATATCTCTCTCGTACTTGGCTTGTCCTCCGTAAAATACGCCGAAAATAAGTAACTTTGTTTCCATTTTTTACAGTAACTATAGCACCTTTTTGATAGACAAAAATACACAATAATCTATATTACATAAGAAGTGATTTCATGTGTCCTGAAATCTATTTTAGTTTGTAGAACTAAAGAAAAAAAATGCTAAACCCAGGTCTATTTCTGTCTATTTTTTCGAGTTTTTACCATATTACTCCTACAGTTTTCATTAAAAGTGTTCATAAATTTATACAGTTCTTTACAAAATAATAAGTAATGATTTCATGTGATTACTTTTTTAGTCCAATCCCTAGATTTTTTTTTGGTTTTTGTTTTTTGTGCTGTGCTGCGTGCTGCTGATGTGTGCAGCATGTGCGCAGTGTGTGTCATGCGCGTCGCGCGCGGCGGTGGGGGGGGGGCGGCGCGCGGGGCCGCGGGGCCGCCGTGGTGTTGTTGATTGTACCAACGACTCTTGATTTATAACTTGAAACTCATTAGTTGACCGATGAACGTGTGATCTATGATTGCTTTAATGTAACGTGCGTAGATTAAGGGCATGTTGCTTCAAAGCTTCATCATATTTCTAGACGTTACCCAACATTTCATGTTTCAGTTTTGCGCAAAAGAAAATAGTGTTGGGTGCTTCAAAATCTTGGCTATCGTATTTTTAAAAATTGGCTATTTGAAATGCAGTGGCAATAAAAATGTTGTGTTTTTTTAGTGGCTTATTAGCACTATACTATCTAATTGAGACACTTTTCAAAAATGGTTGTAATACCCTATTGTGTGTCGTCACTTGAGCGAGGTTCAAAGTGAATTGCCTACAATACTGGAACTTCTGTCTAATTTTTACATAGTCAAAAGAGCGCTTGTGCCCAAGCTAACTCTCGTTTCACGTTAAGCCGTTGGTCCCGGCTGTCATTCGTGGTTCTTTGACAGTCGTTACGGGTCATCAGAAGCCCGAAAGTCTGACAACCAGTCTTACCAAGGGGTATCGTATTACCAAGTAACTGGGTTGTAGAGGTCAGACAGGCAGTCTCTCTATGTAAAATACTCATAAATACGACAATTCCTTGAAAAGATCAATTGTTTTCGTCCAGGCCTCTCACTTCTCCTTCGCCATATCTTCGCACGAAATAAAAATTGATTTACAAAAACACGTCCTGTTGCCACTACAGTCGCACGCGCACTGCGGTGAAATCAGTTACGATTTCGATTTCCCTACACACGGACGGACAACGCACCCTATACGATAATCGGCCCAAAAATCGTGAGCTCGCCCGAACCAATTTCTGAGTTAGGGGTAATAATAATAATACTGATTACGATTTGCCTACTCATGAGGCGATCAAGGGAGCGATCTAGGAAGCTCCCCACCACTCCCTGATATTGCCTCTGATTTTAGGGCCGTGTGTAGACGCTTTAAGAGCCGCGCGGCCTTCCCCTCATTCGAAACTTCGAATCTGAATCCGCTGTCAGTTTCTTGATTGGATTTCTAAATTAAAAGTGTCAAATAAAAAACAAGTGAGAAGAAGTGATGTGAAGTGAGAGTGAATAGCGAAGTGAGATGCGGGTTGTTGTTTGAATTTTACAGAATCGACGTAGGTACTGCGCGATACCTACCAAAATTCTATAGATTATTATAATGCTTGTTTTTCTCTTTTCAGTTATGTGTTGCAGTAGGGTTTTTTGTTTTCTATAAATAATTTGTTTTTTTACGTCCCCGATTATAAATGTTCGAATGTTGACATCATTTCACACCACAATACCTATACTTAACGCAAAAAACTTATTTGCCTTCATAGTACGGAAGGGATGTAAATAATTAATACAACAAGTTTGTCTCGCAATTACATCAACCTTCAAAAGTCAAGTAATAAGGTCGCAATAAAATTCAAACAACAATGTTTGAATTGTACAGAATCGACGTACTGGACAGAGATAATAAAGTAAATTAACGAGAGATAAACGAGTTTTAAAAATCAAAATCTTGCGCTTTTTCGACGTTATCTTTTGAGGAAAGAGTTAAATTGATTGTAAATGGAAGGTGTGTACCCGGGTTTGATTTAGCTAAAAAAAAAGGTAATGCTTCTTGTTATTTTCATAAAAAAGTTTTATGTTAAGTAATTATTACTGGCTAACATGTTGTGTACCCACGTATACAAACACATTGTATTGTATCCCTTGCTTTTTTTGTTTACAAATCAAGATTAAAAATAATGTTTGGACCTTTGTCAGATATTCTGATTAAAATAATTTAGATAAGTATTCGTGGTGAATTACTAATATTATTACCCGAATGCGCCAGAAGGAGGCTTATTTGTACCTAATTAATTAGAATTTTACTTAATGCTCAATAGAAATACAACCCCTTTTATAACATTGACTTTCAGTATAAACTACACTCCTTTGCAAAAAAAACGAAAGTAAATAAAAAACCAAAGACACCGACTTCCGAAATTAAAGTTATTTTTCACTTTATAGTGTTTTTTTGGAAGTCGGTTGTTTTTGTTATGTAAAACTGAATATGTGCACACAAATTATGCAAAAAAATCAGTGGGTTCTCTTAGGGTTAGAACAATTTGCACCAACAGCTGAATGTGCATGGCCCCATGGCCTTAGGTATTGACATTCATTCCCACCCTGCATTGATTTTTAAAGTTTTGAAGTTTTAACCGATAATGTTTATGGTAGCCTTTAATGCAAAATGTTATCACAAATGAACAACACACATAGGATACAGTTTTCATAGTGATTATTTCACTTGATGTGGTATCACACATCACTGCACTGATTTTAATAGCGTCGCATTCCAGGAGGCCCACGGCCACCAGGCCCACCACGGCCCATTCCCGGTGGAGCTCCCATCATTCCTGGAGGTGGTCCTCCCATCATGGGTCCTCCACGCATTTGTGGTGGGGCAGACAATTGCCCTCGAGAGCCAGGGGCCATATGTTGTTGCGACGGACCACCAACGCCTCTAGCAGGTCCTTGCAAGCCAGGTGGAGCACCCGCGGGCCCCGCCCCACGTCCTGCCGCACGGCCACCGCCGGGACCTCCGATAGCACCCATGATGTTTTGCTGATGTTCCGTTGTGTTGTTGCGGAACATCATGCAAGTTAGTTGAAATAAACTACTGCGGTTTCGCTGCTATGGTTTCGCGGCGGAGGTGTGATAAGGGGCTAAATCTAGCATAATCATTTAAATGTTTGGCACATCTTTAAAGGACCTTATATTATTCGGATTTGTTTTTGTTTTGATTGTTTGTTGCTCAAGTTTGTTGCATGTTTGTTGACATTTCCCAGTGTCACAACCATAATCACAACACAGAGCAGTAAGAGGCAATGTAGAGTTGTAAATTGTCTTTGGTCTGATATCAACCAGTGGACAAAAGACAACTTGGATATGAGGTTTTAGCCACAGATTAATACAGATGGGACACTCCGCAGTTTTGATATGAAGCTACAAGTACGCGGCGGGCCCCGTCGTCCGCGGGGCTAATTCAGTACCTAGGTCAGAAGGTATAAGAGAAGAGTTACGCGATAGATAGAGAGGCAACTTGTAGTTGAATATAACTGTAGGTAATAAAGTGTTGTGCGACCTGAATTGCACTTTATTGTGTCGTAGCAGGAGTCGCTTTTTATTTAAATGATTTTGCGGAGTGTCCCATTTACAATCTTATCTTATACTCTTAGTAAAATCTAGATAGGGAAAAAAAGGGGCTAGGATACATTCTCTTTAAGAAATTATAATATCATGTTGAGTTGAGATCTGCCAGGTGAAGAAGTTTTAATTATTTCTGGAATCTTTATCGGTTTTTAGTCCGGTCAATTTAGACCAAAAAATGAGAGTGAAGTTACATAAAGTCCCAACAAGCTGAATTTCAGTGAAATTGTTCAAAATATAATTATAAACAATGTCTAGAAGTTCCCCATCATTCCCCTGTAAGGAAAAAAAAATATTCAAGGTCAAAAGGCAAAAAAATGAGTTTTTCGTGATTTTCAGCAAAACGGAAAGTTTTATCATAAAAGTACTTCAGACAAAAATTGTAGATCATAAAATTATCATCATCATCATCATATAATACTTTTTTTCTTACGAGCCACTGTTTCTGAGATATAACGATTCATAAAGTTATAAAAGTTGTTATCGTCATAATATACATGAGTACGCCACGTATATACATCTAGAGTTGAAGCTGAAGTTTTTAAAAAGAGTAATTCAACTCAACAAGAAACCACGTTAAAAAAACGCGCTAAGTACACTACCTCATAGGTGGCGTGGAAACGTGTGCATATTATGACGATAACAACTTTTATAACTTTTTGAATCGTTATATCTCAGAAACGGTGGCTCGTAAGAAAAAAAGTATTAATACATTTTTATTGATAATTTTATGATCTACAATTTTTGTCTGAGGTACTTTTATGATAAAACTTACCGTTTTGCTGAAAATCGCGAAAAACTCATTTTTTTTACCTTTGACCTTGAATAAAATTTTTTCCTTACAGGGGAATGATGGGGAACTTCTAGATATTGTTTATAATTATGTTTTGAACAATTTCACAGAAATTCAGCTTGTTGGGACTTTATGTAACCTCGAATGTCTAAATTGACCGGACTATTTTATCTCTGTCGGCCATTGTTATTGCAGGTAAAAGAGTTGCCCGCAGGAGACGCCCTGGGCAGCGGGAATCAATAGCCGATTCCCGGCCACCATAGGCGCGAGCTTGCGGACGGTGAGCAATGGGTACCTCGCCATCCGGTTAGGACCTGGGGGTCTACTCCCTAAGACCAAAAAACAGTCACACTACGCGTAGTGTGTTATCTCTTCGTCTTTATCTTTATTCAAAACCATCACGAATCTGCTTACAGTCCGGCCGCCGAAAGAACGCGTTCCTGACACCGGTGTGTTGGACATAATCAAGTAGTAATAGGGATCAAATTCGCAAAACACATATTCGTTAGTGGTGCGCGAGTCCGACTCGCTCTTGACCGGTATTATTGATTGTCGCATGTCGGATGCATTGTGGGCTAAGACCACCACAACATGGGTACCTGAAAACGTGTTTCGGCGACCCGAGAGAGACTTCGAGACCCAGGCGTAGGTGGCGGGACGAGCTTGACCCATACAGGGGGGATTGGTCCTTATTGGCGCAGGGTCGAGTTCAGTGGAAAAAGAAAAGGGAAGCCTTTGCCCAGTAGTGGCACAATACAGGCTGAGTATTATTGTTATTATTGATAGGCTTGCGTTTGACCACTAACTCGCAATGGTGTGCGGTGATGTGGTTATCGATGGAGAACTATTTTTAACCGACTTCCAAAAGGAGGAGGTTCTTGAACTGTCAAAAAGAAAATGATTCCAATTGATAGTGTAATGTTTAACGAGGCTAAAGGAGTATGTAAGGATCGTAGCAGGTGGTGTTCTGAAGTTACTGCCTACCCCCGTGGGAAGAAGGCTTGAGTTTATGTATGTAAATATTATTTAAATTGCGTTTTTGTCATTTAAATTCGGTTTACTGTGAATGATTGATGTCAAATCCCAATTTATAATACTTAATGGTTTTCAAGAGCATGTTTTGAGCTCGGTCATGTTCGGCGCGGTAAATTCCATAATTTACCGCGCCGAACATGACCGAGAACAGCGCGAGAACTACCAGTTTCGGTTTCGGTCGTAGTTTCGATTGGTTTGCCGCCGAAACCGAAACCCGTTTTTTTGCAGAAACTCGACCGAAACCGAACTTTCGGTCGGACACTAAATGACAATGAAACAATTTATTGCTACAAAAGGCAGGAGGCCTATACTCAGCATTTATTATGTGCACAGCCAAAGTGTGGAACTCTCTGGCAGTGTGTGTTCCCTTCCACGTATAATCTGTCTGCCTTCAAAGCAAGAGTGAACGGTCATCTTCTGGGCGTGCTCGTTCCATCATAGACCTTATCCATCGCTTTCCATCAGGCATGATCAGGGTCAAGAGCTGGCCCAAAAAAAAGCAGTGGGTGTAACAAGGCTGCCAATGACGATTGCTATACACACAGACTTCACAGCAGTTCAATGGACGCTCATGTTCCGCTGTTGATTCAGAACAAGAAATGATTAAACACAATAAAACAACCAAATTAAAGACAAGATTTTATTTTACAGGCCGTAAATTACTTCATCTTTTTTTTCTTTCCACCAGCCCCATCGGGTTTCCCACCTTTTCGCTTCCCGCCCTTGTCGGCCATCTTGTTAAAACCTTTCTTGTCCGATTTGAAGCCGTTTTTGTCAGATTTATTAAAGTTTCCCTTTTTATTTTTGAACTTTTTGTTATTTCCTTTGTTTCCTAGTATTTTTCTGTTGTAGCCTTTGATCCATCTGTCTCTGTTATCTTCCCAGGCGAGCTGTTTTGTGCTGGCATTGTCTGTGTTTGCTACTGCTTGACTTGAACCTTGTTGTTTGTTGGTTGCTGTATCTTCTAGGAGAGTTGAGAATTCTTCTGCTGAGGCGAATAGGGAGCCGAGGTCATCTGTGCCTGTGGAATGAAAGATTTAAGTTATGTTGAGGTCTTATTTTGTGTTATTCTAGAGAGGATCAACATGTAGCTACCAAAATGATAGTGGCTATAGGAAAATGGTCACATTCGAACATTTCTTGTGAAGACTACATCCACAGATTTTGAAAGAAAGAAATTAGGGAGTAGGAATTTCTATTGATTCTAAAGAATATCTTTCGGTTAGAGTCAGAAATTGTAACAAACTTTCTCAGTCCAAATCCAATTCCAGCAGGGAGAAATAAAAAAAGATTTTTACCTTTTAGTTTGAATTTGCCCTTTCCTTTCTTTGATTTAGCGCCAGGAACATCAATCTTGTCATCCTCATCATCACTGTCTTCAGACCCCACAGACGAGTTCGAGGGGGAATGTTGTAAGGGATGTGGTGAAGCGGCGCCCACTACGAAAGATTTCGACGGCGTGGATTGGACTGAGGATGGGGGCGGATGGTGATGATGATGGGAAAGAGGCGTGCCTCCGGCAATGGCTTGCCTATACTGGAACAGAGAAAACAGAAAATATTACTTTATAAGTTTTGCAGTCAAGATTGATCTCAATCAAATGTTTGCAGCACATTCCGCCGCAGCATCAACCGTGTAAATTAATAAGTGATGGTTAGTCATATAAGTCCATCTCCCAATGATTAGTTGTCATTTCAAATACAGTTGGAAAGTTATTAGCTTGATGGCTATTATCTACATTCATGACCATAACATAAAATGTGATAATGGACGTGAAATTGCAGCAGGCATGAACTCGCTGTGTATGCTGTAGATATGAATGCGTTCATCGAATAGACTTGATAAAGACCACTCTGATAATTCCCGTTTATTTTATTATTTTAATTACATAAACTCCGATATTTCTGCTACTTGTGTATTATAAAATTATGTTTAAATTTTGTTTTCGTATTGTTCACATAATCGTTCACATTGCACAAAACCTTTTTGTTTTGTAGTTAGCTTTACTTATTTTGAGTCACAGCGTGCGTGGAGTTATATTTCAACAAACGTAATTATTTTCTGCTGTAGTTTAACGATAGCCTCACATGACGAGCTGTATAGCAATTAATTAATTACCCGAAAGACCTCTGCTATAGTTACAACTGTTATTATTTAAGCAGCCCTTATGTAAACTGGACTCCTAAAGAAAGCTATCTCAAATGTATCGATCTGCATTCGATGATCAACAAAACATTTTCGAACATAATGAAAGCGTATCTAGAAAATGCATAAATACAAGGAAGAAGTGAGATACAGATCTAACTTTCAACAAACAACAATCTATGAGAACCTTAAGCATTTCCTCTTGCATCAATTCGTTTCGTACTTACGCAGTGTTAACAGGTGTCTGCAAACCGGTCGCGCAGTGGCTCCAGGATGTTTGCATGATTGACAACCATTATCACATTAATACGATAAACCAAAAGCTTGAGACACCACACAGTCATGATCCGGAGCAGGAGCTTCCAACGTACAGCCAACATTAATATTACTGTTATACTTCAGAGATTATAATTATTAGATTATTGTTACTTTTATTTAAAAATAAAAACAATGTTTATTGGTTTATCTGACTTTGCAATAATGGTTACGGATAAATTGCAAATTAAAGTATGGGGAATACATTTTGCATAGATGTACTTATGTATACGAAGCAGCTAGCGTTGGAAGCACCTCAGTAATATTTAATTATGAATAAATCATGGCATGTTACTAGAGATCCCTTTGTTTAATAACCCTTTAAGCACGTGTACTGTGAAATGCCACGCAATCACAAAATCATAATTAATTTAAATTCACATAGTACTATCTATGCGGTGAGTAAAATCTATATGTTTATTGACAATAGCCACCAGTGTAATACAAAGCAAACCGGGGCTACTTTTCTATTCGAGTAGAAGTTATGCTTCTTACATATAATTACTTAATATAATATGTAACTTGAATAATAGCACAAATCAAATTTAAATAAGTCCCAGGTCGTTAAATGCGTACGAGAGGCGAATGTTTGTTTGTACAAATGCACATGAACATACCTCTTCACTGGTGGACTTGTCGTGGCGCGGAGGAGTGGTCGGCTGTCCTGCCTGGCTCAGCAGATCGGGGAGTACCGAGCTGGTGCGAGATCCACTGCCTTCGTTGGCACCGCTCGACCGACCCTACACCAAATATAACATTTTACTATATTCTGGAATATGTCCACGTCCACGTTTTTAATTAAAGGTAAGTACTTCTGTTAAAACATTCAAATCAACTTCATTACACGTAGATCTGTGGCATTTAATAAAGTATAATTTTAAAATGTATTTCTCTCTTATTTAAGTAATTAACATAATATTGTGTGTTTCATAATATTTCGTTTTATATTGTATTAAATACCAACAAAATCCGCGGACTTTAATTAATAATTATTAATTTATAGTTGTAATTGTATCGAAAGTAACACAAGTTTTACAAATATTTTACACAAAATCATAAACCTATGTTACTATTAACTTATCTCAAACTTAGACGAACTTTTGTATAATGTAGTTATAGCAATATTAATAATTTGGACAATAACAGAGCTCGACATACAACGGCAGCCAAACATGCAGTAGTAAAACACATTCACAAATTGATGATCGTTTCTTGCCAGCTTCTGTGGCATGTCGTTAGGCAGCATTCCTAAATGGTTAATTTTCAAGTGTTGATGGCGTAAGTAGGTATCACATATATTTTGCATGTGTTGATTTCTTGGCAGGAAGACGGTATCGCGTTTAGACAATGAATAAAAAGAACGGGTTAGTTAAAATTAATAGTGAGTTGCATTGTTAGGTGATGAAGCTGTTAAGAGATTGTTAAAACTATGATCTCAATTTGTCTACTTTGTTAAAAGTTCTTACTCACTACCTATTTGCACCTTTTGTCTTCCCAAACAAAACAGATTTGAACTAATACTAAATAATTCTAATAACTAGAAGAGAATTATCACGCCAAAATGTAAGACGTGTGAGCAATATCTAAAACCAAAGTTCTCCTGAATGAAGTGATAAATAGACTAAGTAGATATTTTAGTATGAAGTATGACAAACAAGAGCCGTATACCATTCCCATACATTTAAATAATTGTTATATGAACCAAAACCACTACAAACTAAATACAAAACATACATTTCTTTTATAAAAGCGTTCATATTATATTATTATGTAGATGTTAGTGAAAACCATGTTAGAAAACCAAACCCTCATACCAAATGTAAGTATAAATTATTAATCAAACTATCCTGAGCTGGGAGCAATTTACCTGATCCTGAGCGAGTACCGCTTCCTGCCCACAATTTGCCATAAGCTCTGAATGCCGGTTATATTGAGAATTTCTCCGGAAAACTATATCAGATTCAGTCTTTTCTCTGCGTGGTTTCACCACATTGCCTTCATTTAAAGTATCCGAATTTGATTTCTCGTTGGTATTGGCTGTCAAGTCTGGCGTCCCAGCCTTTTCAAAAGATGTGCTACTCGAGAAGCAAATGCTTGTTGCTGGAGAATCACTATTGACGCTGCTTTGTCGGCTTGGCCCGTTGCTTTCATTATCTTTTCTGATAAGTGCAGCAACATTTTTGAGTGCATCGATAGGGTTACTGGCTGCTATTTTTCGATCGGGGGTTCTTCTCTTTTCACTTTTTCTTGCATCACCTTGTGCTGACATTTTTAAACAATCGTTAGTTTTTATGAAATCTGTTAAAATAGGTTCTCCAGCCGACGATTTCATAACTTGTTTGCGTGAGTTGTTAAATATTCCACTGGAGCGTAGTTGTTTACTTACTCCTGCTGGGCTTTCATGTTTCGGAAAGTATATAGCAGAGTGACGGGTACTGGGAAGTGGGAAGAGGTCGGAGTTTTCTCTACGGAACCCACGGAAAAAACGGTTTGGAGAATTGACTTCGGAATCAGATTCCTTTTTGTGCTTCAAAATATCCGCTAATTTGTCCTGCGTCGATTTTTCGGTGGGTTTTTGGAATAGCTGCTTGTGTCGAGAAGGAGGAGTGGCTATAGCTTTATATTTAGACCAAGCATCTTCCATTTCTAACCGTGATTGTCGTTGCAGCTGAGCTCGTTTCAGCTCCGAATCTTTGGGTGTATCATGCTTTTCTTCTTTTTCAGAACTCTTCGATGGGAAAAATCGTGCGAAATCCCAATCCTTCAGTAATACTGCTTCATCGACATCAGACTGCCTTTTATCGTTTTCGGTATTCTCTCTCTGATGTTTGTCAAACATGTCCGATACAAAAAGTACATATAAATGATAAGAACCAAGAAACATACAAATAAAAACTAATTAGCAGTATTTTATGCTCACTGATCTTACTTTGGCGTGAAAACCATTCACGAAAATAAAAACACAGTCCATTTTTTTCACATGGGGCCCCATTCTGTCAGTTGCTATTTTTGATCAAGCCACACACAACATAGCACAAATGTCACACAAATACTCCCAGTTGTAATGAAATAGGCGCTCATTAATAATAGTCCATTTTGGAAAAATAAGTTTAGTATTCTATAAAATCTTATATTTCGAAAAAAGTCTATTATAATATCCATTAAAATTAAAAGGTTACAAAAGCAAAAAAAATCAGTTTTATTCGTAGAGTAGTATAAGCAATAAGTTGATATCATCTTAATCAGCATTCTTAAAAGCTTTTTGCTTTAAGTAAATAAGATATTGATGTAAAGTTGCAAATATTACGACGATGTTGTGATTGTAAGGTTTATAACGCAATATTTCGTCTCCAGGTACGTAACATCATACAAGGCCCAAGAGAAGATGAAGTCTGGAGAAAGAACCGTCAGGATGTCCATCGTTGATGAGGACTGCGAGTACATGGCTGGTCACGTTGTTGACAGTAAGTATTACACAATTCCCAAAACTTGAGCTTTCTCAATCTCCTAACTCTGTAACAATAATTTTTAGACTATTTCTAAAATTAAGAGGACCTTTGACAGTTTTAGTAGTATTACAGCTTCTTGCGAGGCTCTTTCAAGAAAGTACTTGCACCATATCTATCTGTACATCGCCACATTCGAACTACGCATCAAAAACCTGACGTCACACAAATCCTGCATCGCGCAAGCAGAGTTTACCGTGCGACTGTCATTTATACAATATCCCGTCGTCGTCGTCTCCAGACACAACACCGGTCTGATTTATTCAATTTTATATGGAGGATGAGTAAACTTTAGACCATATTCCTGATGCCTCTACACTGTGTTTTGGTTTGCCGATGTAATCACAAGCACATGACAGACACTTGAGCTCTGTCGCTGGTATGGCACCATATCTGCGATGCCTCTGATATTGCAAATGTTGAAAAGCGGCAGTGATCATAATATCCAGTGGACCCAATCAAACCGAAGATGGTTGCCAAAAAGAAAAAAAAAATAGCTGCATTTTGCTGCTATTTAGTTATTAATGTTCACCTCATCAACAATCAAATTAATTATTCTACCATGTTTTTTTCTCCTTAGGCCGTAACTTATACCCCGCTACCGGCTACCTGGTCCTAGTCTGGGAGACCCTCGGTATGATGATGGGAGAGCTCTACACTGAGGTGTCAGTGGTCTTCGAGAACGTTCGCTTCCAGAGAGCCACCAACATTCCCAAGGAAGGAAACTTGGAGTTCATCATCATGATCCAGAAAGGCAGTGGTAACTTTGAGGTAGATATTGAAAGAGTTTTTGATTTTATGACCTGAATCGTCACCTCTTGACTAATCAAGAATTTACTTATAGTAAATCAGTAAACCTATTTGGCAGATTTATGTTTGTGTCAATTTGGCCTTAATGAGACAGGGCCTTCACTGGTCCAGATTTTCAATGATAGGTTTAAGTCCTCTACCCACTAATTCGATAGTTTCTAATTTTTTTCGCTTCTACCTTGGATTGATTCATGAAAATGTTTTTCGATGGTTGTGCTTCATATGTTCGAAAAATTTGTCTGCTCGACAACGTAAATAACGCAATGAATGTTGTTGAACTGTCAAAATGAAACCGATTCCGATTGATAGTGTGTTACGCAATTGTTTGGCCTGGTATTGGCATGAGGTCCTTGGTTCGATTCCCCGGTCGGGCAGTGTTATTGGGTTTTCCATCTGGAAAGTGTGGATTTGTGCCCGGGTGATGGAATTAGGCTCGCCACCGCCCCCTGTCACATAACTGCCGAGGTGTACTATAGGTGCGTCTCTGCTTAAGGTTGATGCGCCAAGGTAGCCCGCGAAATTCAAAATTTCTTACGTTTTTTGCAATTTGTAGGTCAGTGTGAGCTTATATGTTGATTAAAATATGATTCGCGGCCGTAGCTAATATGGCTTTACAAGAATTATAATCATTAGAATCAGCAATACAACTCCATAAGTTAGCATTTACCTCAAATCTAGCGATTTCATGAAATCATGAGGTTTGAGGTAAATGCTAACTTATGGAGCTGTATTGCTGATTCTAATGATTATAATTCTGTAAAGCTATATTAGCTACGGCCGCGAATCATATTTTAATCAACATACAAGTTCACACTGTAATGATTTTTAAAATAATAATTACGAATAAGACTTTTTTCCGGAAGAGATTCCAATTCCCAGAACCGTCTCAGGTTGATGTCGTCATCGTAGGATGAGCTTAAACTACTGAGACAAACTTGAAGTGAAGTAGATGTATTTTGGTTGTATGAAACATCACCCATCAATAAATAACCAAAGATACTGTTCATAGCCATCGGTGAACCGGGTGGACCCGTGATCACGTGACCTAATAAAACTTGGGATAGTATATCCGCACCTAAAAGCATTTCCACTGATTGTGGAAGATAAAACTTAGGATCAGCTAAAGTTAAGTTTTGTATGTGTGGCCATCCCTTAAAAGGCAATGTCACACATGGCATACGTGAAATAAGATTAGATTATAATCAGACCCATATTGTCTATCCGCAAAACATTCAAAAGCCAAATAGACCTTTGATATCGCAATTTGAGTTTCATAAAAACAAAAGGGCCACAGAGGATTTCTGAACGGACATTTATTACGGACAACACAAAACGAAAAGCAGATAACCTCTATCTAATAAGGGATAAGCTGCTGCAGTATTTTAAACATAACGGTGGCTCTTAAATGGCAATCTGAATCGTGTAAAAGGACAAGTCCCTGCAACCAACCTGCAGAAGATAACCTTCACAATGTATTATATTTTAAAGGGTGTTTTTTTTTCTGTCGTGTACCAGGTATGTCTTCTGCTCCCGCAGTGTTATCGACTCTATAAAATTAAACAATAATAGAAGTCTGAGAGTTACACTGGAAACTAGACTAACTAGGTGCGTCCGGTTAGACTGGAAGCCGACCCCAACATAGTTGGGAAAAGGCTAAGCAGATTGATTTTTGAATAGAAGTATGAGAGTCATGCCTACTTCATGTTCAATTAGCACGATAACCTCTTCTTACAAATTGTAACGAAAAGACTGCTGGTGAGGAAGTAAAAATAAGTCTGAGTAAGGGCCTATTTCAAGATGTCCGAATAGCAACCACTCACAGAATAAATTAAAAATTGGAACAGAATTTGTATAAAATTATTTGCCAAGGAAGTAAATGGGAACTTAATCGTAGGTGGTGAAAGAGGCCTTCAAAGTCAATATTACTACTCAAGCAAGGAACTTGCGTCATATAAATATGGCTGTAATGAAGCTTTTCTACAGGTTACAGCCTAACCTGGAAAGAAGCCAACAGTCCCTGGAGAGAAGCATGGCCAGCCAACAAGTTGCCCAACTTGTCAGGCGTCCAGAAACATGCCTTGACCGGACTGAAGTGTGGCACCAAGTACTCTTTGAGGATCACTGCCACCAACAAAGTTGGGACCTCACAACCTGCGTATTTGGATGTCAGTACTTTGGGTGGAGGTAAGATATCAATTTCCCTCCTACATGTTTTTTTTTCCTATTTATTAAACAGTTTATAACTGAATTAATCGATTGTGATTATTTATTATTAATTGATACGGATCAAACATCAAACTAAAAAAAAATCGTATCTAAATTGCTTACGAAGTATTTTTCTTATGACCACTTTAATATGTGCCATATAAACAACATTTAGGCCCGCCTTCCATCATAAATAACTAATCGCTTTAGCATAGAAATTGTCATTGAAATTTCAATTTTATTGTCATAATGTTAAGTTATATTCCTATATATATTGTATTTTTTTAGAATCTTATTTTTGTTTTATAATTTGTTTTTGTTTTGCTAAATGCGATCTTATTGTGTTCTTTTTAATATTTAATTTTTATTGTGCATTACTGCTGCTTGTTACTAACTGGTACTGGTCAACATTCGCTCAATTTTTTGTTGGTTTTGCGGTTTATTGTCTTATTGCTAGCTATTTAAAGATGAATGTTCTATGCGTATTACTAACACCTGTGACTTATTGTTGCTACCTATGGCTATTTTTATTTATAATTATTGCAAGGTTTTGGAAGGTTATCCGTTGGGCATTGCTGTGTTTTTTGGGTTCGATAAGACATACTTATTCAATTTCCTACTATTGTCATTTTATTAACATAGTTATCGGTAAAGGACTCATCAATGGCTCCGCTTAATATCTATTACCAAAACGTACGTGGTCTACGTACAAAAACAAATAACTTATTCAGAAATGTATGTCTTAAATCCTACGATGTTATAGTATTTACAGAAACTTGGTTAGTGGATGGGATTTTCAGCAGCGAATTATTTGATTCGCGGTATGTGGTGTGGAGGCGCGACCGCGACTACAGTCGTACCTCGCAAACTCGAGGAGGCGGTGTGTTGATTGCCGTGCGGAATGATTTGACCGTTGCTGACAGATGTAACTGGCGTAGTACCGCTGAAGATATCTGGATAACTATAACGTTAAAGCGATCTAGACCTCAAGTTACATCTTACAACATACATATCTGTGCCCTTTACCTTTGCAATGAACATACGGGTAACTCTTATACCGCTCAGCTTCAGAATTTTACAAATAATTTAAATAATTTAATTTTGACCAATCCATTAGATAAATTTATTGTCCTGGGTGACTTTAAAGTCAGCCTGTCAAGACCCTTTTTCTCAGGAACGCGTAGAGGTATCAAGTTGAAATTAAGGCGGTGAGAGCCGTAAAAACGTCGTTTTGTTTAGTGTTTTATTCGTAGATAACACGGATTTAAATTTTGAAAAAAATATATTACTTAGTTCAGACTTCCATCTACAAATTTCGGCCGTCCGATACACGATTACTTGCACTTTACTGCATCCAATTAAATCGCAAAGACAAGTCTAAATTATGATCTATATCTTATTTCATTTGATTTATATTAGGCTTTGAACAATAAAACTTATGCCATAATAAAGGTCGTAAAAAATGTAATTTATAACGGCTATCATAATTTGAAATATCAAAATATTTATATCACTAATTCCAATGTCAAGTGTTTTGCGCTCGCTCCGTGTCGTTTAGTCCCGAGCGGAACGTGATGGAGGTCGGACGTGTGCCAATTTTTCGAACCCGCCACCCCCGCTAACTTCTGTCACCGGCTGCGACCGGCACAAATTAACATGTGTTGAAAACAGTTGAATTTGAACGCTATGCCTATGTAAATAAAGACGTCACGCGCGCAAAAGCTTTATTGGTATTTATTTTTATCACGGCCTATGTTTACCAATCGCATCAAGTGTGTAAAACAGTTGAATTTGAACCCTACACTGGAGCTTATAAAGCCGCCTGACGCGCAAATTTTTGGTTCACTATTTTCAAATCTCAAATAGGTAGGTGCCACAGAATAAAGTTAGTACGGGTGGTTTTATAATGAATATCGGATAGGAAATGAGATTTCTTCATAACATCACGCCTGAATTCTTTCAAAGGGTTGGGCAGGGATGTTCAGAAAATAAGTAGGCCCTCAAATGTATTTTTCTGTATACCTACATAAATAAGATTTTTTTTTTAAATTAAGTTTTTTTTCTAATTAGGTATCTTCTTATTTTTTTTTGTATTTCAAGGTCAAAATGAAAATCCAAGATGGCGGCTGCAAAAATTTCCAATTTTTCGTCATGGGTGTCGTTTTCGTGATATTTTAGGTCGCTGAAAACGATAGCGGGGTCAAAATGAAAATCCAAGATGGCGGCTGTGAAAATTTCCAAATTTTTCGTCATGGGTGTCATTTTCGTGATATTTAAGGTCGCTGAAAACGATAGCGGGGTCAAAATGAAAATCCAAGATGGCGGCTGCGAAAATTTCCTAACTTTTCGTCATGGGTGTCATTTTCGTGTTATTTTAGGTCGCTGAAAACGATAGTGGGGTCAAACTGAAAATCCAAGATGGCGGCTGCGAAAATTTCCTAACTTTTCGTCATAGGTGTCATTTTCGTGATATTTTAGGTCGCTGAAAACGATAGTGGGGTCAAAATGAAAATCCAAGATGGCGGCTGCGAAAATTTCCTAATTTTTCGTCATGGGTGTCATTTTCGTGATATTTTAGGTCGCTGAAAACGATAGTCGGGTCAAAATGAAAATCCAAGATGGCGGCTGCAAAAATTTCCTAATTTTTCGTCATGGGTGTCGTTTTCGTGATATTTTAGGTCGCTGAAAACGATAGTGGGGTCAAAATGAAAATCCAAGATGGCGGCTGCCAAAATTTCCTAATTTTCGGTCATGGATGTCATTTTCGTGATATTTTAGGTCGCTGAAAACGATAGTGGGGTCAAAATGAAAATCCAAGATGGCGGCTGCGAAAATTTCCTAATTTTCGGTCATGGATGTCATTTTCGTGATATTTTAGGTCGCTGAAAACGATAGTGAGGTCAAAATGAAAATCCAAGATGGCGGCTGCGAATATCCAAATTTTTCGTCATGGGTGTCATTTTCGTGATATTTTAGGTCGCTGAAAACGATAGTGGGGTCAAAATGAAAATCCAAGATGGCGGCTGCGAAAATTATCAAATTTTTCGACACAGGTGTCATTTTCGTGATATTTGAGGTCGCTGAAACCGATAGTGGGGTCAAAATGAAAATCCAAGATGGCGGCTGCGAAAATTTCCTAATTTTTCGTCATGGGTGTCATTTTCGTGATATTTTAGGTCGCTGAAAACGATAGTGAGGTCAAAATGAAAATCCAAGATGGCGGCTGCGAAAATTTCCTAATTTTTCGTCATGGGTGTCATTTTCGTGATATTTTAGGTCGCTGAAAACGATAGTGGGCTCAAAATGAAAATCCAAGATGGCGGCTGCGAAAATTTCCTAATTTTCGGTCATGGATGTCATTTTCGTGATATTTGAGGTCGCTGAAAACGATAGTGGGGTCAAAATGAAAATCCAAGATGGCGGCTGCGAAAATTTCCAAATTTTTCGTCATCGGTGTCATTTTCGTGATATTTTAGGTCGCTGAAAACGATAGTGGGGTCAAAATGAAAATCCAAGATGGCGGCTGCGAAAATTTCCTAATTTTTCGTCATGGGTGTCATTTTCGTGATATTTTAGGTCGCTGAAAACGATAGTGGGGTCAAAATGAAAATCCAAGATGGCGGCTGCGAAAATGAATTAGTTTCAGGCTTTAATATTGAATATAGAAGAGGGGGATTTGCTTTAATTTTTTTGGCGGAATATTCAAGAATTTTATTTATAAGAATATTATTTGTTTTATTTTATTTAGGGGGGTTTAATTTAAGAATTATATTTTATTTAAAATTAAGATTTATTTCTTTTTTATTTATTTGAGTTCGGGGTACTTTACCACGATATCGATACGATAAATTAATATATTTAGCTTGAAAAAGATATTTACCAATTTCTTTAAATTTTTTATTATTTTTTTTAGGTCTTAAAATTTTATTATTATAATTTAATTTTTTTTTAGTATAAATTAATAGAAATGATATTCTTTCTTAAGTTTTCAAAACAAATGCTTATAACAAGCTCATTAATTTTATTAATTAAATAATAAATTATCTCAATATTTATTTATAAAAGGATTAATGATAAAATAAGAGAAATAAAGAATGGTTAATAATTGTCCTGTGATAATATAAGGATCTTCAACTGGACGGGCTCCAATTCAAGTTAATAAAATAACAATTGTTACTATTGATCAAAATAACATTTGATTAATAGGATAAAATTGAATACCTTGGATTTTTTTGTTAAAAGTAAAAGGGAGAATAATTAAAATTAAAATTGATATTACTAATGCAATTACTCCTCCTAATTTATTAGGAATTGATCGTAAAATTGCATAAGCAAATAAAAAATATCATTCTGGTTGAATATGGACAGGGGTAACTAATGGATTAGCAGGAATAAAATTATCAGGATCTCCTAGTAAATAAGGATTTGTTAATGTTAAAATAGTTAATAAAAATAATAAAATAATAAATCCAATTAAGTCCTTAAAAGTAAAAAAAGGATGGAAAGGAATTTTATCTAAGTTACTATTTATTCCTAAAGGATTATTAGATCCTGTTTGATGTAAAAATAATAAGTGAATTATTGTTATTATAAAAATGATAAAAGGTAAAAGAAAATGAAATGTATAAAATCGAGTTAATGTAGCATTATCTACTGCAAATCCTCCTCAAATTCAATTTACTAATATTACCCCTAAAGATGGGATGGCAGATAAAAGATTTGTAATAACAGTTGCTCCTCAAAATGATATTTGACCTCACGGTAATACATATCCTATAAATGCTGTTGCTATTAATAAAAATAAAATAATGACTCCTACTATTCAAGTATATTTTAAATTAAATGATTCATAGTAAATTCCTCGTCCAATATGTAAATAAATACAAATAAAAAAAAAAGAAGCTCCATTAGCATGAATTGTTCGGATTAATCATCCATAATTTACATTTCGGCAAATATAATTTACTCTATAAAAAGCTATTTCAATATTGGCAGTATAATATATTGTTAAAAATAATCCTGTTAAAATTTGAATAATTAAACATAAAGCTAGAAGAGAGCCGAAATTTCATCAAGCAGAAATATTTGAGGGAGAAGGTAAATCAATTAATGATCCGTTAATAATTTTTAAAATAGGGTGAGTTTTTCGTAAAGTTAAAAATTTATTTGTCATTTAAATTAATTTAAAGATGAACGAATTGGTCCATAAAAAATATTAGTAATTTTTACAACTGCAATTAAAGTAATAAATAAGTAAATAACTAATATTATTATAATTAAAAATGTTTGATTATTATATAATTTTCTTAAATTAATTTTATTTTCATTATTAAAAAATATTATTAAATCATAAAAATTAATTATATCTGAATTTATTGAGAGATTTATTCAAGATATGTTATTAAAATATATAAATTGGATTAATATTATTAAAATTAACATAAAAAAAAATATTTTTTTTATGTTAATTATAGGTTTAAATATTTCATTTGAGGCAATTCTCGAAACATAAATAAAAAGAACTAATAAACCTCCTAAGAAAGTAAGAAATAGAATATAAGAAAATCAATAAGTTTTAATTATTATACCTGTTAATAAACAGGTTAATAAAGTTTGAATTAAAATTATTAATCCTATAGATAGGGGGTTATTTAGAAATAATATAAAAAAAGAAATTATAATTAATAATAGTGAAAAAGTTAATTTTATAATATCAAATCAAAGAATAGTTTAATTAAAATAATAATTTTGGAGATTATTGATAAAGAGATTCTTTTTCTTTGAAGTTTTTAAAGTAAATTACTTAACTTTGATTTACAAGACCAATATTTTTTTAAACTATAAAAACAAATGATAATTTTAAATATATGAATTATTTTTATTTTAATATTTGTTGTTGGGAATTTAATTTTTATTTCTAAGCATAAACATTTATTAATTGTTTTACTTAGATTAGAATTTATTGTTTTAAGAATTTTTTTTTTTATATTGATTTATTTAAGTTTTATTGATTATGACATATATATATTAATAGTATTTTTAGTTTTTTCAGTATGTGAAGGAGCTTTAGGTTTATCTATTTTAGTTTCAATAATTCGAACACATGGTAATGATTATTTTCAAAGATTTAATTTATTATAATATGAATAGTTTATAAGAACAAAAAAAAATAAACTATAATTATTTAAGTAAAATGATAAAATTTTTAGTTATAATAATTTTTATAATTCCTTTTTGTTTTATAAAAAATATATTTTGAATGGTTCAGATAATATTATTTTTATTAATGTTTTTATTTATAAATTTAAGTATGAGTTTGAATTTATTTTGTAATGTAAGTTATATAATATCTTGTGATATTATATCTTATGGTTTAATTATATTAAGAATTTGAATTTCTATTTTAATAATTATGGCTAGAGAAAGTTTATATAAAACAAATTTTTATTTAAATTTTTTTTTATTTAATATATTTTTCACTTTTTACAAGCTTCCATTGACAATTTAAAACTCATAGCTCACACTCATTTAAAAAATTTTCATTAAGTTAAAAAAAAAATTACGTGCAAGTAATCCAAAAACCTTAATAGTTGTTGCTGGTGAATAATCCTGGCCACTTGGTTATGTCTGTGCAAGTACTCGCCGTTAGCCAGACGAATATGTCTGATGGACTCACCCGGACTTTTAGCTCACAACCAATTCTACATATTAAAATTCTAAAGGTAAGTACCTATTTTTCTT
The DNA here is from genome assembly GCA_905163495.3 of Cosmia trapezina. NCBI lineage: Eukaryota > Metazoa > Arthropoda > Insecta > Lepidoptera > Noctuidae > Cosmia > Cosmia trapezina. The sequence continues at coordinate 5,611,367 of LR991050.1, forward strand.
ACTGTCAACCAGCCCATTGCCAATGTGCTCAACCTATGATAAATAAACATTATTATTGATTATTTATTTATTTTTATTTTATTCTATTGACCGTCTCGCCATCACATAGATAAACCCTGGGAGGTTTCTGTTGTGTGGCTAAAACCACTAAAACCGAAATGTAAAATAGGCTTTTATTTGGAAATAAATAAGTGTACAAAGAGCTCAAGTGAATCTAAAATATCTCATATATTCATAATAAGTAAAATATTCAATATCATCATCTACCTAGCCTTTTCCCAAATATGTTGAGGCTAACCGCATGCAGCTAAATACCAGTATGTTGCATACAAGTATACATTATGTACGTTCAAAATTCTATTCTCATTATAAGGACCAGTAAAATACCTACATATATTTTTTAACTTCATTAATTTACTTACAGTAGGTGGTTTGACAAGTTTAGAGTCAACACTATTACTGGATTCTGAATCACTGGTCTCGTAAGGTGACTGTGCTGGCCGAGGCGGGGTGGTGTACAGTAAACGTGTGGCATCCAACATAGCTCGACATACTGCTCTCACCTATGAAACAAACCACAATTAATATCACCCATAACACTGATAAGAAATATTTATAAATGTGTAATTTCATATTCAGGTCCTTCGAGCCGATTATATAAATGTTACTTACATGCACTCTGTTCCTACTCAGTGACATACAGATAAAAATAATTTCTGCTGTCAGTTTAAAAAATAATAATAATACCTGATCTTCGCTAACAGATTCATCTCCCAAATTCAGTCTTATATTGTTGACAGCAGGAACAAAGAATTTCTGAAACATAATAAAACTTACTTTAATACTTAACAACATTCTTCATACATTTGGACAGATTTGTTTATGAAATGAACTGTTAAAACAATAATTTAACACTCTCACCGCCACCCATATATAGATTTTTTCAGTGCAGCAGGCCGTGCGGCCTACCGGCTGTTGCAACTTTACCTACCCGTGCAGGCCGCGGTTAAAAATCTATAACGATTGAAGCAGGCCGTACGGGCCGCTGGCGGGCTCACTGTTTGTTTTTACTAGCAAGCCATGCGGTCCGCCACAACCTAGCAAATTCATATTCAATTTGTAGTGTGTGGCCTGCTGCTACAGAAAAATGAAGCTGCAAGATGCAAAGTTTATTTTTTTACCTACAATCTAAAAAAAAAGTTCTTGCTCTATCTTCAAAACAAGATTACTAGGGGGGGGGGGACTACAGAAATGAAAAAGTAATTTTAAATCATCTGTTTGTAGGTAATTCTACGCTTTCTTCAGACGAACTTTCATGAGAATACATGCTCATGCTCTCCGATTCTTCGTCTGAAGACGGCTGGTAGTCTGGGTCATCCGTGTCGTGTGTCCGACATAATGCCAGCCTTAAAAAGTATAAAAATGACTACGTTCGAATTTATAGAAGAGTTATTCAACAATCCAAAAAAAAGGCCATAATAAATAATTTAAATACCGCCACAAATATAACAAAACAGACGTGGAAACTTGTTAACGAATGTACAAAGAAAACAACAAATAGGCAACGTAGTAATTTAATCCTAAAAGTGAACAATAAAGTGATAGCTGATCCCCAACAGGTCGCAAATCAATTCATTGACAGTTTTGTGTTCAAATCATCACTTGCTAGCAATGAAAAAGAAAGGGCAATGACTTTTCTGTTAGACAGTACAAAGAGAGTCGAAAGTGATTTAACTTTCTATACAACCACACCATCCGAAATCACAAAGATTATTAGTAAAATGGCCAATAAAAAATCTTGTGGTTTTGATGACTTACCTTTTCATGGCCAATATATTTCAAAATTCACCAAAAGCGTTTTGTATCTATCATGGAAAAGACACGCCTATGTAACGTTTTGTTATTCCTTTTAACAAAATATTTAGTACAACAAATTCTGCACCACAATGGATATGAAAAATTGCACGTCAAGCCTTGTAATTTATTACCTAGGCCTAGATTATTGCTGCATACATTATATTTCAAATGGTTAGCAAAAACCTACATGACTTGGCACAAATTCGTATTCATAACTTCTATACATAATACATATTTATGTATTATAAATAAAAGTTAAGCTACGCTTGCCGGGTTGGTCCGTGGATGGGTGACCATCTTTACATACATTAAACACCTCTGTGTTTGGGAAACTACGTTGAGCCGTTGGTCCCGGCTGTCATTCCTGGTTCTTTGACAGTCGTTACGGGTCGTCAGAAGCCCGAAAGTCAACAGCCAGTCTTACAAATGGTATTGTATTACTGATACATATTTGTATGAAGCCAGCGCGAGCGCCGTGCCGCGCCGCGCCGCGCCGCGCCGCGCCGGCCCGGGCAGTAATATACTAGTGTCCAAGCAAGTCGGTTGTTTTCTTTGTCTCCCGCTCTCATACATATCAATTACCCAGTTACTGGGTTGTGCAGGTCGGATAGGCAGTTGCTCCATGTAAACTACTGGTATTCAGCTACATCCGGTTAGACTGGAAGCTGACCCCAACATAGTTGGGAAAAGGCTAGGCAGATGATGTCTAAAAATTGTAATTGTACGCAAAGCAATCAGAATAATTATTACACAATATTGCCGTAAATTGTAGGTATGATATGTTCCAAAAGTACCTGATGTTAATGTAAATAAATCCTGTTCAGGGGAAATTCTTACCCAATCACTCACTAATAAATGGAATTAGTAACACATTCATCTGTATTAAGAAGGTTTCAACTTTATATTTCACAACCTTTCCAACAATTAGTTTGAATATCAATTTGTAATTGGAGATTCATTGTACTTCTTCTGAACAATACTTTTCATGATTCAACTTGAGTATTCTATCATACTTTTATCCACAGATTTCAAAAATGTGTCCTCCCGAGATTGAAGTGGCTTGTCACAACGGGCCTGAATCTAGTACCATTTCGGGACCTGCAGATATCATGAAGGAATTCGTCGCAGAGTTGACTGCTAAGGGCGTATTTGCCAAGGAAGTTCCATGCTCCAACATCGCCTACCACTCACGTTATATTGCTGATGCTGGTAAGCAATATTTATCTTCTACATATAAATATTCTATAGCCATAAATGATTAGTAAACAAAGTTGATTTTTGTATCAATCTGTGTGACCGCTTAATTCTTCTAGACCACATACACCTACACAATGGATTTTGATGCGGTTTTCACCAAAACTTAGAGAATTGATTCTGGAACGTTTAAGGCTCTCAGATACAGGGGGCCTACTCCCTAAGCACGAAGCTCGTAGTTTCGGACTTCGTTACGGACGTTTCCTACTCCGTATCACCTACGGATGGATGATTGGTTCGGGGCCCGACCGAAGTATGAATTACAACATGATTTGCCAGTTGTCCCTACTCCCGATGTGTTTTTGCTTGTCCGAAAAATTTAACTTTTACACTTGTTTTGATGGATCGTAATGTCAGACGGACGGATGAACGGACGGACGGGAAGACGGACGGACTTAGGGAGTAGGCCCCCTGGCGCGACGCGACGCGACAGTGCGACTTGACTTTAGTAAAACAATATCTATGATAACTTCATGGAAATGTTGTGTCTACCAGTCTTTATGTGTCAGAAATCTCAGTGTTTTGACATGTGGCTAATGTTCTTATACAACCAAACATACATAACTGTATGTTAAATTTAATATTTTAATTAATGATTTGTAATAATAGGTCCCGGCTTGCTGAAGTATTTGAGCGAAGTAATAAAGACCCCGAGGGCTCGAAGTGAACGCTGGGTTTCAACTTCGGTACCGATGGATAGATGGGAGGAGGCCCTGGCTAAGTACTCGTCGGCTGAGTACCACACTAACAACCTTTTGGTAAGAACTCACAATGCATAATATACATTTTAGGAAACACTAAAATAACAAATGGTAACTGAACTAACGCTTTTCCATCTCCTACTTGATAATTTTATAGAAACATCATTATGTTGTGACCCTAGTATAGTTGAATACGGAATTTCTTTGCCCTTTTCCCAGAATCCGGTGCTATTCGAGGAGACTTTGAAACATATACCCTCCAACGCCGTGCTGGTGGAGGTGGCTCCTCATGGTCTACTGCAAGCTATCCTGAAGCGGTCTCTTCCTGCCAATTGTAGGAACATAGCATTGACTAGGCGGGCTCACCCTGATAACACATATCTGCTGCTTGAAGCGGTTGGCAAGTACGTAACAAAAATAACATTTATGATTTGCTTTCGACTTATGTCATCGTCATCGTCATCGTCTGCCTAGCCGTTTCCCAAATATGTTGGGGTTGGCTTCCAGTCTAACCGGGTGCAGATAAATACCAATGTTTTACATGACCTCGACGTGCTTTTGTCTGGTTTTTTTGGCCGAGTTATTTTCATTCGCACGGAACCGACTTTTCAACTCACGATGATGAGTTTATGATTAAGAACTCCGAACGAGTACGAAACTAGTCGAGCACACCCGAAATAAACACGTAACCAAATACCAATTTATGTTTTGTTATTTTCTTCGGTCGTTACCTAAACTTATTACTATTTTACAGATTATACATGGAGGAAAGATTATTTACGTACCTTTTTGGGTTTACCCCGCTTCTGAAGTGAAATGATAAACGTCTTCATTGATATAATATATTTTATCTTCTTGCACACATACAAACTTGGTACAGGGTAACAATATTGAACAAACTATTTAACTAGGCAGTCAATAAGTATCAGCATAGACTAGATTTCTAGACAACCTTTAGGTTTCGAATATCCAAGAGAATTAACTTAGAAACTAGGTGACGCTCCAAACATCACGTTTTTTACCAACTTTCAGCCATACTTTTTGGCGGTAAATGTCAAATGAGATACTTTTTAACTACTCGAAAACACAGATACAAAATCATCTGAGTCAAATCACATACTTTCAACTCTAAATTCAGTATTTTAAATGTATTATTATTTGAAAATCATGACAGTTGCGGCGTTTGACCTGGGGTCAGCCATTGCATTTTCCGCTTACGGTTATCGTACAGAATCCACTTTTCATCACATATCACAATTCGATCCAATATTCCTAGAACAAGGCGCAAGCGACTTCTTTTAATATTGTCTGTGTTGAAAAATAATTGAAATGGTGCAATATCACAAATAGGATAGACGTGGGATAGTTGCCCTAGGAGGATAGACGCCTCATAGTTCAAATCGTGACTTGTTAAACGTACTATCATCGCAGTTAAGGGTGGTACTATGTGTGGGGCGTGTTTTTTGCTTTTAAGTATTAATATTAACTGCGATTATAGTAGGTTTACAAGTCACAATTTAAATTATGGTGCGTCTATTTGAATATTTGTACACCATAAAGTTGTGCTAGAATGTTTAGGACTTAAACAAATATTAACACCATACCGTGTAAAACTACATTCATACAAATAAAATTCTAAACTCAAACTCAAACTCAAAGCATTTATTTCAATTAAACCAATTACAGGCACTTTTGAATTGTCAAAGAGTCGGTCAGTAGGTGAGTCAGAAAGTTGAAGCTACCTAACGTAATTCAACCGAAATTGAACGTGGTTCACCACAGTCCCAGATATCAGTCAGTCTTTCTTTACAACAAGTTACCCATAGAATATAAAATCATAAATAGTGCAAACTCATTCGAGAACAAATTCAAGACATACTTATTGAGAAAGGGCTATTACAGTGTTGATGAATTTCTAGAGGACAAACGACAGTAATGTTCTTGGATTAGCCGGAATATTAGGATTATTACCATTACTATTGTTGTTGTATTTATATTTGAATTTTATTTTTTGACATTATTTGTATATGTTAGACTGGAATGTTTTTAATGGAATTTGGATTATTATTATTATTATTTTTTACATATAATATCTGACATTTTAGTTTTTAATAATCAAGATTTAGAAAACACAAGCGTTAATCGACTTTTGTTGCTGACTGTACCTGGCATAACTGTTGTAGCACAAGAAAACGTTCTTAAGTTTTTGAATCATTGCTAATCCATTCACAGATTTTGGAAAAAATGATAAGTACTTACCTACATTCAGCTAGAAAAAAGTCAATTCTCACGTTTAATTTTTATGATGCCAATCGATGCAGTTTCGTATGAGGATTAAAAGACTCCATTGGAACAGCGAAAGCTCAAAAAAAAAAAACATACATTTATTATTACCTCTCCCTTACTGCCCCGTTTCAAAAATCCAGCCTGTATTGTAAGATTGTAAGAGTCATACCTCACCGGGACGCACTTTTTTTAAATAATTATGAAAGCCGAGTCTGACGTATTCTTAAGGCATAGTTAAGAACCATTAAGTCACCTATTGAGATTTTTAATTTACAGTTGAAAATTGTAGTCATAATTCACCAAACCCAATTTTTTTACATTTAGACCAACATTTTCATAACTTTCATCACAATCATGAAGCTGATTATTTTATGCATAAAAGTACGACTCATCAAGATTCAGTTCCAAAAAACAAATCTCGAAAAAGTATTTTACCTTTTTTATAAGAAATTTTTTCATTTGGTCAGAAACAAATCATAACTCTAAAACTATGAGAAATCGCGGAACATACATGGGGCCGATTCGGATAGTCCACAATACGAGGAACCTGTTTTTTTTTATTTTGGACGTCAATCTTCCAGCCCGCCTGTATAAATAAAAATACTGTCCATTCTGTAGTTTCTGCCTACCATTCTACACTAGTATGTAAAAATAGTTATATACGTAATATACTTCAGAGAAGAGCCTATTACTTTTTATGATTATCCTCTGTAGATAAGATCAATAAAAAAACTATTAATTTAGTTATTATTGTAATGCGCCTTTAACCAAAAGCCTAAGAGTCCTTTTTAGAACTCCTACAAAACATTGATACATCCTCAAATATTTATGCTATTATTTATAGACTTTAGAAATACCTGGAAATGATTGGAGAGCCCCCTATTCACCATCAGTTTTCCTCCTTCAAAGTTGACTGGCATGACATCTGAAACACACATTATTTATTTGAAAGTTTTCAGCTGCATCCAGTTAGACTGGAAGCTGACCCCAACATGTTGGGACATTTCACTCTCCAGTGTGACTAAGGAAATGTCTGCAACATCATCATCTGCATAGTTGGGTTTGGCTTCCAGTCTAACCAGATGAAGCTGAAAACCAGTATTTTACAAGGAGTGACTGCCTATTTGTGTAAACACTTCTATTCATTAAAGTTGTATTTATTTTCCACACACATTTACACACACGTTTTTACAAGATAGCTGCAGTAGCGAGAGAGTGAGACAGCAGAACTAAAGAGCAGTCCAGACATATTGCTACATTCCGATATCACATTTTGATCTACACAACCTAGTTACTGAGCCACACAGAGATTACTACACAATGGTTAGAAGATAAATTGAGTAATCAATCTATTGGCATAAAAAGAAGGAAGGGGCTCATGGCTAAATAATAACCAGTGATCGGAGTAGGTAGATTGATTTTTGGTACTTGTATCATAAATGCCCACAGAAAGAAGAACATGGATAAGCCATTTTCCCGGAAACTAATTCCGGTATTTCCGGATCCAATTAAATATTGTTAGTGTTGGTAGTGATATTATTACAACTCAATTCAAAATTTAATGGAAGGTAGCAAAACTAAATTAATTTATTATTTATCTGTTGAATAATAAAAACAATTGAATTCCGACGAAGCTTTAAATACACATTTTTAATATTTTATTTTTAGCCTTTAATTATTGCCACAAATTTTTACAAATTGTTTTCATAGTGGTCACGGTCATTGACATTAAGGGTGGAATGAATAACAATAAGGATAAATGTTTATTGTTAAATTATGTACATTTTACATCCAATTTTTATCAAAAATAAAATTACTACAATTTCTACATAAGTTCCAGTTTTTTTTTAATAATCAACCATAATTTCATACATACATACATAGAAAATGTCGTAACGCTGACAAATATGTAATCATCGGATGTCCGATAAACAAACACATTGATTCATATTCAATTTAACAGATAACACCAAATGTTTGTGCAGGCTTATATATCAACGATACTGAGAACCTTATCATTACTATGTAAAATTTATACCTATGATTCAAATTTTTACCATTTATAATTTAGGGCCACACCAACAGGATAATGCTGTTGATTATCGCGATAATTTGACAACGGCATTAACAAAATGTCAAGGTCTATAATCGGTCATTTAGAAAATCATTAATGGAATAATAACTCCATAGAACGTTTAGTGGTGCGGGGCAGAGTAGAAGGCCACGCGGGTGGTGACCGATGAGGTGGACCGACCTAATTAAATCCGCGGTTGGAGGGCCTGTTAATTAATGCACTAGACTGTTAAAATAAAATCAAAAGTCATTTATTTAAATTAGGCTGAGAATCAGCACTTTTTGAACGTTGAAATTACATAAGACAGTCCCAGAAAACGCCCGCCCTTCACCACTTCCTAGTGCAAGAAGAAGTCGCCCAACAAACTGTCCAGCAGCACAGCTGTCTGTTCAGTTAGAATAACTTGATTCTTTAAAATAGTATGCAAAATAATTTACGCAACACAATATCAGAACCAGATGGAGAGAGATCACAGAACACTATTACTCCTTCGGAGAAGAACGTCATCTTCGTACAAAAATGTTGGTATAAAAGATTGATTACTAGCGCCGCCAGTTGCGCCCTATGGCAACTTAGACATGGCGCGATATTTGAAAGTGTTCTTTGGTGATTTTAATTTCATACGTTTATCAGGAAGAGCTCGCTCTAAAACAAATTACTAATTCATATTATTAGCGAGTTTTCGATAATATTAAGAATCAGTAATTTGTTTAGAACGTGCTCGTGTTACTTGATGTTCACACTGGATGCAGTTTGGAATTTAATATTTTATGGTATATTTTTAATTATTATTATAATTGTTAATGAAGGGATAAACAACAGCTTTTATAGATTATTAAAAGGTATGTTTGAAGATTTTTTTGGTGCAATAAAGTATGTTTAATTATGTTTTGAGTTCCATCACTGTATGCGAAAAGGACTTGAAAATATCATATTTTTTTTTACTTGTCAAAATTATTTACGGTTTATGAGATACACAGCTTTAAAAAACCACCTTTTTAACCGTTTTCAAGACACATCTCCGCCTTAACGGGTGCCAAACGGAAACTGCGGAAAAGGCCACACACAGGTACAAAAGGTACCTACTATGTTTACCTACAATAATGACAATTTAAATTATGTCTAGAATATTTACTTAGCAATTAAGGAAATAATCATAGTACCTACTTATACAAAGTGTTACGCTTCATGCTTTCATAAGAGTCTACTCAACTTAAATGTAAAAACCAACGTAAAAACAACATTTTTGAAAACATACCCAAAAAAGTTAAATGATTAATTAAATTAAGTAATTGCTCTTGCTAAGTAATAACAGCCGCACGGGTCTATACATCTGGTTAAGCTACGCTTGCCGCGGTTGGTCCGTGGATGGGTGACCATCTTTACATACCGAGACTCCTCCGTGCCTCGGAAAGCACGTTAAGCCGTTGGTCCGGCTGACATTCGTGGATCTTTGACAGTCGTTACGGGTCGTCAGAAGCCCAAAAGTTTGACAATCAGTCTTACCAAGGGGTATCGAATTATCTAGTAACTGGGTTGTGGAGGTCAGATCGCTCCATGTAAAATAGTGGTATTCAGCTGCATCCGGTTAGACTGGAAGCCGACCCCAACATAGTTGGGAAAATTTTTACCAGTGGAAGACTTATAAAATTCCAACAAAGATGAATTTTAAAATTTTTCTTAATCATAAATCACTGCACTGTAAATCAATATTTTCCATTTGCGACTAGTCTAGAAATAGGTATAGTTAAGGGCAGAAAAACTAAAACTGTTCTGGCCCTTGGAACATACTGAAAAAAGCAATATGGCCCTAGGCGTCAAAGTTTGGAGACCCCTGAGAAGAGGGGGGTGTGGTATATTTTCGTCTATTTTTAACCGACTTCCAAAAGGAGGAGGTTCTCAATTCGTCGGAACCTTTTTTTTTTTTTTATTTTTTTTTTTTTATGTATGTTCCCCGATTACTCGAAAATAGCTAGACCGATTTGGATTTTTCTTTTTTTGTTCGAAAGGGTATACGTCCCAAGTGGTCCCATGATCATCAAGTCAGGATCTGATGATGGGATCCCATGGAAATCGAGGGAAACCCTCAAATTTTATGGGCACACCTATATCGATTTCGGTATTTTTTATAGTAACTCGTGCATTTGCTCTCGGAAAGTACCATTCGGTGAACTGGAACTGATGATGAAGACCACAGAGGGCCATCGGAAATACTCAATTATATCTAAGTATAATAACAGGTTGCGATTCGATTACTTTAATATGGTTTATGCTCGTCAAAATAATGGTAATGGTGACTTCACCATGAGCTCCATTTCTCCTGGTTCTTACTAGGAGAACTCCTCAACAATTAACGGCCCTGCATCGGGAAAAGCAACATTTTGTAAAACGTGATGAGCAGCTGACATTGGGTTATTGTAACTTAGATAAATTACAAACTGAACCACTAAAAAGTGAAAAATAAAAACTTTTTTACAAAAACAAAAACCGACTTCCAAAAAAAACACTACAAAGTGAAAAATAACTTTAATTTCGGAAGTCGGTGGCAAAAACTAAAATACAGATCCAAAGACACCTACTTCCGAAATTAAAGTTATTTTTCACTTTGTAGTGTTTTTTTTGGAAGTCGGTTTTTGTTTTTGTAAAAAAGTTTTTATCTTAAATACCTTTAAAACAATTTATTTTAAAATTATAAATATATATATTTGAGATCCTCATAGAGCTCTTTCATTTGATATATCACACGGTATAGGTTGCAAAACTTTTTTTTTTTTTAATTTTCTTATTTGCCACACAAAAGTGACCCCCATATTCAAAATTCATTTATTCACTTTACACGTCCGTGTTTGGGTCACAGAAATTCATATGTGTACCAAATTTGAACTTAATCGGTCCATTACATTCGGAACAAATTGGCTGTGACAGACGGACAGACAGACAGAGTTACAAGTGATCCTAGGGTTCCGATTTTTTCAGCGGTGACCTAACGCAAGGAAATAAAGCGACATCAAAGTTTTTGTACTTAAGTATTAAACCATCGTCTGTTTCGATACCATCACTTAAATAACATAATAAACTTATCTTTTTGCTAAAGATGGCAATCTTTTGTCGATCAGTGCCCCTATCTGCCTATGCCTATCATCTGTCCCTATCTTAACAATAAGATAGGGACAGATGATAATTTGTACAAAAAAAAAATGCGTTGACTACGCGTTTGTTCAGTGTGAAAAGTAATGAAAGACATTATAATAATTTCACTATGTGATAATGATAATGATAATCAAATACGTCAGTTGCATAAATAACTAATATTATATTCAGTCATTAACATATCTTCTACCAGTGTCTTCAGCAGCTAAAATTATTTAGTATTTGAAGAAGAAGACAACATAATTAAATCTGTGTTATTATTAATTGCACCATTTTATTTTAATCTCCAGATATAAAGCTTGTTGCAAGCTTTCAACATTTAATTTAATATTTTGACATTATAACAAAGTTTTATTTTTACTGTCCTATTGACACTTGACAGTTGACAGTTCATAATCATGTGACACGTGTTTTCTGTTTGTGTGTGTATGTATGTGCTGTTAAATACTGACTTGTTCCATAAACTCAGTGTTAGTAACATGTGACATTTTTATTTAAATCAAGCCTACCTTCATTCGAACCTAAAACTACAGTCCATTATCATAGCCAGTACATAGAGCGTCGTGCAGGTACAGTGTTGATCAGTCTACTATGCCAGCATCACATACGCCGACGCCCACAACAAAGCTGCTCCACCAAAATCAGCAACAATTCTTGTCAGTATACAACGTCAGCTGGACACTGCTGTATTTACATATACCACTTAGTTCCTAGACGTGTGACTAACTCGGTACTCGACTAGTTGGAAACACTACCAGTCCAGTAACCAGCCTACACTGAACGTAATGCTTTATGCATACAAGATGCACACGGTAATACAATTTGGCGGAGGCGTCAGACAAAGCCACAACGGAGAGCTCGAATTTCAGGCTTGCTCCTTAATGATTGACAATTGGTCTAAGTGATATCTTGTAAAGGTCGATTTAGACCAAACGAGCGAATGCAGATTCTATCCCCACTCTACCAAATTCTTTTTGTGTAAACAGAGACAAAACATTCCTTCGTTGGTCTCTCCCTACTTAAATGTCAAGAATATCGACAAAAGAGTGCTCTAGTTCTTGTTCTGGTTCTATGTTCGTTTAGTCTAAATCGGTCTTTACACAACTCATCATCATCATCATCATTTCAGAAGACGTCCACTGCTGGATATAGACCTCTCCCAAGCACCGTCACTTTCTATTTACCGCTTCTATTTTATTTTTGCGAAAATGACGCGTTGTTGTGGGAATCCACCATTTCCCGAGATACCCTAAAATTAGAAAATTGAAACATTCCTTGTGTCATTGAGTTAATATTTAATTTTCATAGTTGTTTAGATAATTTTGAACAGTCTCTTAGTCCCGATATTATTAACGCTAACAGTACCTTCTAGTTCTACACACAGATAGAAAGAAATATAGGTTACTAACTTCTGCCTGCGAGTTCATTCACGTGGAAGTCACAACAAGCATAAATGGAATCCTACTAACGGAGTAAGCGCAGGCACTGATTCCTCAACAGCTGACTCCATCAACTTGATGCACTCCTGAGCAGCTGATGAAAACCGTTTCCGTCCAAGGGAATTATTGTAGAACAGTGCTCGTTAGATCTCGTCCGCTACAATGGACTTTCGTAGGCAATCGATGTTGAGGGGGGAGCAGCCAGTCACAAACGATACGGATTTCGTTCAGATCTGACGGATCTGACCATGTGTGGTGGCCTTTAGAGGAAAGTGCGAAGACTTGAATGAAATCGTTCAGCGCAACACGTGTGTAGCCGACTCACTGCGCGGATTACCTGCCGTGTGAAACCTTATTTGTGCGCACAGGGCTGCTACACTGCAATGTCTGCTTACACCACATAAACACCTCTATTTCGTAACGTGTCACTTTCTTTTTTGAGCATCGTAACATTTTAAAACAGGTTAAGCCGTTGGTCCCGGCTGTCATTCGTAGATCTTTGACAGTCGTTACGGGTCGTCAAAAGTCCAAAAGTCTGACAACCAGTCTTACCAAGCGGTATCGTGTTACCTAGTAACTGGGTTGTAGAGGTTAGACAGGCAGTCGCTTCATGTAAAATACTGGTATTCAGCTGCATCCGGTTAGACTGGGAGCCGATCCCAACTTAGTTGGGAAAAGGCTAGGCAGATTGATTGTAACATTTGATCATAAACACTTCAGTATGGGATTTTTAGGGTTCCGTACTTCAAAAGGAAAAAACGGATCACTTCGTTGTCCGTCCGTCTGTCTGTCAGTCTGTCAAGACACTTTTTCACAGGAACGCATGGAGGTACCAAGTTGAAATTAATATCAAATACGCAGGTCAACGGTCCTTTGGAGCTTTAAAAAAAATCAAGCTTTTAAGTTAACGCAATAAAAAAATACGGCCCTATGTGACATATTTTGATACTCGCAAGTAAATCAAAAACTATCCGTTGACCTAGAATCATGAAATTTGCCAAGAAGCCAGGTCACACAGCACAAGTAAAGGAAAAATCCGAAAACCGTTAATTTAGAATTTTATTACATAAAAAAAATTGGGATTACAAACTTATGCAGTTTAAGAATTGTTCCAAATAAGCAACCATTATTTGTGTGTGGTCCGACACACTCTTGGCCGGTTTTTTTTTTCTATGATGCAGATTTGTTTATGTCTGGCCTGTAAGCGCGCCGCCCGCATCCAATCGTTTCTTACATACTTTTCCTGTCATGCATGGCACACGCAGGACGCAGGAAGTTTGATATGAGAGTTTATCTCACGTGCATAGGCTCACGAGTTCGGGTGAGCCACTCACGCGGGTGCAAACAGGAAAAAGGCAGACACCGCAAATGTTTGGCTGAAAAAATGTGCCGAATATGTAAGAAATACTCTTGATAAGCCTCAAAACTTAGATTTTACCTTAAAAATTAGGCTGCAACTACATTGCAATGTAATAACTGTTGCACTCGTAAAGGGAGAGAGGCAGCCCTACAGGTAAACGCCAAAGATGTATGTCTCCATTTGCAGTCGCGTGACTAATGTGCCGTTCTGTCGTCCTGGTACTCGTGTGCAAATATTTTTGTAGCACACGCGTCGTTTCAACTGCTCTTTATAACCTGAACTGAGCTGAGGTTGCTTGGTTTTCATTGAGAAGCTGTTCGTGGATTGAAACACAGCTTTTTGTGAAGTATGAAGATAGTGACAGCGAATTTTCTGTTTACTTAAGAAATTATAGAGTTGGTTGATTTCATTTGAACAGCCAAGCAAAGGCTGCTTGTCCAACTCCACCGTCAACGGGACGTCAACGAGAACGAGATGACGGCGCCGAAGTAGCGATATATACCTTTACTGTTGCCGCGTGTCCACCGCACGTCCGACACCCAAGCACCGGGATCTTGGTCCCCAAATTTTCGAGTAGTTCGGCGCGACCGCTAGAACTCGGCTCGAGATTGTGATGGGCCGATGTGCCGGTAATACAAAAGATGTTTCATCGTGTCCACACACTGCCGTCGCACCGGCACCATTCGCCCGGCTTTTGGTTTGTCTATCATAAATACATAATATGCTGAACCACCGAGCTGTGAAAATAGGAAGTTGATATATTTTATTTGTATTCTTATTGTGATAGAATTAGCGGTTTCTGAAAATAATAAGCACAAAACAAACTAAATACCTAGTAAGATATGTAAAAATTCTCCTATCTACGATTTTCCTACGGCTACGAAGTTGATGTAGCATCTACAATTTGTCGTAAAAAGTGTTCGATTAACGTTTTTCTCGGAGACTTGATGTGAGTCAGTGGTGATCGCATCCCGCGTAGTTCACAGCAATTTTCATAGTTTAGCAATTTCATTGGCAGCGTCTAAGCGGCGTATCGGCGACGTTGCGTCGCGCCGCGTTCGTTCACTTCGCACAGGCTATATTTAGTGGGAGCGGCGCTGCGCTGCGGGCACGCCGGCTGCACGGAATGCAGTCCGCCGAGCGCCTGACCTACCACAACGTGGCTGTACCGCTGTCACAGTTTCGGCGCACGCACAGCCTCTCACCGCGCACACATCAGGATGCACCGTGACACACGTCCGCCACGTCTCGTCGACGGCGACGTACCGTTGGTTGAGCCTCGTACGCTCTTCGGCTTTTACGACCACACTCATAAAAGTACGATACGTACTTACTTGACACCAATTACAACTTGTAGAAATGGGTAGGTGCTAGGTGCAGCCTGCAATTTCTGTAACTCTAAACGTTACTGTCGTTTATGTTCAAGTTTCACTGTTCATTGTGTCGTCATGCCAGGTTTTCTACTGCTAAAATGTTATTCGAATACTGAGAATTGGGCTATACCACGACCCGGTATAGCCCAATGCTGTAGATGTAGAAAGAATGCTTGAGATAGTGATCGACTATAATTCAGCGTAATCACTGAAATGAATTATGTTTAACAACGTTTTTTTCTATGATTAAGTATATCATGCTGGAGCAAACTCTTTAAGTGCTTGTGGTTACGTCATGAAAGAAAACTTCTTTTCTTTTTATAGTCTTACGCAGCTCAGTCATGAATCATTCATTTAGAACAATCGTCTTACACACGAGCAAAGGATATTATTTAAAAAGATTTAAAAAGATTAGAATGTTTTCGGTGAAAATTGTATGAGCTCAGTCGGCGTCTAAGTACTTGCTGTATAACCTAATATTTATTCCAAACTTGGAACATGATTACCATAATAATTTGTGTGATGTCATGTCGTCGGGTACAATATAGGCGATGTTTGAGCAAGACACAGCCCTGAATAAGCGCTGAGTCGCTCCACCTACGTCGTCGGTCTGAGTGTAGGGGTGCGTCGCGCGTCGGCCGGGTGGCGCCGGCTAGGTCAGACGCCGCTATTACATCCTCAGATTGATCGCAGCTCCGTCGCGTTTCTTGTATAGACGTCTTATTTTATTCGCCAACAGTCAGCGTGACGCAATATCACAACCCAACCATCATGTTTTTTTGTTCGGCTAGGGTTTATATAAGACTTCCTGTCGTTGGCAATTAGTGTCCGTACTCCTCTGTTGAAACAACGAGGCCATATCTCAACCCTGGCCTGCATCACGTGTGGAGCGAGGTTATTTAGCGATAAAGGATTCTACATACATACCTACCTGCGCGCCGATAATCATGCTATTATTATGCCAAATCGCGATATCACAGTTTTTGCATGTTCTTTTATATTGCTGATTATTTTACATTGTTTCTTTGCCCAGTACGATATTTCAATTAATAAAATAAATTAATATAAGTAAATTATTATATTTGATTCCCCCGAGAGAACCTTGTTGAATGTTTTTGAAAGCATATAAGACTCGATTGTTCTAATTTGTTAAATTCCAATATCATAATGCAATGAGCACTCAAAGGCAGCAGAATTGAACAATGTGTGACGTCAAAAATAGAACACACAACTTTTATTACTCGTTATCGCAAATATTTGTTGCAATTCACGATAAAATAAGAAGTGCTTTACCAGGCGCGTAGATAACCACTTATATTAGTTACTAAGTCGCCTTGTTTCATAGTGTATGCCTATGACGCAAGTTAATACCTAATACAAAAACTGGCCAAGTGCGTGTCGGACCACGCACAATGACGGATTCTGTAGTTGGGATGAATTTATCCCAAGAACAAACTTAACATTATTGTAGTTGAAAAACATGTTCTCCCATACATTCCAACTGCAAATGTAAGTTTGTACGTACAATATTGATAGATTTACCATGATAATTTGTGACCAGAGACTTCTGATAAATTTTCCTGTAATCTATAAGTAAGTAGTTCATGGGTGACCGAGCTCTGCTCGGCTGAAAATGTAGAAAACAAAAATGAGACACAGGTAGACCTATTTTTATAAGGTACTTACCTATTTTAAAAATATATTATCAGCGAAGCGAATTATCTAGGCGAATTAATTAGGATAGAATATTTTCTGTATTTTTTTCAAAATTTTAGGATCAGTAGTTTCTGAGATAAGAGGGTATGGTCAATTTTTGTCAATATGTTTAAATAACTTTATTAAACAATTTATTTAAAAATTATAAAAAAAAAAATTGAGACTCTCACAGTATTTGATATGTATATATATTTTCATTTGATATGTCACACGGTAGTTTGTTTTTTTTATTGTCTTACCTACCCCCAAAAGTGACCCCCAGATTTAAAATTCATTATTTACGTTACACGTCCTTGTTTGAGTCACAGAAATTCATATGTGTATCCAATTCGGTCCATTAGATTCGAAGCAAATTGGCTGTGACAACGGAGACAGATAGACACACGAGTGATCCTATAAGAGTTCCGTTTATTCCTTGTGAGGTACGGAACCCTAAAAACATTTCAAGTGAACCTTTGATCAAAACTTGTTGTATTGCTTAAAGTCATTCAAGTTTAATATTCTGGCTTTCCGAATAAAACACAAACTTTTTTAATTCTTGGAGAAATCTCGTCTCAGGCATTATGCATGCAGTATGCAGGCGACCGTAAAATATGTAGCCGACCATTTTTGGCATCCCCCAGGATGGTAACTTGTCGAAATACCTGTTTTGATTTGAGATAAATTATACTGCATCAACATTGTATGTTTATAGGGACTGTTTAAACCATTTTCTTGGTAGACTTTTACAGTAAAGTCCACATATTCCATTATGTAGAGAATAAATTGTCGGAATGTCGTTGTAACGCTGTTATAACTTACGCGCATTTCCACGATTTACAGCCACTAAAGTGTAGCTACACACCACACCTACTTTAATGTTAGAATATAATCCCGCGTTAGTTAATATACATTCAGATCTAGGGCAACTTAACTGAAACTGAGTGGCACTATTATATATTCTGTGGTGTGGAACACTAAATCCGTGTACATTACAACAAATTGCACGTAATTCTGAGACGAGCCATTTCGTTTGAGGGGACTGTTCCTCAAGCTATACTAATGAAGGGGGTTTAATTGTTTATTTTGTAAGTTTATTACCTACATTGTACCTATAAAAAATAATTACAGCGTAGTTTACAATAAATTATAAAAGTTCAGGATAGCTTTCGACGTTAGCGTCAAAACAATATTGGTCCATTTGCGTCAAATTGGCAAGTTAAAAAAGCTTGACAAATGGGTGCCCCACGAACTCAATGATCGCCAGCGCGAAGTACGCGTAGAGACGTGCCTTGCACTGCTCAACAGACACACAAATGAAGGAATTTTGAACCGCATTGTTACCTGCGATGAAAAATGGATTCTGTTTGATAACCGCAAGCGCTCAGCAAGTTGGTTGGATCCTGGTTCAGCACCTAAACAATGCCCTAAACGAAAACTTACCCCTAGAAAAGTGATGGTTACTGTTTGGTGGTCTAGCGCCGGTGTGATTCATCACAGCTTCTTACCAAACGGGGTGAGCATTACTGCAGATGTGTACTGTGAAGAACTGAACACAATGATGGAGAAGCTGGCACATCTCCAACCAGCATTGGTCAATTGCTCGTCTCCGCTGCTCCTGCACGACAACGCGCGACCTCATACTGCACAGCAGACGGTCTCCAAGTTGCAAGAACTGGGGTTGGAAGCTCTCCGTCATCCGCCCTACTCACCAGACTTTGCGCCTACAGACTACTACTTTTTCCAGAATTTGGATAACTTCTTGGCGGGAAAAAAATTCAATACCCGAGAGGCAGTACAAAATGCCTTTGAAGAATTTGTTGCCTCCCGACCAGCTGATTTCTTTAAGAAGGGCATCAATAAACTGCCACTGCGTTGGCAAAGATGCATTGATTGCATGGGTGATTACTTCGATTAATACAAATAAAAAATACATGAAAAAAATTCGTTTAAATTTTTTAATACAAAACGGCAATTTCATAGGTAAAGACCTATTATTATTTATTTATTTTTTGTTTAATTTTGTCATCGACACAAAAGTAAACATAAATAGAACACAACCTGCCATTGTTATTATTGTTGTTGCATTTTGTTAGCCGCCATTACTCATCGATTAATTGATATTTACACTTTGACCAAGTTTGCGCTGAAAGCAAATATATAGGGTGACTGGTAATTAGTGACCGATACCTAAACACATGATTGTGCTCATGATAACAAACAACTTTTACTATGGGACCAAACCTGAAAACGCAAAAAAAAAATCAGCTGCCCCATATTCATGTTCGCATAAAGGATTTTACAGACAGAGGCGATATCGCGAGCGATATTGCGATATTATCGCGTCGCAACACCGCTACGCGACACGTCGCGGCGCGATATCCTTTCACGCCTAAACCACTAAACGGATTTCGATAAAATTTGGCATGATGAATTTTGATGGTATCCTGGGGACGGAATAGGCTACTTTTTTTTTTCAAAAATAATCCTACAGGGGGTGATATAGGGGATGAAAGTTTGTATGGGAAACTCAGTATTTCTTAAGTTAGGGATGTGAAAATTAAAATGTATGTTTTTGATAGGAAATAAAGAAATATGCGGTTCAGCGTTTTTGAAAAATCATCCCCTAAGGGGGTAAAATATAGTAAAATAGGGGTTGATTTTAAAATTTACAAAACTGCACGGATTTCGACAAAATTTGGTTAGGCTTTATATAGCATCCTGGGGAAGGATACAAAATGTAAGTTGTTTAGTACAACTCGAATGTTTGTGTCAAAGTTCTATCATGTTTTGATCGGTGGTAAGAACAAGTTAAAATTCTAAATCCATGCATTCAAAACAAGCGAATGTTAATTCAACTCTCGATAGTATCGTCGTTTCTAGCTACCTACATATAAATTAACATTTTTTTTTTGTTTTTAGGAGCCAACAAAATCACAATTAGCGTTTGTGCGCGTTTATTGTGGCAAGGCGAACACGTGCGTGGTCCCGCAGGCGTCGCTCAGCGCCGCGCACGTGGACTCCTCCACCAAGCCAGCCATCATATTCCGCATCGCAGCACGAAACGAGAAAGGGTACGGTCCGGCTACTCAAGTCAGGTGGTTGCAAGGTATGTCTCAAAACAGTCTCTCTAGAAATAATTATACTTTTTACAATACATTTCCTTATAAGGTCCTACTTTATTAGTCCCGGTCTCTTTGGGTGAATATTAATCATACACAAGATTTACATTGAAAGGTAGTGGAGAAATTGAAAGAAAGTTACTGAATGTGATGCGGCTATCAATGGCCGGCTAGAGTAAATTGTCAAGAAAGGAATATCTATTGACAACCTATTTACTCTTAGCCAGTACCAGTATTATATAGTGCTCTGTGGCCCCACCCCCACACCACCAGCCAGCCGCCTCCCCCTTCTTACTTTGTTTTTTGAGAAACTGCTAGAAAATAACTACAAACAATTATTTACTACCAGCCGTTACCCGCGACTTCGCCCGCGTGGATGTCGGAAATTATCCCACGGGAACCTACTACCGGGATAAAAAGTATCCTATGTGTTAATCCAGGTTATAAACTATCTGTGTGCCAAATTTCATCCAAATCCGTTGAGACGTTTTTGCGTGATTGAGTAACAAACATCCAAACATCTTCACAAACTTTCACATTATATTTTAACCTAAATAAAAAAATATTATACCACTAAAAATACTAACAATTTCAAAACACTGTTTTAAGTGTTTTAAAATTGTTAGCTTAATAATATAAGAAACTGAAATAATTTATTTGCTTAAAATGTAAATTAACTAAAACAGCAAAAAGTAGGTTCATTAAAACTATTTTTTATCTGCTTTAATTTCAGTCATTTTGGAGTATCTCGTTCAGCAGCAGTTGTGATTGCCTTCATCATGGAGAAGTACGGACTATGTTTTGAAGATGCCTTTACCCTAGTGAAGAGTAAACGAAGGTTCGTAGGTCCTTAATTGAGTGTTCTTAGCTATGATTCAAGAAAATCTACTCAGCCGTTTGAAGATTATCAGCTCTTTTCTATCATCTTCCAAAGGTCTGATTGAGTCGAAATTTGGTATTCTGTTACTTCAATGATAGTAGAATAACATAGTAACCTTGAACTGCTGCAGCATTACCTGGTATTTGCAGGACACCCAACTTCCTCACCAACTTACAGCAGAGGTATCGTGTTTGGGCTTGTTGAAATGGTCTCAATGAATAAGTTATAGATAGATGGAAATCAGGGTCTGATGATGGAGTAGCAAAAAAAAATTACGGTAAATTTGTGTCGGGGGTTTTTTAAATTTTACTTTTAGCAGGTGTTAACGTGACACGATGATCGTACATACTTGAAACAACATATAACGACGACCTTTTATCGTAAATCCTATAAGCATACTAAAGAAGCACAACATACCAGGATTGACCTCGCGGTAGGTGGCGACTCCGTACGCGTAGATGAGGTGCTGGAAGGCGGACGTGAACTTGTTGGTGCGGTTGTACGTGGGGGGGTCCTCGAGTGTCTCCATGCGGTTCAGGATCGGTGGCACTGAACTGCCGCTACGCTCCTGTAGGAGGAATAAATGGTTGTTGTAAGTGTGTACCGTGTTTCTGGCACATTTCCTTTGATATGACCTATGATGATGATGATGACAGTGGTGGGTTGATGTAGTGGTCTTTATGATGATGACAGTGCTGGGTTGATGTAGTGGTCTTTATGATGATGACAGTGCTGGGTTGATGTAGTGGTCTTTATGATGATGACAGTGCTGGGTTGATGTAGTGGTCTTTATAATGATGACAGTGCTGGGTTGATGTAGTGGTCTTTATGATGATGACAGTGCTGGGTTGATGTAGTGGTCTTTATGATGATGACAGTGCTGGGTTGATGTAGTGGTCTTTATAATGATGACAGTGCTGGGTTGATGTAGTGGTCTTTATGATGATGACAGTGCTGGGTTGATGTAGTGGTCTTTATGATGATGACAGTGCTGGGTTGATGTAGTGGTCTTTATGATGATGACAGTGCTGGGTTGATGTAGTGGTCTTTATGATGATGACAGTGCTGGGTTGATGTAGTGGTCTTTATGATGATGACAGTGCTGGGTTGATGTAGTGGTCTTTATGATGATGACAGTGCTGGGTTGATGTAGTGGTCTTTATGATGATGACAGTGCTGGGTTGATGTAGTGGTCTTTATGATGATGACAGTGCTGGGTTGATGTAGTGGTCTTTATGATGATGACAGTGCTGGGTTGATGTAGTGGTCTTTATGATGATGACAGTGCTGGGTTGATGTAGTGGTCTTTATGATGATGACAGTGGTGGGTTGATGTAGTGGTCTTTATGATGATGACAGTGCTGGGTTGATGTAGTGGTCTTTATGATGATGACAGTGCTGGGTTGATGTAGTGGTCTTTATGGTTTGTTTTTGTTTTCTTAGTTTTGTGTACATTAGTCTGAGTTAAATAAACTTATCTTCTTTCTAGTGCAAAAATCACTAAGTAACGACACATTTGCTGCTGTACAGTTTGGCAGAAGTAAAACTTTTTGTAATAAGTTGTCGTCACAAATAAATGCTTTTTCACTATTTTATTTTTTTTGTGACGGATGATGTGCCAAAGACATCTAGAAACTGAAATGTCGAACCGGTCGGAACAGTTCGGTTCCCAAATGGCAGGACTCATGGCTGCCTCGTGTTCGGCTTCTAAGAACAATATTGACCTTGCTTTCTTCTGTATAAAATAATGTTGATTTTGTGAGATATTTAATGAATCACGATTATGATCATTTTTACGGTTTACTCATATACATGTTTTGGGATAATCCTATGACGTAACTGATATTAAACAGTGCGTAGAAGTAATTAGCGTACAAACATGTGTTAAGAGTATATTACAATATACAACGTGTAACGTTAAATGCGCAAAACCTCTTAAGGGGTCATTGTAATCATCATTATGAACAACTTTTACTATGGGACCAAACCTGAAATCGCGAAAAAAAAAATCAGCTGTTCAGTACATTTTGACGAATTGTGCAAATTAATAAATTCTTAGAATGTCATGGTATATTGTCAGACATACAGTCCGGAAAGGGCGCAGCACTGTCTCGGCCCTAACAGCGTATAGTGATTATGTTAATGAGTGCCTGGACTCTGGTAAACAGCTGATAGCACTTTTTATTGATTATAAGAAGGCATTCGACACATTGGACCACGACATACTACTGCAGGCGATGGATGAATGCGGAATACGTGGTCCCACGAATAAATGGTTCAAAAACTATCTGACTAACAGGAACGATCGATATGTATACAGGGTGTAATTTTAATCATCTTTATCCTCTTATGGGGTTATTGTACTCATCATTATGGACAACTTTTACTATGAGACCAACCCCCCCCCCTTTCTATCCCCCCCTAATACCTTTAAGTATCCCTTATTATCTTCCCCTTAACTTTAAGGGGAATGCGGGAGTCGCAGATTGTTGACGTGAAACAATGATGACAAATGTGCTGGTTATGGTTCCGGCCTAATATAGTAGACATCAGCGTCTTTTGAACCTATCTGTAGTGTAGGTACCATACCAATGGTTGCAAATAAGCATGTGCTTGATTATTATCATTTAATTACCTGGATCTAAAATCTTCATAATGCAGGGAATCAAATTGTATCGTTCGACAACGGCGAATATATCTATGTTGTTATTAGTGTTCAGTATATTATTGAGAGTTCCCAAACATTCCACCATGAATTCGTCAGTTGCATCACCATTTGTGACAGCTCCTGCTATATCTCCAACAAATTCCTGCAAATTAAATGTTTTCAAAATACAATATTTTTTTACACGCACAAGTCCATCCGTAAGTGCGGAAACCATACCCTCTAACATAGAATACCACTTTTTCTGTATGTTATCTTGTTCTTGTGTGTGTGTCATTCTTGTTTTAATATTGTTTCAAACATTATTATTATAGAGTAGGGTTAGAGTGCGGCACTGCGGTCGCTAATGTGGCATAATACATGATGAAAAAGTTCGGCTTTCGGATTTGTAAAGCGTCGTCTCGCTCGGTGAGGATCGGTCTCTCATAGGTACCTTTATGAAAGTGTCCTTCTTAAGCTCAGTGAGCCATAATAACGGTCGAGTATCTGGAAAAAAAATATTAAAAAAACGAAAATTTTCCTGAGAAAATTTCCGGTGGAATATAATTCAAAATGAGTAGCTGAATACACCCTGTTAGTTTGCGGAGGGCTGTCCCTTACATCCTGTATAAATAGGATATTACGGTAGTTTGGTAGGTATTTGGAAAAGTTGAAAAGTTGTTTGGTAGGAATTTTATTGGGTATTTTCTTCCCGAAAATTCAATGCTGTTGGTGTACCAACTTAATAAATCAATAAATTTTCACTTCTATGGAATGTAAAGCCACCGTCGGGCTAGTTACTGAAAAAAATATAATCTTAGATCATGTCTGTAGGATTATTTCGATTTGTAACTGTTGAAACCTACTTTGTAATAATCATAACACTGGCCTGTTAGAAAGATATTTTAAATATTATTTTGACTTTTCTATTCCCTATTGTTTTTTCTTACTGTCTTGTCAATTGTGGTTAATACATGTCTGTGCATCTGGGTTTACCTGTTTTTATCTCATTAAACCTACCTTAATACTTCTGCGACTCTGTGTGGGCTTCTAAAATCCCACAGGTTATGGGCCCAGATCGTAAGTTTAAAAAAAAGTAAAGACAACCGTATTCGTCATGGTGGGAGACCAGTCATCAGTGCATACACCACAGACTTTCATGATTGGAGAGCAGTCGTCGGTGCCTCCACTACAGCCTTCCTCGGCATCCTCTTCAGGAGTAGTGGTCACCCACAGCACGCCTACTTTTGCTAAACTAAAAGGTAGCTGTAATTATGCGACTTGGAGCTTCGCGATGAAAATGTATCTTATTGACAACGAACTATGGGATTGCGTGAATGCGACTTCAGAAAATATTGGGAATTTTTCTCAGAAAGATGCGAAGGCCAGAGCCAAAATTTGCCTGAGCATCAGTGAAAATATTTATCCCGTAGTTATGACAGCCACAACCTCAAAAGAAACATGGACACTTTTGCGAGATGCTTACGCGGACAGCAGCCTGGGGCGACGCCTAAAACTTATGAAGAAACTACTAACTACCAAGCTTGAAAATTACTCAAACGTGGAAGCCTACGTAAATGATATACGTCATGTGCAACAGGAGCTGATTGCCATCCAAGCGGGCCTGGACGATGAACTTGTTGGCGTCATTATGCTAGCAGGTCTTAGCGACAGCTACAGCCCCATGGTGATGGCAATAGAGCACTCCGGCACACGGATAAGGACAGACTCGATTGCATCGATCCTACTCAAGGAGGAACGTCGAGATACACCTACTACATCAAGCTTTTTGTTATCCAATGCAAATAGTGTTCATGCATGTGATTCTAATAAGGTGTCGTGTACATATTGCAAAAAGTTAGGCCATGTAGTGTCTCAATGTAGGAAACGTATAAACCGAAACAAGAATAATTCATCGTCATCTTCCACACATATATGCAACAATATATCAGACGTTACACTTTCATCTTGTTTTAATCATTGTCTTCCTACAGGCTTCACTACATCCTCACTTTGTACCTCTACTGAATGGTATGTTGACTCTGGTGCTACAGCTCATATGAGTAATAAGAGTGACTGGTTCCTGGACCTGAAGCAGGAGTTTAAACCAATAACTGTCGCCAATGGTCAGCAAATTCAAAGTGAAGGCAAAGGTACCGTTTCTGTAAATATTTCTGATAGGATTAAGCAAATTTCTGACGTTTTATATGTTCCTGACTTAGCTACTAATATACTTTCAGTTCGTAGCCTAGTTCAGAAAGGGCTAGTAGTTGTATTTTCACCGAAAGGTGCCTCAATCCTTTTGAAAGATGATTGCAAGGTGACAGGCGCTATCATTGCAACTGCGTCAAACCATAGTGGTATGTACAGATTAGATACGACAGAACATAAAGCCACTTGCACACAAGTGAAAGAGTCTGCTTTACTATGGCATAGACGTCTTGGTCACTTGCATCCTAAAGCCCTAAATATTTTAAATAATCGAGCAGTGGGTATAGACTTTACTAGTCTATCATTCAGTGAGTTGAACAAAACCTGCGTGCCGTGCCTACAAGGCAAAATGTCCAAGAGGCCATTCAAAGATTCTCAAAGTAGGTCTAATTTTAAATTGGAATTAATTCACTCAGACCTTTGCGGACCTATGAGTACGCAGTCATGGGGTGGAGCACTTTACCTACTTACATTTACAGATGACTTCACGCGTAAGACTTTTGGCTACCTGATAAGATCGAAATGCGAAGTCTTTAGTAAATTCGTTGAATTTAAGAGCCTTGTTGAGAACCAAACCGGTCTCAAAATCAAAAATTTTCGCTCCGACAATGGTACAGAGTTCGTAAATCGTGAAATGACTCAGTTCCTCAAGGAAAATGGTATTGTACATCAAACCACAGTTCCGTATACCCCGCAACAGAACGGAGTATCGGAGCGAGTCAACAGAACCGTTGTCGAGAAAGCTAGATCTATGCTCCAAGATTCTGGCTTACCACGAGCATACTGGGGTGAAGCTGTTTCCACGGCTATCTACCTCAAGAATCTCTCGCCTACGCAAGCACTTAACAACAGAATTCCCGAAGAGATGTGGACTGGGAAGAAGGTGAATCTAAATCACCTAAGAGTTTTTGGCTGTGAAGCGCACGCCCTGATCCCTAAGGAAAAGCGTAAGAAACTTGACTGCAAGACTCAAACCTGTATCTTCGTTGGCTACTCAACAGATACAAAAGGATATCGTCTTATTGATCCCCAGAATCCGAGAAGTATCATCATTGCGAGAGACGTCCACTTTGTGGAAGATAAACCACCATCCATCGAACCTGGTGTCGAAACAACACAGATTTCAGGCCCTCAACCTGATAATCTGGAAGTTCTTACTCCTGTTACCCAAAATTCCCCACCTACGCCCCATCTGCAACCTACACAAGTACCAACTGCTGAGCATAATACTGAACCTCCTACTGAGGCCTCTGTTGGAGAACCTTCTGTTTCTCAATCGGAACCCGAAGTCTTCCTCGACGCTCAAGATCTTCCTGTGCCATCAGTAGATGACAGTTCCGAGTACAACACTGCCAGAAGATACCCTCTTCGAGAACATCGTGCTCCGGATCGGTACTCAGATTCAGATTATGTAAATCTAATCAGCGTTGACTGCGAGCCGCAGACCTATAAGCAAGCTCTGGAAGACAGTAATTGTCAAGAGTGGCTGGATGCTATGCAGTCTGAACATGATTCCTTGCAGAAGCACGGAACATGGACACTTGTAAATAAACCTGAAAGTAGAAAAATCATTAAATGTAAGTGGGTGTACAAAGTCAAGAGGGATACCAATGGGAACATTGTAAAATATAAGGCAAGACTTGTTGCCAAAGGATTCACACAAGTGCATGGTGTTGACTACGGTGAAACATTTGCTCCAGTAGCGAGACTATCGTCAATTCGCCTGCTATTAGCCTTTGCTGCTAAACTTGATTTGGAAATCGACCATCTAGACGTTGAGACAGCATTCCTGAACGGTGACCTAGAGGAAGAGATTTTCATGGAGCAGCCTGAAGGTTTTTCTAATGACAAATCTAAAGTTTGTCTACTCAAAAAGTCTCTTTACGGACTCAAACAAGCTCCACGTCAATGGAATAAAAAAGTTTGTGAAGCTATGGACAAACTTTCTTTCAAACGTTCTGAAAAAGAACACTGTATCTACTATAAACATGAAGATGCAAAGTTGCTAATTATAGCAATATTCGTTGATGATTTTTTCATCTTCAGTAACGACAAGCAGTTTAAAGAAGATTTCAAGGATCAACTTAAGAAGGTCTTCGTAATCAAAGATTTAGGTCCTCTTAAAGACTGCTTGGGAATGAGAGTTACGAGGAAAGACGGCACTTTATCACTGGATCAAACAAAATATATTGAGCAAGTGATAGCTAAGTTTGGAATGACAGATGCTATCTCTGTATCCACTCCTATCGAGACTGGAACAAAATATGTCTTACCAGATCCCAAGGATGAAAAGTCAGAATTACCGTACCAGCAGCTCATTGGATCGTTAATGTATATTGCCATTGGTACTAGACCAGATATTGCTCACTCTGTATCAGCTCTGAGTCAATTCAATGCACATTACGGGGAGGTACACTGGAGAGCTGCCAAGCGTGTTCTCCGCTATCTGAAGGCCACGAAGGATAGAAAGCTAACATACAGCAACACTGGTGATGGAATTGGATACGCTGATGCCGATTACGCAAGTAATCTGGTAGACCGACGCTCCTATACGGGGTATGTGTTCCAGATGTGTGGTTCATCAGTGTCGTGGCAGTCACGAAAACAGAGAACGGTCGCCCAATCCACAACCGAGGCCGAATATATGGCCCTCGGCGAAGCCTGTAAGGAAGCCATCTACATCCGATCTCTCATCAGCGACATCTTTCAATCCTCTTCACCAATAACCATAATGTGCGACAATCAAAGTGCCATCTCACTCACCAAAAATAACACGCATCATTCTCGCACCAAACATATCGACATTCGCCATCACTTTGTCCGCGAGTGCATCTCCACAAATCAAGTCGATGTCAAGTTCATCTCATCAACTCACCAAACGGCAGACATACTCACAAAACCATTGCCTAAATTGAGACACTACAAGTGCCTTACATCTTTAGGGCTAACTTAGCTTGGTTTGTTATTGAGTTGGTTTCTGTGTATAGTTATGTTAATTTGTTGATATGTACAGGGTGGTTAATTTGTTGATATGTCCAGGGTGTTTGTGTTTGAGTAGTTTAGGTACTTTGAATGTTTCTTGTTCTTTACGTGTTATTTTTATACAGAATGTTTAAATTGGGAATGTAGTACATACAGGGTGTTTTGATTACGGGGAGGTGTTGAAACCTACTTTGTAATAATCATAACACTGGCCTGTTAGAAAGATATTTTAAATATTATTTTGACTTTTCTATTCCCTATTGTTTTTTCTTACTGTCTTGTCAATTGTGGTTAATACATGTCTGTGCATCTGGGTTTACCTGTTTTTATCTCATTAAACCTACCTTAATACTTCTGCGACTCTGTGTGGGCTTCTAAAATCCCACAGTAACTAACCGCGATCAAATCCAGGGTTTCGTGCTGCTAATACAGAAGTTTCTAATGAAACATAATATTTTGCCTGACTCAAGGGTCGAACCAAGGCTTAGGAGTTGCAATGAAGCATTATAGAAGAGAACATTATTTCACTTTAAACATCATAAAAACAGCAGCATTCATAAAACTTATACATTAAGGTATAATAACTGTGCCGCATTTACAAACTAGTTTTTTAGGGTTCCGTACCTCAAAAGGAAAAAACTGAACCCTTAAATTATAGGATCATTTCGTTGTCCCTCTGTTAAGACCCTTTTTCTCAGGAACGCGTGGAGGTATTAAGTTGAAATTAATATTAAATACGTAGAACCTTGTTTTTTTTAGAGCTCCAAGGGACCATTCCCCGAGGGAATGATGAAAAAATCAAGGTTCTAACTCAAAGCAAAAAAAAGATACGGCCATTTATGTGACATATTTTGATACTCGCAGGTAAATATAAACCTATATATAGACCTAGAATCATGAAAAGTAAGAAGCAAGGTCTCACAGCGCAATTAAAGGAGAAAGTCCTAAAATCGTTAATTTGTTATTTTATCGCATACAAAAATAGTTTTTTGGGATTACAAACTTGAATTTGCAGAACTCCTATAAATCTGGACTCATGCAGTCTTCAAAGAAATTTCAAAAATATGCAGTAAAATTAAGGATTATGTCGCATTCCTTTTAAAATGCGTGGGATGCTATGTGCGCAAGTGAATGTCAATATTTTACAGTGACGTACCAAAATTTATATTAGCACGGCATCGATATTTTTTTTTTAAAGCTGTCATGGAAGATTTTATTAAAAAAATAATTTTCAAAATCTGTCGGTCGATCGGTAGGTCGGTTGACGAAGTAATCGGTGCGCATACATAAAAAATATATTTATGTGAAGGTACGGGACGAATTGATAACCTCCTGCTTTTTTTGAAATCGGTTAAAAAGGAATCTAGTTAAAAAAATAAGAATTGGTTTTCTTAGTACTACTAGGTACTATACCTTATACACATTTTCAATACACTGAATTTTTTAAAAGTATAATAAGCATAATCAGCCTATAATGTTCCCACTGCTGGGACACAGGCCTCCTCTCGGTGAGAGGGAGTGGGCCGTAATCCACCACGCGTGTTAAGTGTGGGTTGGTATAGATGTTACATACCTATCTTTGAATTTTTGGTTCTAGGACATGCTGGTTTCCTCACGATGTTTTCTTTCACCGTTTTGAGAGCAGTGGTGATGAAATAATTTTACACAAAGTAAAGCGCCTGTCAGGGTTCGAACCTACGACCTACAACTCGTAAGTCGCGGCCGTTACCACTGGGACACCACCGCTCTCTCTCGTTTTTGCCAAATACTTTGAAAAATATTCGGCAAAAAATGTCTTACTTACCTCGTAAAAGATTGTATTTGTGCAATAAACAAGAATAAACATATCAATCTGCCTAGCCTTTTCCCAACTAAGTTGGGGTCGGCTTCAAGTCTAACCGGATGCAGCTGAATACCAGTATTTTACATGGAGCGACTGCCTATCTGACCTCCACAACCCAGTTACTGGGTAATACGATACCCCTTGGTAAGACTGGTTGTCAGACTTTCGGGCTTCTGACGACCCGTAACGACTGTCAAAGATCCACGAATAACAGCCGGGACCAACGGCTTAACGTGCTTTCCGAGGCACGGAGGAATCTCGGTATGTAAAGATGGTCACCCATTCACTGACCAACCCCGGCAAGCGTAGCTTAACCTGACGGATCGACCCGTGCGGCTATTATTACTTAGCCACGAGCTCCTCAAGAATAAACATAATTATATTCTCCCTAAACACCATGGATTTATGGTAGACTCACAAAGAACCTTGTTATCTTTTTACTTTACTTTTACTTTTCTAACTTATTTTAATTCAATGTCAGACAGCTCCTTCCTAATTGGCATCATTATCTCAAATTATCATAGAACCTAGCCATTGTATCAAAGAAATTGCGAATTTAATTAACTACAACTTTTTGTAATTATTCATGAATAAACACAGGAAATTGTACATAGAAAAAAAACGGCCAAGTGCGAGTCGGACTCGCACACGAAGGGCTCCGTACCACCGTAGAATAATTAACACATACTTCAGTTTAAAAAAACCGGTCAACAGCGAGTCGGACTCGCACACCGAGGGTTTCGTTCCGATTTATGGAAAAGTGTGCTATGTAAAGACATTGTTTTATTCTTCCTGTAATCTTTACATAAACTTCTATCACATAGACTCTCTGCAAAGTTCGGAGATAAGGGGGGGGGGGGGTTATTTTTTTTACATTTTTCACCAAAAGTCGAAATATATGCGGCCTAAAAAAAATAATAATGTTATACCTACTTCCTAAATATTACACAAAATATGAAACAGACACTATTAATAATTATTATGTTTCATTGTTGAATTAGTGGAGTTTCATTGTGTACACCACTGTGGACACAGTGAAACATTTCTCATTTTTTAGTTTTTAATTTTTTGCTGATTAATTTCACATAAATTTAAAAAACTATAAATGCTATCCGATACCCAATAAAATTACCTATTTGCCTGCAAAAAATTAGACTTCTATCTGTAAAAACAAAAGGTGTATGAGACTGAATTTTTAGTGTTTCATTGTTGAACACATGACCCTACATACTTAATCAAAGATACCTAGGTACTTATATCATTATAATATTATAACTCAATAAAAATTACAATGGGTGATTCTTCATTGGACGACCTTGCCCGAAACCTACTCGACGACATGTCACCGACAGATATCGGTAGCGAAATGACATGCCACCGACATGAGTACCTACTGATATCAATAAAGTCCAATTGCGTTGTTTTTTGAGACCGCATAACTAAGTTTGTTTTTAAATGAAGTTTGCTGATAACTACAAAATCATTAGCTATAGTTACAGTCATCGTATTATTTTTGCTGTAATATTTTAGGTAAAATCTTAAATTATCAGGGTTGGTAGAAATTACCAACCCTGATAATTTAACATTTTAATATTTTTATATTAATATTAGGCATGTTACGATTTATTTTCTATAGTAATCTTAATCATATTGCTGAGTCTATGGTCACTCGAAGATTACTATAGAAAATATATCGTAATATGCCTTGCTATGAATTATATTAATATATCATTTTATAGCTACGTCTGTGACGGGCTTAATTTACAGAAACAAATACTCACTGTACCTACTCCCGGTGGATGACTAAAGAAAAAATCCTTATATTTTAGAGCAAGTTTGTTTATTTACCTATTTATTTTAAGTACATACTTTGAGCGGCGTAAACGCCGACGCGCCGGTAAAGGTACTCTATAAATTAAATAAAACAAATATTAATTTTGTTTTACAATGCCAGGGTAAAAGAAATGTTGTTAAAAAACAACTAATCGTGAAAAAATACGACATCATTTTTGATAAATAAATGGTGTTGACACGGCGCGGCGGCGCCAAACAGAGGGGCCGTCTCCTGTCATTCTCATTTGTAAAAATACAACAAAAAATCCTAGGTTGATATTTCAGGAGCCGCGCCAAACCCTTCTAACTTTTTAACCATAGCTTTTGACAAATTTGTGTTTTTGGGAGTCAACTTTTACAAATTGTTAGCATAGTTTTTTTTTATGATTAACGCCATGGCGGCGCGGTTCAAACGCATACAATAAATAACATGATAAAAATAATAAAAACTTTTTTACAAAAACAAAAACCGACTTCCAAAAAAAACACTACAAAGTGAAAAATAACTTTAATTTCGGAAGTCGGTGTCTTTGGATCTTTAGTTTAGTTTTTTGCCACCGACTTCCGAAATTAAAGTTATTTTTCACTTTGTAGTGTTTTTTTTGGAAGTCGGTTTTTGTTTTTAACCGACTTCCAAAAGGAGGAGGTTCTCAATTCGTCGGAACCTTTTTTTTTTTTTTTTTTTTTTTTTTTTTTTTTTTTTTTATGTATGTTCCCCGATTACTCGAAAATGGCTAGACCGATTTGGATTTTTGTTTTTTTGTTCGAAAGGGTATACGTCCCAAGTGGTCCCATGATCATCAAGTCAGGATCTGATGATGGGATCCCATGGAAATCGAGGGAAACCCTCAAATTTTATGGGCACACCTATATCGATTTCGGTATTTTTTATAGTAACTCGTGCATTTGCTCTCGGAAAGTACCATTCGGTGAGCTGGAACTGGTGATGAAGACCACAGAGGGCCATCGGAAATACTCAATTATATCTAAGTATATAACAGGTTGCGATTCGATTACTTTAATATGGTTTATGCTCGTCAAAATAATGGTAATGGTGACTTCACCATGAGCTCCATTTCTCCTGGTTCTTATTAGGAGAACTCCTCAACAATTAACGGCCCTGCATCGGGAAAAGCAACATTTTGTAAAACGTGATGAGCAGCTGACATTGGGTTATTGTAACTTAGATAAATTACAAACTGAACCACTAAAAAGTGAAAAATAAAAACTTTTTTACAAAAACAAAAACCGACTTCCAAAAAAAACACTACAAAGTGAAAAATAACTAATTTCGGAAGTCGGTGGCAAAAAACTAAAATACAGATCCAAAGACACCGACTTCCGAAATTAAAGTTATTTTTCACTTTGTAGTGTTTTTTTTGGAAGTCGGTTTTTGTTTTTGTAAAAAAGTTTTTTTGTAAAAAAGTTTTTATTTTTCACTTTTTAGTGGTTCAGTTTGTAATTTATCTAAGTTACAATAACCCAATGTCAACTGCTCATCACGTTTTACAAAATGTTGCTTTTCCCGATGCAGGGACGTTAATTGTTGAGGAGTTCTCCTAGTAAGAACCAGGAGAAATGGAGCTCATGGTGAAGTCACCATTACCATTATTTTGACGAGCATAAACCATATTAAAGTAATCGAATCGCAACCTAACCTATTATGTACTTAGATATAATTGAGTATTTCCGATGGCCCTCTGTGGTCTTCATCATCAGTTCCAGTTCACCGAATGGTACTTTCCGAGAGCAAATGCACGAGTTACTATAAAAAATACCGAAATCGATATAGATGTGCCCATAAAATTTGAAGGTTTCCCTCGATTTCCATGGGATCCCAACATCAGATCCTGACTTGATGATCATGGGACCACTTGGGACGTATACCCTTTCGAACAAAAAAAGAAAAATCCAAATCGGTCCAGCCATTTTCGAGTAATCGGGGAACATACATAAAAAAAAAAAATAAAAAAAAAATAAAAAAAGATTCCGACGAATTGAGAACCTCCTCCTTTTGGAAGTCGGTTAAAAAGTAGGTACAGGACAAACAGTTCTTTGGGATTGGTTGAGCTAATGTGTGATTGTAGGGTGAATGAGTGTGTGGGTCAGCGTTAATGAGGTTAAAGCCGATAGTGATACTAAAATGTAAATCCAAGATGGTGGATGCGAATATTTTCTAATTTTTCGTTATGGGTGTCGTTTTCATTGTTTTCGGTGGTGTTAAAGCTGATAGTAACATTAAAATGTAAATCCAAGATGGCGGCTGCGAACATTATTAAATTTTTCGTCATGGGTGTCGTTTTCATGCTTTTCGAGGGTGTTAAAGCCAATAGTGACATTAAAATATAAATCCAAGATGGCCGGTGCGAACATTTTCAAATTTTTCGTCATAGGTGTCGTTTTAATGCTTTTCGATAGTGTTAAAGTCGATAGTGACACTAAAATGTAAAGCCAAGATGGTGGATGCGAATATATTCTAATTTTTCGTCAAAGGTGTCGTTTTCATGGTTTTGGGGGCTGTTAAAGCCGATAGTGATGTTAAAATGTAAATACATGATGGCGGCTGCAAACATTTTTAAAATTTTCGTCACGGGTGTCGTTTTCATGATTTTCGAGGGTGTAGTGACACTAAAATGTAAATGCAAGATAGCGCCTGCTTTAAAAATGTTGATGGTTTTTTAATTACTATCACACGTGTTTTCAGGTTGTAACGCGATACGCTGCACTGCCGCAGGGTTAGTTAAGTAGGCATCAGCCAAGCGTCACGCATTTTGACTCCTCTATCGGCTTTAGCACACTCTAAAACCATGACGGAAAATTTTCGCAGCCGCCATCTTGGATTTACATTTTAACGTCATTATCGGCTTTAACACCCTCGAAAACCATTAAAATGACACCCATGATAAAAAGCTTGAAAATTTTTGCAGCCGCCATCTTGGATTTACATTTTAACGTCACTATCGGCTATAACATCCTCAAAAACCATGAAAACGACACCCATGACGAAAAGTTTGAAAATTTTGCAGCCACCGTCTTGGATTTACATTTTAACGTGGCGTTAAAATGTAAATCGCCTTTGAAACCCTCGAAAAGCATGAAAACGACACCCATGACGAAAAATTTAATAATGTTCGCCGCCGCCATCTTGGATTTACATTTTAATGTTACTATCAGCTTTAACACCACCGAAAACCATGAAAACGACACTCATTGAGAAAAATTAGAAATTTATGCTCGTGAAGTGGAGTTG
This sequence comes from Cosmia trapezina, assembly GCA_905163495.3. Taxonomy (NCBI): domain Eukaryota; kingdom Metazoa; phylum Arthropoda; class Insecta; order Lepidoptera; family Noctuidae; genus Cosmia; species Cosmia trapezina. Next base: position 5,647,321 of record LR991050.1, read on the forward strand.
ATGGTGACTTCACCATCAGGTCCAGTTCTCCTGGTAACTTACAAGGAGAACTCCTCAACAATTAACGTCCTTGTACCGGGAAAAACAATATTTTGTAAAAGGTGATGAGCAGTTGACATTAGGCTATTGTAACTTACGAGTAGGTAAATTACAAACTAGCAAACTAAAAAGTGAAAAAAAAACTTTTTTACAAAAAAAAAAAACAACCGACTTCCAACTCCAACTTCTTTGGCTCTGTATTTTAGTTTTTTGCCACCGACTTCCGAAATTAAAGTTATTTTTCACTTTGTAGCGTTTTTTTGGAAGTCGGTTGTTTTTTTAGGGTTCCGTACCTCAAAAGGAAAAAACGGAACCCTTATAGGATCACTTCGTTGTCCGTCTGTTTGTCTGTCTGTCTGTCTGTCTGTCAAGACCCTTTTGCTCAGGAACACGTGGAGGTATCAAGTTTTAATTAATATCAAATACGTAAATCTATGGTCCCTTGGACTTCTAAAAAAATCAAGCTTCTAAGTCTTCGATCAATAATAGCATTGATCGAAGTTCTAAGTCAACGCAATAAAAAAGTACGGCCATTTATGCGACAAATTTTGATGCTCGCAAGTAAATCAAAACCTGTAGGGTACTTCCCGTAGACCTAGAATTATGAAATTTGGCAAGAAGCAAGGTCTTGCAGCACAAGTAATGGAAAAAGTCTGAAAATCGATTATTTGTAGTTTTATCACATAAAAAAATTGTTTTTAGTTTTCGTTTTCTGGCAAAATGTGGGTGTACTATATAGGTACACCTCTGCCCAACCCTTCGACGAAACAAGGCGTGATGTTATGTTTAAGAATAGCTTTTTGCGAATACAAACTTAAATATGCAGTTGGAGAATTGTCCGTGACGTTTATCAATGTATGGCAGAACATGTTTTTCAACTCAATGTTAAGTTTGTCATTGTGACGTATTGCATTTGTTTTTTGGCTGATTTATATTTTATCTGTAATTCTTTGGCGCCGTCATGAATGACGTTACTTTCAATGTTGGTTTCATTTATTCAACTATTTGAATATAATTAAAATAACGAAAACGGGGGTTCAAGTGCTTTTTCATAACGTAGTCTTGCAGGCGACAAAATTCGAAGACATGTGACATCTACCACTCCCTCTCACCGAGAGGAGGTCTGTGTCCCAGCAGTGGGAAACCGGGAACATTATAGGCTGATTATGCTATGCGTCGATATTTTCGTCAATTGTGGATCGATTTTGAAAATTGTTTTCCATTTGGTGGAGGAAGCTTGCTCGGTGGTCCCTTAAAAATTTTATTAACTTTGCTTGAGTAGTTTTTGAGTTAGCTTCGACATTGTGTATCTTGATGATGTTATAATACTTCCTATCACTGTTATTTACATATATAGGTAGGTAACTGATAATTAGTGACCGATACCTAAACATAAGATTGTGCTCATGATAACAAACAACTTTTACTATGGGACCAAACCTACTGAAATCGCGAAAAAAAAATCCGCTGCCCCATACATTCATGTTCGCATAACTCGTCAAAATGTATGGGGCAGCTGATTTTTTTTTAGCGATTTCAGGTTTGGTCCCATAGTAACAGTTGTTTGTTATCATGAGCACAATCATGTGTTTAGGTATCGGTCACTAATTACCAGTCACCCTATATATACGAATTGGTGGGAGTGGGATAAGTACCAGCCGGTCGATTCTGTAATAATCTCACCGTGAAAACTTAGGTGAAGTGAACTTGTTTTTGCTAGGAATCGAAATTATTGACAGCTCACTCCACGCTCACTTCACCTAAGTTTTAACGGTGAGATGGTTACAGAATCGCACTGCAGAACTAAAACGTGAAAAATAACAAAAAATCGGATCCAGTATATGGTGTTATGGTACTAAATTAGTTTGATCTTGCAATATTTTAAGTTAGTATATGGTGTTATGGTACTAAATTAGTTTGATCTTGCAATATTTTAAGTTAGTATATGGTGTTATGGTACTAAATTAGTTTGATCTTGCAATTTTTTTTTTTTTTTTTTTTTTAATATTCGTGGGTTCCTTTATCGATACTGAACCTACCCCTAAGCTATGGCACGCAATTACTTTAACACCCTGTATAAGAAAGAACGTTTGGAGTGAATAAATAAATAAATAATATAATTATAAAATCTCACCAGTGTGTTAAGTGAAAAGGTTTTCCGTCATGTAAAAAATTAAAATAAAATATATTAATAAAATATAAAACGTTACTTAATATTTCATAAAATAATATTTATGATATTTAATTTTCTTACATATGAATTCTAAAAACCAGAAAGTAACGAATATTAGGTGTAGTAAGTACTTAATTTCGCTATTTTTATTGCTAAGAGATTCACTGAATTGAAACAATACTGAGACACTTACCTAACTACTTAATATCCTTTTGTCAGTTTCGAATTGTAACTAATATAGTAACGAAATATTACCGACATATTTTGATACTCACAAGTAAATCAAAACCTATAGGGTACTTCCCGTTGACCTAGAATCATGAAATTTGGCAAGAAGCAAGGTCGTACAACACAAATAAAGGAAAAATTCCGAAAATTGTTAATTTGTAATTCTATCACATAAAAAAAATGTTCAAGTCTGTCAGTCTGTCAAGACCCTTTTTCTCAAGGACGCGTGGAGGTATCAAGTTGAAATTTATATTAAATAGGTAAGTCTATAATCCCTTAGAGTTCTAAAGAAATCAAGCTTCTAAGTAAACGCAATAAAAAAATACTGCCATTTTGCTACACATTTTATGTGTTTAAATCTTTTGTAGTAAGACTTTTAACGAAGTTCTTGTTTGAACAAGAATAATGCATTGAATTTAAAAAAAAATAATAAAAAGTAAAAATCTTACTTTTAATTAAACAATACCTGGAATTGGGTGGTATTAAGAAATTACTCTCTTTCACCCTACATTTTAAAGAATTATTGGCATTATTACCACCCATTACATCCATTATGTCAAAGATGGTGGCTTCAAATAACTGTTTGGAAAGATCTCTGACATCTGATGTTTCGAGTAGTTTGTATTTACTGATCAAATCCTCTTTTATCTCTGAAGGTACTTCTTGAAGGAATTTTTCGTAAATTCTCTTCACTTTTGTTGTCTGAAAACAAATTAAATAATATAATGAATTAATGCTCTGGAAGTTAAAACAAACTACACTACAGGTCAATACATTTTATGCATTTAATTAAAATAGGACCGATTCAAAAAGAAAGATGACGTTTTTATTGTAACGTATTGCATTTGTTTTTTGGCTGATTTATATTATTATCAATGGAAGAGCATTAAATTCTCCTGCAAATACACTGGGTTTGGTTGTACCACAGCTCGATACCACACACCACAGCTCGTACCGAGCTCCACACCACACCACATTAACTCTTGGCAATCCAGGCAGCAACCTTCTGCGAAGCAGTAATGCTCGCGAAGGAGGAGGCGGAACGCGTGAATGAGAGGCAACTTTTGCGCCCTCACGCCCCTAGCAGCCGCAGGAGACGCCCTGGGTGTCGGGAATTGATAGCCGATAGGATTGCGGACGGCGAACAATGGGTAGCTCGCCGACCGGAAAGGATCAAGCCCGGTTCGATGGCGCGCGAGATTTCAGCAATGATGGAGTCCGATAGGGCCGACGCCTGCTAGGGTCGCGGGTTGTCCGAAAGAGTTACCGTGGCCCTGGCATAGGCAACTGAAGGAACACGAGTGGGTTTTAGTCAGTAAAAGTCTGACACGCCCTTCCGCTCCATCCAGAGCGGGAGAAGTCATTTGATGATTTCCCATCCCAGAAGAAAAAGACAGCAACCTACTCCCAAGAATTGTATCCTACTTTCCCTCTTGGAAGTGTATTTGCTAAGGTAGTTAGAAGGTGGGTACAATCGCTAAAATACACAAGTACAAAACGCCAGCAACGACAGACATAAAACATTACTGTTAACGTTTCGCGAATTGCTCATTATGACTAGTTGTTGCTTGTTTAGTTCATTTGTTGCATTTCGTTTTATATCTAATGTCTTTTAAAGCTGTTTTGTTATAGTTTGATGTGGTAGTTTCGATATTAATATCATGCAGGGAATTACTTCCTTATTCCTTGTCTACATTATAAAGGGAACATGAGCCAAATTTCAGGTCCATAGGTAAGTCCAAGGGTTTGGGCTGGGCGTTGATGAGTCAGTCAGTCAGGACATCTCTTTTTATTTAGGTAGATAGATTATGTTAGTTTGATATTTTATTGATAGTAGTTTATCAAGACTTAGTTCCGCCTTCAACCGAATCTTCTGTCTGAGAATGATCATGGTTTTAGGGTTCCGTACCAAAACGGTAAAAAGGAACCCTTATTTAAAGTTTTACATTGTGTACAGCTATCGACTACCATACTTGTATAACAATACCTAAATAAAGTTTTATTCTTTCAATGTATAAGTATGACAAGTCAGTTTGTTTGTATTTTATTGTTACTATGCATACGAATATTGATGAGGAATAGTAAATAAATACTCGCTGAACTTATGAACATACCTAATAGAAGAAAAACAGAAATTTTGCTGAATTAATGTGTTCAACGAGACATTTAACAGATACCTATAATGATAGCTGTAATCATTCTCTTTAGCAAATAAAATAATTAATTTCGTTCAAATCGCGCAATCATCCCAGAAGTGTATTAGGAGATAAGTATCAAACGTTTCTATTTAACTTCTCTCCCGGGCGGAAATTCCCCGAGCGCCATATTGAAATGTTTATAATTAAATTACATAAAGACGAAGAAAATTAATTTCACAGTGCGAAGTGGCGAGCGCGCCGCGCCTCGCTCGCACAAAAGCGGAAGCTGGGCTCAAAGGAGCCTGGCAGCCTCCGCTCGCGAATTTAATTTTCTAGATGTTTTTGGAAATTGCCGAGGAGTTGAATAATCACGTTATAACTTAACGGTATTAAATTTTATACGTTAAAGTGTTAATATTTCATTTTCAAGTTTAATTTAATTAATTCCAAAGTTAGGATTCGTTGGAATGGCGGCAGCGTGAATGGCTTTCGGTGATATTTCTGAAGATACTTATGACTTATTTATGCTGATGAAGTCATTGGCTCAATCGTCGTGAATGAATAAAAAATATCGTAATTTGGCTTCGGCCCCTCGTATGCCTTCCAAAGGTCCGGGATCCCAGGGTCCCGAGATATTTAAACATATAATAATTAAAAAAAATAATATATTATTATTATTAATAATAATAATAATAGTAATTATTTTTTCCAAACAATTAAGGTCTTTTTTTTCGAAAATAATTTTTTGCCGCCGAAATTAGGACAGTATTGTTATGGTGTTTTGGTTTTTGCAGAACCACTATAGAAAACAGTTATAAGTAATAAATATAGGTAGTTTTAAGTAGTTGAATGTAGAGTCGAATCAAACGCATCTTATAGGTACCTAATATGACCGATTCAATTGAATTTCGTGTTTAGAAGATAAAATCTACTTCAGATATCTTAGGTACTGCATGTTACAACTCAAAACTCAAGCATAATGTTAAATTGTAAAACATGTAGGTATGACATGTATGTTTATATTGTATTGTTTAACGGAGAGGAGCTCGTGGAATAACACCTGCACGAGTCGATCCATCAGGTTAAGCTACGCTTGCCGTGGTTGGTCCGTGGATGGACACACCGAGACTGTCAGAAGCCCGAAAGTATGACAACCTTAACAAAGTCTTACCATGGAGTATTGTATTATCTAGTTACTGGGTTGTGGAGGTCAGATAATATGTAGTCGCTCCATGTAAAATACTGTTAGGTATTTCAGCTGCATCCGGTTAGACTGAATCCGACCCCACAAGTCCAAGTCCTCCAGACCGAACTTTGGCCATGGCGACTAATCTCAGCGGAGAGCAGCCTCCGGCGCGGGAGATATTATAGTGCATGTGTGTACTCTCATAGTCCGATGGGACGGCAATCTGACATGACCGGAGAGAATTCAGGCGAGACACGGGAGTGTCACACCGCCAACTTCCTAACTCCGGTCACATATACCTATACATGGGTGACAATGGCACTTATGAAGCTAGGCACGAGATTCCAATTGGTTGTAAGCTCTAGCAAATGACGGCTTTTAGTCACAGGAAGAGATAGATATCTCCGAACCCCAACATAGTTGGAAAAGGCTGAGGCAGATTGATTGATTAATTTGTATTGTTTAACGCTGGCTGGTGTCCAAACACCGCGCGTATCTTGCGTGTCATGTTTATGTTATAACTAATTTAATGTCAGAAATTACTCAAAGGTTCAAAGGCTTGAAGTATGGTCAAGATATTCGCAAACCGCGACTCGCGACTGTCGTGACCTATTGAATATTTTTTTCTTTAATTTTGCAAACAGCTGTGTTTAGCCATCGTTTGCTAATTTATTCTATTATGCTGCTTGTCATCACGAAGTTGCATATACGAACTTATTTATTCGCTTGGAGACAGTGTCGATATGTGCTTTCCAGTTTATGTCTTGATCTAAAGTTACGCCTAGAAATTTAGTTTGCGTAACTTCATCAACTTTATGTATTTTCATTTTAACATTGTATTTAGCATTATTGGATTTATTGAATCGTATATAAACTGATTTTTTAAGATTTATTGATAAATTTATAGTAGACAAAGAATGCATAATGCAGTTGGTTATTACTATTCTGTTTGTAAAGCTTGTGATAGTGGTTTTTCAGATTATTTAGTTCAATAGAAACAGACGTAAACCACTTGGGGTAATTCAGTCGCAAAGTTTTTGCCAAGATCCGCGCGGCCATGCCCATCGCACGGCAGCGGCCGCCCCGCGCGACCTGCGCGCGCACCGGTGACCGTGCGCGGCGCGTACGCGCGCGCACGGTCACCGCGCCGCGCGCCGCGGTCGCATACATATTTGCTGCAACACTACTGGTCAATGATAATTAAAATAATCAAATCTTTTACCATTAGTGATTTGGTTTTCTGAGGCTTCATTTCCACAGCCCGAAGTGGTGGTATCACAGCACAAGGTTTGAGTTTTCAAAACAAGCAGATAAATGTAGAATTAATTCCTGGAAATGAAAATTAGTTCATTAATTCAATTGTTGTATTTTTAATGAGTTATGGCTGTGGTTTTCTTATAAATAATTTTTATATTGATTTATTTATTTTTAAAGTAGCTAAGGAATGTTCCCTTATTTTCCTCATCTGTAGGGGCTCCTCCATACATGGCCAATGCTACACCAGCACTGATAAGTATTGAGCCAATAGCATTGTTTAATTTTGGCATTTGTTTCTTTACACAACAATACACTAGCATGCTGGCTGGGGAGGATGCTGACCTGGAAATAGAGAAATATCATGGTAAGTAAAGCTTGAATCTGCAGACTAAGAAGTGTCAAGAGCACCAATCTTGGATGGTAAATATCCTGTAATATTAAACAAGCAATATTTGTAATCACATTCTCGAAAACGGCTCTAACAATTTTGATGCAATATATGGGTTTATGGGGGCGAAAAATCGATCTAGCTAGGTCTCATGTCTAGGACAATTTGTTTTTGACCAGGTACTAGATTATAACATAACATCACATCTGTATTCCCTGAAAGGTAAGGCAATGGTGTACTTATAGTACACCCACAATTTGCCAGTTATGTAAAGCCCATGGAACGAGGCGAACCTATTGCCATCAACCGAGCACAAATCCACTCCATGCTGCTACTGAGAAATTGCAGATGGAAAATCCCAATAACACTGCCCAAACCGGGAATTTAGCCCAAGACCTCAAGCTCACTAGTAGCGCTTGTAATTACTAGACCAAACAAGGCAGTTATAGATAAGTAAAGAAGACAATTAATTGTTTCTGTGCTGACTCAATTTAGATTGTTATCAACGCATCAAGTAGAAGGTTTTTGTAAAGCCTGAGTCAGCTTTCCTTATTGACCAATAAAGTGATATTTAATAAAGTTATATTTACAAACATTTACTTGGAAAATGATGAATGGGATTTAGTGAATAATATATAATTACCTTATAATCATATGCAATGTAGATGGCACATGCAAGGCATAGACATAGTTGTTAGCCACAGTAGTTATGAAGAAGAGAGTGACTAGCATTACATACTGCTTTAGAGGTATCTTGGGACCTACCTGAAAGAATATTATTAGTAAGAACGGATGATCAACGACTCAATCCAAACATTTAGATTGAGGTGCCACCTTTACATTCATATACCTAACTTTTGAAGTATTATACTACAAAATCGAGGATCAAACATAGAAAATTTTAAAACTTATTAAGTAAGTACTAAATAAGTATTTTTCATTAAGATACGAAATGTGGCACCTCAATCATTACGGACATAATAAATTAATTACATGCATAACAACGAAAAAAAAAACTAGTATAATTATTACTTCATGACAGTGAGGATGTAAATAATCTACTTTAAAAAAAACCCCAACAATTCTTATTAGATTCTATCTCTTTTATTTTATTTAAGTAGGTAACTAGTTTTTCTTAGATAAGAATTACGTTGCTATGTTCATATAAGTTACTTGAAAAATGCATGAAGGTTTATTCAGTCACTCAGTGGCTCCTAAATCTAGTGACTGTTTCAACGTGATGCAATATTAGGGATGCTTTAGGTCTAATAAATAGTCCGAGATGTATAATAGAGAAGTATGGAAGAGAGAGACATGCTGTGCCAACCCCAAATAAATTGGGATAAGGCGAATGATGATGATGATGAAATTGTAAAAGTACTAGAAAAACTTGGTCCACGGTTCGTCTTTGATTTCTGTTCGTCCTGTGGAGTCAGTGTATGTAACTCTATTAAATAAAGTCTTGCAATCTTTGTAATAAAACCCAAGATAGAAGTTTTAAACTTACTTAAAAAGTTATCAACAATATCTATAAAGTGTAATAGTTACGAGTACAAAATACATCAATTTTGTCGTAGCGAGAATAATTTAACGCAAAAGGAAAATAACAAAAATAAATACCATGAGAAATAAGAACTGACGTAGGTAATTATTCCATGTAAATGACTCACCGATCCAAACTTTGCAGTCACTATGAACCCATATAAAGTAATAAAGAAGAATTGTAGAAATGTAACTAAATTAGCGCTGCTAGGCCTCCTTGCCATAAGAATTTCCATAAGAAAAGCGCTAGAACAACATCCTATAAACACATTCACTGTTGTATGCGAGACACCCATGTTTAAAACTTGATCTTTATTCTCATTAGATTGTGCTTTAGTGTTTGCTAACTAACTTTTTGGTGGAATCACATCGATGAAGTATATTAGAATTAATAAAATTGCGGAGTTTTATTTTTCCCGGCGCCCGCGCACCCAGCTTGACACTTCGTATTTTTGACACTGACAATTTATCGGCCATATTGATTGTTGCCACTATTATGACGTGGGGTCAGTCACGTACTCAGAAGAACAACTAGCATAGAAGTAATGCTTAAATAGCAACTGAACTCAATATATTTGTTTCATTTTCACTTATGGAGCCGCTATGATGTAAAAGAAGGACACGTATACAGAAGACGTTTCGACTCAAGGTAACGCTGGACACTTTACAATGGCTGGTCTGGACTGTGCTACCCATTGAGGGCTTGACAGTCTAGCAATGTGGAGAAAATTGAACGGAAGGCGAGCCGAGAGAACCAATGAGTTTAAAATAGGAACCTGATGGGTCGACCCGTGCGACTGTTATTATCTAGCCACGAGCTCCACTAAATGTGGAAAATTACCTTAATAATAAAGAAATCTTTATCTCTTTTTATTGACATAACGGTCCCGCATGACGGGAACCTCGTGAAAGCCGAGAAAGATAAACAAATCAAGCCCATAGTAAAAGTTATTCAGTTCGACGGTCTAAGCACGCGATAAAGTTTTTAGAGTTTATTTTTTAACACCATACAAACTACGTAGGTATTCGTCGAAATATTCAATCCAAAAAAAAAAAAATAACTGCAACACTGTCTCATACACGCCCAAACACGTTGCTTTTTTCCGAAAAAACTGGCATCGCGTTCCAAATACAGCCTCATTTTTTTATTCATGTCACTCCGTCATGGTATACTATCAAATCAATACCTGATACGGTTTTTTACCGTTTTTTATTACGGAACGGTTTTTTATTTCGGTTTTGCGTTGTTTAGTAATAAAAATCGGATGTCGCATTGACGGAGCTTTGACGGGTAGCGCCATCTATTAGCGGTTGGTAGAACTAATATTTGTTTGAAAGATTTAAATGTGCTTGTTTTTTCTTTACTTTTGGGTATCCACGGCTGAGTATTGGAGCTATAAGTTGAGTTTCTTCATATATAACAGCCATATACCGAGTACACATTCAGACTGCGGGCTACTGTGAAATACAGTATTTTAGTCTGTACCTATGAGAAAAAATATAAAAATATATTATTTAGATAGCAGTCGGAAAATGTTAGTTTTAGTTCAGAAAATAACAATATAAATGAAATTCAATTAAAATTTTTCAGTTTCTTTAAGCTGTTTTCTAACACCATGAAAGTAGCCGCCATGTTATTACGTCATACCGCTATGTAAATTAAAAAGTGTCAACTGTCAACAGATCAGCGTATTTATAGTGTTTGTTTATACAGCGAACTGACGTCATGACCACAGAGCAATATGGCGTCCACTGCGTCTAGCGTTTTCGCGCGAAATTTGAAAATGTATAATTTAAATGAATTTTTATGGCACTTATCGATTGAATAAAAATGTTGTGTTTTTTTTGGTGGCTTATTAGCACTATAGAATCTAATTGAGACACTTTTAAAAAATGGGTGTAATAATAATAATAATAATACCCCCACCGAAGTATCTCTACGTTGACGTCGTGGTGGGGCTTGCGCGCTCCGAATTTTAGGTCTGTGCCGGTAGAGTTCACTTTGCCGCAACAGGTCTAGGATGAGGAGCCAGACCAAGAGAGATACAGAAACCCGCAGGGCAGCATGTGGCGAGCTGTTGGGCAGTAGCGACCCCACGGACCCTATCTCCCGGGAGAAGTCTTGTTCCTCACCTCTCGCTTGCCTTTATTGGCCGGCTGGAGTGAACACTGACGAGGAACAGAGCTCCCACCTCTTGCTTGCCTTTATTGGCCGGTTTGAGTGGAGATTCGCAAGAGCAAACGTGCTCGGAGGAAGGAAGTATTCCAGTAAGTGTTTGTAGGGATCTTGACCATCTTCCGGGCTCTGGGATTGTTCTGAGAACCGTGGGATACCTCTCCACTCCTCACAAGCACCTCAGGACATGTTGTCCCCTTGCCGCTACAACACTATGTGCTAGCGACCTTTTCGGGGGCCCATTATTGTGTGTGCAAGTCACCCCCTGCCATTTTATCCGTGTATTATAAAACATTGATCCGGCAGGGGCCATAGTCCTTTCATAGTTCACCAGCACCAGTCCACTTTAGCCACTCAAATCCATAGTCCAATGTCTTTGTTTCCATATACTGCAATAGTCCTACACCAACCGGGGGTTGTCCTTGGGTGCACTTGCATGGTGCGTACAGGGATAATCGTCGGTTGGTGCCTCATTTCATTGAAAGCGTCTAACGGGCCTTTGCGAGTTGGCTTTGGCCCCTCGTACGCCTTCTAAAGGTCCGGGACTCCAGGGTCCCGATAATTGTCAAGATAATAATAATACTTAACCTCTTATATGTATATAACAATGAAATAAAGGAAATAATAATACTATACAAGATCAAATCATCAACACCAAAAACTACAGGAAATTTATCATTAAAGACCGTACCACAACAAACGATAAATGCCGCAGATGCCACATTCAATCAGAAAAAATACAACACATAACTGGAGCATGCACAACACTCACACAGACAGACTGCACTCACAGACACAACCAGGTTGCAAACATTATTCACCAAAAACTAGCACTCAAACACAAAACTCTAGTACCCCTTACTACAAGTACACACCACAAACTATCCTAGAAAATGATACACACAAAATGTACTACGATCGCGCCATACTTACAGATAGGACTATCCACTATACCAGACATAACCCTATAGGATGAAATAAGAAAAATCACTTACTTTATAGACATTGCAGTTCCTAATACCCATAAAAAACCATAGCTGAAAAAATAAGTAAATATGCTGACCTTAAAGAAGAAGTCACAAGAATTTGGAGACAAGAAAAAGTTTACGTTATCCCGATAGTTCTTTCCACGACAGGCGTCATACCCAACCATCTTCTCCGTAGCCTGAAATTGATAGATTTTGAAGAATCCGTTTATATCAACCTACAGAAAGCAGCCATCTTAAACACGTGTTCAATAGTTAGGAAATTCATGCAGTTAGAAGAAGAAAACACACCCTCATCTTAAATACACACCACACGCTGCATTTTCTTGGCTTTTGCACGTAAATGTAGCTAAAACCAGCCTACGAGCTGAGAAAAAAAACGCACTCGAAAATAATAATAATTATAATTTCTGATGTAAAAATCCCCAATACCACTTTGCCCGAACTGAGAATTGAATCCAGGACCTCTTGCTCAGCAGTAGTCCGTCCTAGGTCCAGTAGACCAACGAGGCAGTCACTACCAGAGTGTTGCTTAAGTTATTATCAGAAAATTACCGTGAACATAAAGGTTCATCCCCCGACAGCGCGTGCGCCAGCGGGTCATACGCGCGCGACGGGTTCAGCTTCTTCTGGCACGCCTCGTACGTCACGAAGTGCAGCGCCTGCGGGACACACTCGGTCAGGCAAAGGGTTTCACGTAACAATGTCGCGAGAGGTATGCACATGGGGTACACAGTGTAGCCCATCTGCATACCTCACGCGCTAACAATTGGACCTAGTTGCCAAAAATAAACAAATATTTAATTTCATTTATTCCGTCAGTCACAAATACGAATTTCAAAATACCGATTTTCATAATTCCAAATGGTTCCTATGTTTCTAATCCCAAAATTTGAATATTCCTAACGTTCATGGGCGTACCCAGCTTTTGGCCCAAAGGAGGGGGCAAATCAAAAATTTCTAACATTATTTTTAATATTTAGTGGGTAATTTATTTGTTAGTGATATGAATAAACATGTAAGTAAGCTAGATATTAAGATACAGTAGGTATCCTAAATTGTAGTCTCACTTACAATAACATCACTCACATAAAACAAATTGAATTAATTCGACATCATTTTTGTGCAACTGTTCGCACAGTGCGATCTAAGATGATTAATAATGTTGTTAAAATCAGACTAAAAGTATTTACTTCGTACTTTTTGTGTACTACCCTAACTATACGCTAGCGTAGTCAGTCTGGAGTTTAACTCTTCAAATATATACAGAGATGCTTGCGGAGCGGAGAGGTATTCCAAAGTTATCAGGACAATTCCAGAAGTACGGTCAAGATCCTTACCAGTATCTTACTGGAGTAATTCTTTCCTCCGAGCATATTTGCTCTTGTGAATCTCCACTCAAGCCAATAGAGGCTGGAATAAGGTCGAGGGACACTGACGAGGAACAGAGCTCGTTCTTCGTCAGTGTTCATTCCAACCAATCAATAAAGGCAAGCCAGAGATGAAGAATAAGAGTTCTCAAGGGAGATAGGGTCCGTGGGGTCGCTACTGCCCAACAGCTCGCTACAAGCTGCCCTGTGGGTTTACGTATCTTTCTTGGTCTGGCTCCCCAACCTAGATTGGTTTCGGCAAAGTAAATTCAACTGGCACAGAGCTAGAGTTCCGAACGCACCACGATGGTGACAGCTGACGCTTAGTAATAGGGTTCCGTTTGGTACCCGCCGGGTACGGAACCCTAAGAAAGATGCATGACAATTGATATGGCTATAAATTTTAATTATGGGTCTAACTATAAAATATTACAGCAAAGGAAAAATACGTACGAAAAGCTGAGCCGTTTGGGGTTGAAACACTAGGGCCTTGGAATCCTAGTGCTCATCGAGTATTTCGGGACATCGCCAAGCGGTTGGTAGACTCTTCACGTGACCAGAGGCCTGTCTAATATTTAGGTCAAAGGATCCGCAATGCCAACGCTGCCAGCCTTTGTCTGTCTTCGTCTGCGTCATACCATTACATACCTTATCTCTAACGCCAGTAGCCCTAATCTCCCGCAGCAACCACGGCAGCATGGCATTCGAGAACCGCCGGTCCATTGCCGTGAAGCCCAGGTATGTAACCGAAGTCAACTTGGTCTTCATCATGAGTTAGGTATTATAAACTGCTGAGAGAAAAAAAAATCTGAATAAGTACATGGTGTTAAAGTACGAGAATGTTGATGGAATGGTTCGCTGAATGTTTTATTGACAATTCCCTTAACAGCCCAGGAGTCGTTTCTGCTTGTGGCCAAGTAATAACAGCCGCACGCGCAGGTCAATCGATCAGGTTAAGGCTGGGTGGTTCAGGCCTTTAGGCCTTTAAAACGCTACCTCCGCCTCCCCCAACTGCAGCGTTTGCCGCGGTTGGTCCGAGGAAGGATGACCACCACCAGAGCATGCTAAGCCGGTGGATTGATGGATGGTCATGGATCTTTGACGTTCGTTAAGGGTCGTCAGAAGCCCGAAACCAACCAACAACAACCAGTTTTATCAAGAGGTTTCGTATTACCCACACTCCGACCGAATAGGTTAGGTTAGAAGTGTGACCAACTGTGCGCGAGCAGCGCCGCGGCAGTTGCCGGCGAGCGCTAGAGTAAGTGCTTGAGACTGACACAAAAACAAGCGACCAAGGCTAGAATTTCCTGGTTACTGACAAGACCGGTAAAGGTACGTCCGCTTATATGTCGAGTCCAGTGGTAAATTCGTTCATGTAACTATATTACGGTATAAAACTATATCACGGCGACAGCCATCTTACTGCGACATATTACGTCCACTCATTATGTAGTATAAAGTACTGCTGTTACACATGTGTTTGTTAATACAATCAACTCTGTTTATGTAAATAATAAACGTTATGTGTGCTTTCAGTTATTACAGCCTACGTAAGTAGATATAACCTCAAACACATTTATAGAAGGAATGGATGCGGAAGGCGGAGGACAGGGTGTTGTGGCCTGGAAGAGGCCTATCTCCAGCAGTAAACTGCGATATTCTGGGTTGATTGAAATAGGTTCAGGTGAACAATCCCTACAAAAACAAAAACTGCCTCGATGGTTTTTCGTTCCTAGATAGCATTGGATTCTAGATTAAATTAGTGGGTTATCTTTCTTTTTTTGTTCCATTAGGAAATTTTTAGTAGCAGATTGATTCACAACCATTCAAATCAAATCAAAATCATTTATTTCATTCGACAGTCTTCGGAGTCGAAAATTAAAAGACACATTATCGGTTACCCGCACCCTAATTGTGTAACACATTATCAATCGGAGTTTGAATCATTTTGGAACAAATTGCTAATCCATTGCTTCATATGTTCGAAAGATTTGTCTGCTCGGCAACGTAAATAACGCAATGAATGTTGTTGAACTGTCAAAATGAAACCAACTCCGATCGATAACGTGTTACGCAATTAGGGTGCTGATATGCCTAGTCCCCGACAGCAAATAGCTGTCAAAAGAATAGCAGTCGTCTATTTTGTTTAAACTGTCAATATGTTCGGATTTCGGATTTGTAAACAGCGTTTGTAGGACTCAAGATGAAAAATAAAATATATTTAACAAGGGCTTATTTTTATGGAGTTGTTGGCCGCTCGGAAAATTATGCATTAGGGGTTGAGACTGAATGTCAGGGAGTAAAGTATGAAACATCGTCTCATTGGGGATTAAGTAAGATAGGATTAACACTAAGTGGACAAGATGTAGAATTACGAGAGAGTAAATCAGGGACTAAATTGTCTTTACCTCTTTTATGTTTTATTCGGCCAAACTCCTGCTTCGTTAATATATCATCTCTGCCTTCTCATCCGCTGAAGGCGTGATTTTATGCACCTACTTATAATTAAGTACTTTATTATAGGCTGACAACAATGACGTGAAGACGTGTTTTCCTTCCGCGCGTTGTATAATACAATGGTACGTCACTCATGAGTTACAAACATGTGAACCTTAGTTTAGGGTAGGTAAGTACCTATTTACTATTGTTCTATGTTGTGCGAACTACAGATTACATTACATACGAGCACATGTGTGAGTACTAGGTTGTGTTATTCTGAAGCTACCATTTACTGGGTACGTCTTTATTTGACTTGGATGTGCCCTGGCGGCTAAGAGTGTGTCATGCTCACTGATGGCGTGTGTGTTGGATCATTTAACGAATCCATGCGTCAGGTTCGTGAACGAGCGCTGTTGGTGGAGGCTGGTCATACCTTAGCTGCCACGGCTTGTTTTAATTTAATTTAAACATTTTTATTACGGACGCTTTTAACGTTCTGCATCGTTCTCACATGTATAATTTTAACATGAATGATGTAGGTAACCAATATTTTGAATGAAAACAGTGTCCGTGGAGTTTCTTGCCCGTTCTTCTCCATAGGGACCTACTACGCTTTGGAATGGGCAACTAGCTTCATCTTTCTGACTGACCGACCCCTTGACAATTCAAAAGTGCGTAGTATTTGGTATATTTGAAATAAATGTTTTGCGTTTGAGTTTGAACACAGAGTAATTAATATGGTACGTCACTCATCATGACTTCGAGTTACAAATATGTGAACCTAAAATAAGGTTCACATATTTGTAACTTAAACGCCATATCTACTGCCGATCTGTGACTGAAGTATAAGGTTAGATACAGATGGACGCGATATCAAGACCGACATATACCTAAATTCGCGACCCATTAAGGCTCTTACAGACAGAGGCGATATCGCGTCGCGACGCGATATTGCGATATTATATCCGTAGATCAAGTTCTATGGAATCGCGCGCGACCATACACAGGAGCAGATAACTAGGTTTTGTTAATGAATGAAGCTTATGTAGAAGAGAACGTGTAAAAATAAGGATTAAAAACATTTTATGACTAAGTTTGACATTATTATTTTGTGTAGTCTCCAGAAGTGTTGACATAAGCATTAAGAACTAGCCCAGCGGCGCCACGCGGCCGCACCGCGCGGGCGGGTGCGGTGTCGCGCGCGGGTTGTTGACCCCGTGTAAATCAGCTTTAATATCGTATAATCAAATACCACTGGCACTCGATAAGTGCTTATAAGGCTTTAACAACTGTATTTTACGACTAATGAAAGTCATTTGAGCTGGGCTTTAAAATTATTTTGGAAAAATATTGGTAGGTAGTAATAAACGTACCCACATACTTCTTGAAGACATAATCTGAAAATGATTTCAAAAGTTTTAGTGGACTATAGCTAGTATCTTGGAATGTATGTTGTACTCTAAAATGTATTAAAAATCAGATTAAAAAGAAGGGTATTAATTTGCTTACGCACGTACAAATTCCCGAAACAATACATAAAATTCCTAATCTTAATCGCATGGTAAATCGGTAAATTATAAGTAGGTTACTATTTCCGTGAATTGCATAAACACTATCAGTATTCAGAATCACCAGTCTGAGACAAAGTTGTGTTATTTATTATTATTTGCTTTTAACGTTTTAATTGATGGCAATACTGCTGTTGCTATTTATGGGAATTCCCGATTTCAGAAAGAAAAAGCACACCTATTTAATGTTATCGCATTTTCTTGAGCAGGTTGTTGTTGAGACATTTGAGTACCTACCTATTGGCAGTATTTAATAACCGTGTTTGTATTTTTGTAGGGATCCCTAAAACTTCAACTAACTACTCTAATTCAATTAGCAAACCGTAACAGTGAAGTTTATGCCAATAACTCATTCTCTAATAGATCGGTAACGGAAAATATCGATCGATAGTGCCATTTAGATAGTCTCGTGATCATTAGCAGGGTGACAGTGTACTACAAAATGTTATTACCTGTCAAATAAGTGCTAAAAGCAGTGTTTACGATGTTTAGAGTTAACTTACTAATTAAAATTGCGAGGATAGGAAATTTTCTCTAAGTGTTTACGTTTGATTATTTTAGAATGTGTATCTTTTATGTAAGACGATGTCGATGTCGAAGAAGATGTCGGAAAATATACCGCAGGAACGTGCTACCGGGAAATCCTTCCTTATTCCTTGTCTACATTATAAAGGGACCCTCTACATTATAAACCGACAACTTTGAAAATATTTTTTTATGTGATAGAATTACAAATTAACCATTTTCGGACTTTTTCCTATATTTGTGTTGTGAGACCTTGCTTCTTGCCAAATTTCATGATTCTAGGACGACGGGAAGTACCCTATAGGTTTTGATTTACTTGTGAGTATCAAAAAACGTCGCCTAAACGGCCGTATTTTTTTATTGCGTTGACTTAGAAGTTTGATCTTTTTAGAACTTCAAGGGACCATAGACCTACGTATTCGATGTTAATTTTAGCTGGATACCTTCACGCGTTCCTGAGAAAAACGGTCTGGACAGACTGACAGACAGACAGTCAGACGGACAAACAAGTGAGCCTATAAGGGTTCCGTTTTTTCCTTTTGAGGTACGGAACCCTAAAAAAGCAGTCCAGTGCGTGTCGGGCGACGCACAATGAAGGGTTCCGTTCCGTAGGTACTTAGTTGAAAAGAATTTAAGCCCAAAAACAAACTGAACATTGATATCCAAAAAAAAATATTTTTATGTGATGAAATGATTAGCAGTGGCCCAGTAGCAGTGGTGGCCCAGTGGTAACGGCCGCGACTTATGAGTTGTAGGTCGTGGGTTCAACAAACCCCTACAGGCGCTTCACTTTGTGTAAATTACTTCATCACCACTGCTCTCAAAACGGTGAAGGAATAATTATGGGGGCTACGATACGATGTACGATAGTGTATGTCGAAATTACGTTAAATGTACGATAATTTTGAGGTTTAAGAAAAAAAAACTTCCTATAACAAAACGTATTTATCAGACGAAATTAAACGCAGAAAAAAATCGACAAAATGTCAATGTCAAGTATGTCATCCAACAAGAAAGTCACACTCACAGTAACTGACATTTGACAGTAAGTGTTATCTCTCTCTTCTCTTTCCCTCACATTTCTTTTCTTTCACTTGCGTGCGACCGTGACTCCGCGGCGCCGACTCCGCGTTATTATCCTGTATTCCTTCAATACCTTTCCAGCAATACCTTTATAATTTCTATTTGCTAGTTTACGTGGTGTGGGCAGTTAAATAAATACTTCAGTGATACACTCTGTGGTTGTTGAAAAAAAAACAAAATTTTTATTCAATCGACAAGTGCCATAAAAATGCATTAAAATTTTACATTTTCATATTTCGCGCGAAAACGCTAGGATGCCATATTGCTCTGTGGTCATGACGTGAGTTGGTAGTGTAAACGATCACTTTATAATGTTGACAGTTGACATTGACACTTTCTAATTTACACAGCGGTATGACGTAATAACATGGCGGCTACTTTCATGGTGTTCGAAAACAGATTCAAAAACTGAAAACTTTGAATTGAATTTTAAAAATTATATTGTTATTTTACGAACTAAAAAAAATCAAATCGATCGGCAAATCTAACTTAGAGAGATATGTTGATGATTCTTATGGTATAATAATATTATGTAGGTAACCATATAAAAAAAAAACAAATAACATTTTGAACAACAAATTGCGTACTTAAATATTTGCATGTAACGTACAAAATCTGGGGCCTACTCCCTAAGTCCGTCCATCCGTCAGTCCGTCCGTCTGACGTAACAAGTATAAAAGTTAAGTTTTTCGGACGGGCTTTTAAACACATCTGGAGTATGGACAACTGTCAAATCGTGTTGTCATTCGGTGTAGTTGAAGACGTGCATCACCTGTTGGTGGAATGTATCCGTTACGAGACGGATCGAGAGTCCTTAAAAGAAAGTTCAACTTGAGCAGAACCAATGTAGGTATGTTCCACAAGATCTTGTCCTCTCCTGTGTCTGAAGCCGCTAGAGCGCTGTTTATGTTATTTAGTCGTCAGCCATAATTAGTAAGTAGATGTATTTTAGTTTAGCTAGGTTACGATGGAATTGACATGTACTTTATGTATAAAAATTCCTTAAATAAACAGAAAAAAAAAAAGTTTTTCGGACGGGCAAAAACAACTGTCAAATCGTGTTGTCATTCATACTTCGTTCGGGCTCCGAAACAATCATCCATCCGTAGGTGATACGGAGTAGGAAACGCCCGTAAAGAAGGCCGAACTACGGGCTTCCTGCTTAGGGAGTAGACCCCCTGTTCCGTTCAGCCCGTTCGAAATTTTCTGCCCTCGAATTTAAAGATAAAGATAAAGATAAATTTATTTGCTCAAACATGTGTACACATACAAGAATAAAAAACGTGCATGCAGGATAACAATAAAAACAATAGGTTCAGACATGTTTGCCACTTAATATGTAATAAAATCTATGTCAAAATAAATGCTTCTGTCAGAAATTCCTTAATATTATAATATGCTTTGTCAGTTAGAAATGACTTAAGTTGTTTCTTCAATGGTACATTATTAAGCTTCCTCCAACTTATACCTCCAACTTTATTTTGTGAAATTCTGAATCGATATTTCGAAACAGAATTCCAAAGGTAAGAGGCCGGTCTAATAGACGGTAAAATTGTGCACGTATCGCATAACATAGATAGGACCTAGAGATGCAACGAAGCAAATAATTATGAAGAATAACAAAAAAAAACAGCAATGGATGTTGAAATACTCTAACCAACGACGCGTGTAATCAGCTGTTCACTTCCTGGCTAGCTACAGAGTTCATCGAACTCACCGCATACCTATTACCTACCCCTCCCAACCAGTAATAGACGTTCCGATTTGTGCACAAAAACACAAACATTCATGTACCGGTCATCTTAGTATGACATACTGAATTCACCCTATCAGTTTGCGGAGGGCTGTCCCTTACATCCTGTTTATATAAAAAATAGGAGCTATGTCTGCCAACAAACTGCTTTGCAGTTTGGCATAGTTACAAAATAGGTATGTTGTTCAAAAATTATTTCTGAGAATAAACATTTTTTTTTTAAATTTAAGTATTTAGAATCTAAACCATACAAATCGTAAATGGAAATTAAAATCATTTAGCAATATTATTTCACCCCACACCAAAAGATGTACAGAGCAAAGGGATCTCTGAACTCTGGCGCTCGGTCGGTTGGTTGGAATTTTTACGCGCACTGTTATAGGCTTTCCTGCTAATCTCTTAACTTTTAACTGGAAAACAATAAAACGTCGCAGTCAGTGGGCAGCGGAAAAATGTATATTTTGGTTAAAAAACTCGAATTACTGGGAGATATTTGTGTTGGTAGACGACGTTGAAAGAGAAAAGTTACGGTTTGAGAGATTGAATAATGGATCATGTTATAATGCTCGACATATTTTTGTGCCTGGGAAAGTAAACATTTGTAGTTGGTATACAACATTTTTACTTAAAAGATTTTAAATTTAGAACAGAATCAGCATTATTCTGTTCTTAATTTAAAATCTTTTACCTAAGTCCATGCTAAGGTATACTAGCGATCCGCACCTGTTTCGCACGGTTTTTACGACTTGACAAAAAATCAAGATTTTTTACCTATGTATAAGTATACAAAATATATACTTACACATAAACCTTCTGTAGTAAATTTTCTAAATGGTGGTGAAAACCGCATCAAAATCCGTTGCGTAGGTACTTTAAAAGAACAACGCGGCCACACAGAGAGACCCGAAAAGCGACTTCGTTATAAACTTGAACCGGCCCTGGGGGCCTACTCCCTAAGTCTTTCCATACATCCATCCGCCCGTTCGTCCGTCCGTCTGACATAACGATCCATCAAAAAAAGTATAAAAGTTAAATTTTTCGGACGGGAAAAAACACAAAATCAAAATCAAAATCAAAAGTCCTTTATTCAAATTAGGCTGAGAATCAGCACTTTTTGAACGTCAAAATTACAGTAAGACAGTCCCCACAAAACGACCGCCCTTCACCACTTCCTAGTGCTTTAGCAGGGAAGAAGAAGTAGCGGAACAAACTCCCCAGCAGCACAGCTGTCTGTTCAGTTAGAAGAACTAGATTCTATACAATAGTACCTATGCAAAATAATTTACGCAACACAATACACTAAATTATATTTTTGTCAAATACTATCTACTACACGTCAGGAGTAGGGACAACTGTCGTATCGTGTTGTCATTCATATTTCGTTCGGGCTCCGAACCAATCATCTGTCCGTAGGTGATACGGAGTAGGAAACGCCCGTAACGAAGGCCGAAACCACGGACTTCGTGCTTAGGGAGTAGACACCCTGCTTTGCACAGTTTAAAGGTGTTCAACAAACTCTATTGCGTAGTTTAGAAGAACATTGCGGTCACACAGACAGACACGAAAAGTGACTTTATTTTATATATTTTTATTTTTTTTTTATTTTGGCAACAAACAGTCATGTACTTACAAACAATATTATTTATGAAAGAATTGGTTCCTTACAAAAGACCTATAGTGCCGACAATGTGGTATAGTTCTAAAAATATGTACAATAAACTCGTAACAAGGAAAGACGTGCAAGAAATACATATATTAATTTTTGTGTCAGAACTAATGTTCAATGCAACTTAATTTACAAAGTAATAAGTTTAAATAAAGAGTAAGAGTTGATTACTGATTCGATTAAACAGGCTAGGTCATAATATAAAATGTACCAATATTCAAATGTTGCATTTTTATTCAAGAATAAAAATACGCAGGTATTATGCAACATTTTATATTCTGACCTAGCCTGTTTAATCGAATCAGTAATCAACCCTTATCTACATATATCTATATCTAATAGGTCGGGGAAAAAGTTTTTTCGTATTATAGTATGTATGAACTTGTAATAAAATCTCTTTGGCTATTCTATTTGGATCTGGCTGGTTATCAACCCTGAACACATTACACTCCCTTGTGACGACACGGTTGGCGCAGTGGTTGAGCGATTGACTGCTGCGCAGCATGTCGCGGGTTCGATTCCCGCACGGAACAAATATTTGTACGGCCTACAAGTATTTGTTCCGAGTCTGGGTGTTTTTCTATTTATAATATGTATGTATTTACAAAAAAAAAATGTATATAAGTAGTATATCAGCCATCTCGTTACCATAACACAAGCATTAGGTTGCTTAGCTTGGGACTAGATGGCGTTGTGTGAAATGTCCAAGGATGTTTATTTATCTATTTATTTTACACTCCAGTCGTGTAAAATAAAAATAAATAAAATTTAAGTGTCTGTTTGTAATCTGACAATAATAGCTTTTTACTAAACGCTTAAGAAAGTACTAGGCTCTGCCCGAGACTTCGTCGGCGTCAAAGTTCTTATTCCCTCGACCCACCCCGTCGCATTGTATCGCCTGCCCGCACTTCGTTTTCGCTTAGCGTTCTTTCTGACTTTTTTTTTCATTTTGCTCGGCTCCTAAGCTCCTAAGTAAGGCGTGATGATAAATAGCTTCCTCAAAAATTGGGCTATCAAATGCAAAAATAATTTTTCAAATCCGACTGGTACTTCCAGAGATTAGCGCGTTCAAACATATAAACAAACAAACAATTAACATTTTTATCTGTCTGTCTGTCTGTTTGTTCCAACTAATCTCCAAAACGGCTGGACCTATTTTGACGGGACTTTCACAGGCAGTTAGCTGATGTTATAAGGAGTAGCAAGTTACTTTTATTTTAGAAAAAGGATTAGGGTTCCGCGCAAAAAAATTAAAGCCCATGAAATTGTGAACAAAATCCTATTCAAATAGGGAAGTATTGAATATGAACTTAGAGAGTTGTATTACTGATTCTAATGATTATAATTCTGTAAATACATTTATTTGTTACGGGTGCGAACAAACTTTAATCAACATACATACTAGAGTCTGGCCACACTAACTCTGCAGTGAAATAATGGTAGAATTTGGAAACCTGTATAAGACATCACCGTCTGTACTACGGAAAAAAGTTTTTTTTTTTTTTTTTTTAATTTATTTTAACAAAAGTTACACAAGAGTATTTTACAGATCTTCTGCCAAACTGCAGGACAGTTTGTCGGCAGTGTTCTCGTGGACACAGCTCTTAAGTTTTCTTAACACTAATGCAACACTATAAAAGGTAAAAGGTAAGGGGACACATAGGTTCTGTACCTCGGCTATATCAACTTGCCCGCCATCCCAGCACGCTCAGCGAAAGCAGTAATAAAAACATTCTTAGATAAATAATCTATTATGCAAAAATCAAAAGGCCAAAACCATTAGATCTACATACACGATGCCAAATGTAAAACTTTTTGGGGTTGCCCATTTATTGCATGGCAGAGTTAGCGTGGCCAGACTCTACCTAATACCGACTTGCAAATAAAAACATATTAAATTTTTACTTTTATTAATTATAAAGGTATGACTTGTTATTTATGTACGGTCAGCAACTGAAGTCGGTTAACACGGCTACTTTTTGACATCGTCTAAATTAACACAAAATGATACGATATCCTGCTTTTTAGCATTTCATTTATTAGATAAGAGTTCATTTTCTTTAAAATTTACATCTGTTCCGATTTTAATGAACTATTTTTCTCAATAATTAAGATTTAGAAGACACAAGTGTTAATCGAATTTTGTTGCTAACTGTACAGTTAATTTTAATTCTACATAAATATTGATTATTTTGTTTTTATTTTTTTTTGGCTATTTTCTCGTTCCTAAGGTTAATTAATGATAAGAATACTGAAAACTAACCACATTATATTCAATATTCATAATTACCACACGTGGGCGAATGAAAATCCACTCGAAGTGAGAGCTTCGACATTTCAACATCGCTTCAGCGTTAACTTGTGGTCTGGTATCCTCAATGGCGAACTAATTGGTCCGTTTGAACTGCCGTCCAGACTTGATGGAGAAACATACAAAAACTTTTTGGAAAATGAACTTCCATTGTTGCTGGCAGATGTGAATCTCGAACTCAGACGAACCATGGTGTTGCAAAATGACGGCGCCCGTGTCACTATGCAACCCAGGTCCGAAATTACTTAGATGAAACATACCCCAACAGATGGATCGGACGCAGCGGACCAATTAGGTGGCCTCCACGCTCACCTGATCTCAACCCCATCGATTTCTTTATTTTGGCATAAGTTTTATTGTTCAAAGCCTAATATAAATCAAATGAAATAAGATATAGATCATAATTTAGACTTGTCTTTGCGATTTAATTGGATGCAGTAAAGTGCAAGTAATCGTGTATCGGACGGCCGAAATTTGTAGATGGAAGTCGATCGCAAAAAACTAAAATACAGATCCAAAGACACCGACTTCCGAAATTAAAGTTATTTTTTACTTTCGAGTTTTTTTTTGGAAGTCGGTTTTTTTTTGTAAAAAAGTTTTTTACTGATCCTCATAACTCTTGAACGGGCAAGTATGGGCGCGCGCTAATAGCGTGGAATTAGAGACAAAAAGCCAAAAAATAATAATAAAGCAGTTTTTAAGCAAGACCTGTCAAGACTTGGCCAAATTGTAGCAGTTTCTGTTTCATTCCATACAACAAAAATTGAAAATATTTTTTTCCGGGCAAACTATCAGTTTTAAAGAAAAACGTTTTAAAACAATTATTCATCAGAATGACAGATCTTTCGATAGGTATTTAAAAAAAATCGAATTTGTAAAAAAAACCTCAATGTCCCTCATTATAGCAGTTTCGATCCACCGTGGCGGCGTGCGAAGCAGGGGCGGGTCGCTAGTTAATATATATTTCACAGTTCAATATGTCTGGCAGTCCCAATAGGATTGTTAAATTAAGTTTAAAATTTTTAAATTACAAAAAACCTAAAGGGATTCGCTTGATAAAAGATGAAAGTGAAATTATCTCCGAAAGATGATTATATTTTCGCGATTCTATCAAATTTTCTGAAAGGATTAGTTAAAGGGACCGCACAGTAGGGTGACAATAGATAAAATGAAGTTCTTTTCATAATACATAAGAAAAAAAAGTGAAATAATTCCAGAAAATATAAGTGAGTTGGAATTAATTAGTTCGATTCCCGCACGGAACAAATATTTGTACGACCTACATGTATTTGTTCCGAGTCTGGATGTTTTTCTATCTATAATATGTATGTATTTACAAAAAAAAATGTATATAAGTAGTTTGCTTAATATAAATTGTATTGTATCAACAAGCACAAAACTCATGTAATTATTATTAAATGTGTCAAGTAATACAAATCGAGATAGCCTTATTTACACGTACTTGTTTAAGTTTAAGCTTTAGTTCAATTTAATATTACTAAAGACATATCAATATACACAAAAAATATCATCAAAATTAACCAAGAATGCAACTTGTATCATTCAACACGAAACTTATTTCCCGTCCTATGATAGATAGAGTTAAACCGATTGGATAGAAAAATCAAATAAAATTCAAGCTTCAAGATTGTTTAAAGAACTCAAAACTGCTACATCTCGAGTTGTATCACTTTTCACTAAAGGTACAGAATTGTACAAAACTTGTCAAAAAGATGAACAAAATAGTTAATAATATATGTTTGACACAACGTAAATACATGTATGATACACACACTTACACAGCTTGAAAGCTTGAGGTGTTTTTATAAATATAGTTTTATCTTTGTGTAAACACAAAAGTCAAATTAGGTACTTCTACATTAGTAAGCTTCATAAATGTGGCAGATGTTACTTATTATTCAACAAACAATAATCAGATAATTTAATAAAATCAAAAATCTTGATTTAATGGCGTCAAAACGAGCGTGAAGTGATGATACTAAAGGTATGCGGTGTACAAAATATAAGTGCCGCGAGTTCAGTGTGTGCTCGAAAGTGTCTTAAGTGCTCAACTGTGATCATAGACTAATAATATCGTCGACCGTAGGTTCAATTGAGGTAAGGGACAAAATACGATTTTTCAGGAGAGGCCGACAAAGTTTTTTTTCGGACTAAATCGCCTATAACTTTTTTTCTTATTAACCTTTTTCGGGTCTGATTTCACACATAATCTTGTATTTTAGTGCTCTATCTACACGTGTAACATTTATTTAAATAAATTAGCTATTTAAGAAAATAGATGTCCCTTACAACAACGTATTTTGTTAGTAATGTCCCTTACTACAAGATACTTGGTCAGTATCTTGTAGTCTCGTCCCTTACATTAAATTGACCTCTGCGTTGGATTCAATTTATTTGGTAATTCGTTGAATGGGAAGACCCTTACCTTATTTCAAGTGGATTTTCGGCAATAATTACATCATTTCAAGTTCCTATATTGCATAGTTTTTCAGATACATTGTTATTATGGGGCTGATTCGAAATTTGGATCCAAAAATCATTAGGGTAAGGGACATTTTTCTTAAGCTAGAATTTTTTCATAAACACCATTCGATAGAGCGAAAAATTCTGAACAAAACTGTATACTTAACTCATTTTGGGTATTTTGTCCCTTACCTCAATTGAACCTACGGTCGACGATATACTGAAGTGTCAGTTTTTGTAGACTTCTGCTGGATTAGGTAAGTCAAATACATTTGTCAGTTTTGATGCGATTTTACTTTTGAAAATTCCTACTTTGTAAAATGTATACTCTTTCACATCTTCTCATTTAACTTTCCTCGTCTTAAACCACAAGCTGTCTTGCTCGAGAGAAAACTATGTCACGGTCACGCCACGATTCTTTTAAATAAACCAAACACAACTTTTCATTTTAAAGAAATCTTTTGTTCATCGTATACTCTACAATACATTTACAGTTCCAACGATTTGCAACTCACTTAAGGTAGAATGCAGCATTGAGCGTCCGAAGAAAACGCCTTAAGTGCTCAGCTCAAGTGATTCCCTTGCGTGCAGTTTGGCAAACCGCCAAGCGTGCCACTTCAGTGCTCAGCCCTCGCAAACTGTTTACAGTATGACACACTTAAATAAAACGGTGATTTAAATAAAAAAATGCCGCGTTTAAAATGCAGCGCATGATGAGGTTCTCTTAAGAAGTATCTCATGCACTCGGCGGACGATCCCGTCGGTATTGTTTGGCAGAATGCCACGACTTCGCCACTTTATGGTCAAGGAGAATGGGCGCCAGTTTTGCGTACTTATAGTACTTACATATGTAAAGTAGGATACAGACAGCCAATTTTGAATAAATTGAGTTCGGTATATAGGCTTCCATAAAGACGATTATTACATAGCTCTGTATCCCACTGAAATCTGTACCTATACATTTACTAAAAAAAAATCTTCTAAACTACTTTCTGAAGTCCTCCAGCAAGTTTCCAAACCAATCTCCCGAGCGACGGTCCGAAGTCTATAAAGTAATTGTGAGTGATATCGTTATCATCATATTGGTTAGAACAATTCTAGATACTGCTAAACAGAAACACTCCAGTGTAGCTTGATTTCAATAGATGTATATACGTAATGTTCACCAGATTGATTAATTCTCAAAAAGTCTCCACTACGTACACACGGCTACACATCAAGCTATACATTTCCAGTTTACACTGACCTCTCATTGTAAGGAAATCCTATACAATGCGAGATCAGCTTATACTGGAAATGTATAGCTTGATCTGTAGCCGTGCGGCGTGCGTACAACTTTCCAATAGAAATTGTCGGTAGGACACTTTTGTCGTGAGTAACTTTTTGTTTGTTCTCCGTTTTAGAACAGAAATGTTCGTGAGCTTTTAAAATTAAATTAGGTTTTCCATTCAATTCTTAGTAGCCAAAGTAACGGTAAATATTTAAGCTCGGTTGTGGTGAAAGAAACAAGAGATTCTGTGCATTGAATTGTATTGTATTAACGGTAGGTACGTACCTATTGGAAAGCAAAAGATCCTAGGCTATGGATTGCTTAGTTGGTAAATTACCTACTTTAGGCAGATTAAGTGCCTATGTTGGTATGGCACTTAATCTGCCTATAGTAATTTACCAACGATGGTTCGCGGACATTTGCGGTGAACCATTTTTCGATAGAAAATCATTATATTCGAGATGTTTTAAAGGTGTTTTTAAAATTAAGCCTACTTTTCTTAAGTATTATATATGTGCTACTTGATATCCTAATCTGGTCATAGACCATATATCCGATTAAGTCTATCCCTTAAAGAAATTTCTAAAAAACTTGTAACTTTGCTTGCATGTCCATGGGACAACGGATGCAAACGTTATCTTTGATCATAATTAATGATATACATGTAACTGAAACATTATTAAAACTTTCTCACCTAAAAGCCAAAATATTTAAAGACTCGCTTTCGATCTTCATGAGAATTTTTTTGGTACACTTCAATCGGCACTTGTCGGTACAAGGGTCCTTTAATTGTTTACTTTCGACCACCTTCCCCTTTTTATTCACGAATTCTTCGCCGCTTTTTTTCTTCAATTTCTTTTGGACCACAAGCCACCTTTCTCTATGCGCAAGGCGCTTCTTTCCTTTATCAGTCTAAAAAGCTTTTTTCTGAAACTTGTTGTAGAAGATGGCGAATGAACATGACTTACAGAAGAGATCTCGGATGGTGTACCCATGTTTTCATAAACCTCGTGCGTGGGAAGCGCGTGATTCACAGAAGACATCTGGGATTGGGGGGGTCATTTGCTAATTTTAGACTAACTAACCCCCAATCCTCCCTACTCGCTGGGGTTTTGGCCCAGCGAGTGTTATATAAAAGTTTGTAATTGTAACAATATGGATTAAATAAATTAAAAAAAAAAAAAAAAAATCAAACATCATCATCAAGCTCAGAGAGCTATATAAGAATTCAAGGCTAGATATACTCAATGTCCCAATGATTCAGCACAAAAAGCATTAAGCATCATAATTATCATTAAATAATACGGTATCAAAAACCATCATCATCATCAAGCTTAAAGAACTTTATCAGACTTCAAGGCTAGATATACTTAATGTCCCAATGATTCATATCAAAAAATCTATCATCATCAAAAAGCGACAGGCTTTCTGAGAAGCTGACATTTAAGACAAAATAAATAAGCACCTTCCTTACCCGAAAAAGTGTTCTTGGAAAGAACGTTAAAGATACAATAAAATGGATTTAGAGCTTCCTACTTTTTACTCGCCCGGAAACTTGAGTAAGATTGGCACTCAAGAAAATCGCGCGCCTGCTTTTATTTAAAGGACTACAAAGGGCTTTGTTTCTGCCATGCATGATGCCATCATAGGTATCCTGTATATGGTAATAATAACTGTATGTACGGCTGGTATCTCAAACCGGTTGTCCGGGTCATCCCTCATTAGCTGCAAGGTCCTGAAATTAACGAACTGCTATATACAGAGACCTGTTTATCGTCTGTCTTTACAGTATTGTCGTTTCGCCTTGAAGTTTAAATGGCAATGCCGCATTAAAAAAGTTGGCATCAGCTGTTTAACCAAGGTTTCAGTCATGAGTTTGTTTTTTTACTTGTAACGACGCGTGACAATGTGTCTTGATGGTTTTCTTCGCTATTGCTGCTAAAGTGAGAGTAGCTGATACCAACTTTAGAGCTGCAGTGCCATAAGTGCAAGTTTTCTCTGCGAATACACCAGATTAGGCGGAGCTTGGGATTTGAAATCCGGTTTCCACACATTATTCATATTATGAACTACATTTATAATAGCCACGAGCGATATCATAAAAATAAGTATCGAAATGGATCGGAAATAAAATTTAAATAATTTTAACATAAAATAACAAATGTGTTTACGTTGAGGCAGATCTTGTTCGGAATTTGCCAATGAAACATGAATTATTTTTTGTTAAAACTCGATTCAAGGGTGAAATTTACATAAATTTGTATTTAATTTAATAGGTAGATTGCAACGGTAGATTGAACATTCATTAACAGATAGGCAGTATTACTCTAGAAGTCATTGCTTTCTCTGCTCATCCGGGTACCACATTACCCATAGAGCCAGTATCCTCGGAATAAAAATATACATATCGCCTCTTTGCGAGAAAAACGTGACATTTCAGAAAATGTTTTTTATTATTATTCGATAATTGAATATTTGATTCTACAATCAAATATTCAATTAACACTTTTTTCAAACTTTAAATGAGATTCTACAATCTCATTTAAAGTTTGAAAAAAGTGTTTTTAACACATCACGCTTCCTGTAAAATTGCATTTTTCGAGATAGCACGTTTTTTTCGCAAAGATGCGATGTACACAACATGCGGGTCACTACAGAATACCACGTGACACGTGCCTTATATACTTCATTGCTTCGTCCAAGTTCGTACATCAGGGACATACACGTGCGCCGGTGCAGGCACTGCGCACCTGACCTTTTCGAAGGAAATCACATTTCCACGAACATCCGTACTCAGATCAAATAAAAAACGAAGACATAGCGTCTGTCAACAGTGAAGTGAGGCCGGTTTCGTAAACATGTGCACTTAGAGTGGTGTAGTTGTAGTTTGGTGTAAATGTGCGCGTGTGAGCGTGTATGCACAGAGCGAGGTGTAGTTTTGAGCATGCTTCACTGTACTGTTCGCAGCGCTATGTCTTAGTTTTTTATTTGGTCTGAGAATCCGTATTATAAATTCCATTTGGCGACAATAAAGAATTTTTATTTTTGGAACACAAAAAAAATAATATAGGTACCTAATAGAAGTTTCTGGAAACTCATGTGGTTGGACAATTTACCTCTACAGTTCCACTTATGTATTTATCATCAGCTTTTCAATGGAAAATATTCTTTCAACTAACAAACTCGACAACTTTCGGCGAAATTCGTGTGAAATCGAATTAATGAACTCCACTCCACAAACAAGTTCACGGTAAGCTCGTGTGGATTGTTAATAAAATAAATAGAAAAAATATTAGTCTGGTATTGTTGTTTACTTTCTTAAAATTCGAAGAAAAAACTGTTCGAAAGAAGTCGTGCAAAGTCCTGACTGACAATTTGATTGGTGCGCTTAGACAAGGGACATGACATCCACGACTGTCTAC
Organism: Cosmia trapezina; assembly: GCA_905163495.3. Taxonomy (NCBI): domain Eukaryota; kingdom Metazoa; phylum Arthropoda; class Insecta; order Lepidoptera; family Noctuidae; genus Cosmia; species Cosmia trapezina. The sequence continues at coordinate 5,679,325 of LR991050.1, forward strand.
GATTGTTGTCGACGACACAGGATCGCACATAATGACATTTGCTCTAAAGCTGTGACTTTCAAAGTTTTCTACAGCCACGATACAAAGGTTTATTCTCTACATATTTCGAATATAGTAATATGTTTGACTAAAACAACTGCAATGCCTGTTATTCCTGGTATAATATCAGTATCAATATCAATCACCAGCCAATTATTTGTATAAGCATGCGCAGTGTATTTTTGTCTGGAACTGGAACTGAGAGACTAAGGGGCCTGTTTCACCACCTACGATTAAGTTCCTCTTAACTTACTTGGCAGATAATTTTATACAAATTCTGTTCCATTTTTGAATTGATTCGGTGAGTAGTGGCTATTCGGACATCGTGAAATAGGCCCTTAGACAATAAATCGATGCGAAAGAAAATCACGATAAAAAAACATTGATTAATTATGTTGTGTGGCATACAAATATTTGTGCAAAAATATTTTTTTGCAGCATCGCTATAAACATCTTTCATATTTCATTATGATAAGGATATAAGGAAGAGTACATAAAAAAGAATTTTTATTAAGACACTGCCATGGTACTTTTATTAAAGGTTATTCTATGAAAAATATTATACAAACTTGCTGTCCCCAGAAATTAGGGATTCCTTCCTACTCGTGAATACCGTAAGGGGGATCTTACGAGTAGAAAATATGTATTTTACAAAGATGGAATAACAACGTCCATATTCGATGTTGTGACGTCAAGATCACCAATATGTTCCCTTATGGAATTTCTCTCGCAAAGGTTGAACGGTTTTTGATTTCCATATTTTTATTTTATTTTTTCCTATAATGTTCCACTGCTTGGGCAAAAACCTCCCCTAAGTCCTTCCAAGAATTCTTTTCCCACTCCACCTTGAACCAGCCTTCACGGTGTGCGTTCATGTCATCACGCCACCTCTTTCTGGGCCGGCCTTGGCGGCGCAGTCCATCTTCAGGTACCCATTGTGTGTGAGCTTTTGCCGAGTGGCCATCTTGCATGGGGCTGACGTGCCCCGCCCAATCCCATTTGAGCCTGGCAGCCATCTTGCCTGCGTCCGTTATGACCCGTTTTCAAATTATAATACAATAATTATGCGTCATTAATATGACTGTGTGAATAGCAAAAAAGTACTGCTGAGATTCTAGTATTTTTACACTTACATTTTTAGTTGTTTTGTATGAAAAGCTATAAAACTAGGAGCTAATTCTACAGGGTGTATCAGAAAGGTGTGGAAACTTACGGGTGTGTTACACACCATCAATCATCATCAATTAAGATGTTGGTCCCAAGGAGAAAGTTGTTCAGTTTGATGGTCTGTTCCACACCCTCTAATAATAAAAACCACACCTTCAGAAAGGTGTGGTTTTTATTATACACCCTGAATAGGCTAGCGATTTACAATATAAAAGTAAAACAATACCAAGTGCCACGACATATCCAAGAGTTATACCACGAAGTTTGGTTACGCCTCAATACAGTGTTGCCACGATGTTTGTGGATTATGACAATCAATGCCTTATTGGACATCAATGGCGGCGTCAAGAATGTTACCGTTAAAGCCGATAGTGACACTAAAATATAAATCCAAGATGGCGGATGCAATTTTTTTTTATTTTTTGTCATGGGTGTCATTTTCATAGTTTTCGGGGGTATTAAAGCTGATAGTGACATTAAAATGTAAATCCAAGATGGTGACTGAAAAAAATTTCAAACTTTTGTCATGGGTGCCGTTTTCATGGTTTCCGAGGGTTTAAAGCTGATAGTGACATTAAAATGTAAATTCAAGATGGCGGCTGCGAACATTTTTAATTTTTCATCATGGGTGTCGTTTTCATGGTTTTTGAGAGTTTTAAAGCCGATAGTGGCGTTAAAATGTAAATCCAAGATGGCGGCTGCGAAAAGTTTGTAATTTTACGTTATGGGTGTCGTTTTATTGGTTTTCGAGGGTGTTAAAGCCGATAGTGACACTAAAATGTAAATTCAAGATGGCGGCTGCGAACATTTTTGAATTTGTCGTCATGGGTGTCGTTTTCATGGTTTTCGAGGGTTGTAAAACCGATAGTGGCGTTAAAATGTTAATCCAAGATGGCGGCTGCAAAATTTTGTAACTTTTCGTCATGGGTGTCATTTTCGTGGTTTTCGAGAGCTTTAAAGCCAATAGTGGCGTTAAAATATAAATCCAAGATGGCGGCTGCAAAATTTTTTAATTTTTCGTCATGGGTGTCGTTTTCATGGTTTTTAATGGTGTATAAGCCGATAGTGACGTTAAAATGTAAATCCATAGTGGCGGCTGCAAAACTTTTCAAAATTTTTGTCATGGGTGTCGTTTTCATGGTTTCCGAGGGTTTTAAAGCCGATAGTGGCGTTAAAATGTAAATTCAAGATGGCGGCAGCGAAAATTTTTTTTTTTTTGTCATGGGTTTTGGAGTGTGCTAAAGCCCATAGTGGAGTGAAAATGCGTGACGCTTGGCAGATGCTTAGTTAACTAACGCGCGTATCGCGTTTTAACCTGAAAACACGTGTGATAGTAATTAAAAAACCATCAACAGTTTTAAAGAAGGCGCTATTTTGCATTAACATTTTAATGTTACTATCAGTTTTAAGACCCTCGAAAACCAATAAAACGACACGCATGACGAAAAATAAAAAATAATTGCATCCGCCATCTTGGATTTACATTTTAGTGTCACTATCGGCTTTAACACCCTCGAAAACCAATAAAACGACACCCATGACGAAAATTAGAAAATGTTCGCAGTCGCCATCTTGGATTTACATTTTAATGTCACTATCAGCTTTAACAACCTCGAAAACCAATAAAACGACACCCATGACGAAAAATTTAAAAATGTTCGCAGCCGCCATCTTGGATTTACATTTTAATGTCACTATCAGCTTTAACACCCTCGAAAACCAATAAAACGACACCCATGACGAAAAATTAAATAATATTCGCATCCGCCATCTTGGATTTACATTTTAGTGTCACTATCAGCTTTAACACCCTCGAAAACCAATAAAACGACACCCATGATGAAAAATTACAAAATTTTCGCAGCCGCCATCTTGGATTTACATTTTAACGCCGCTATCGGCTTTAAAACCCTCGAAAACCATGAAAACGACACCCATAACGAAAAATTAGAAAATGTTCGCAGTCGCCATCTTGGATTTACATTTTAGTGTCACTATCAGCTTTAACACCCTCGAAAACCGATAAAACGACACCCATGACGAAAAATTTAAAAATGTTCGCAGCCGCCATCTTGGATTTACATTTTAGTGTCACTATCGGCTTTAACACCCTCGAAAACCAATAAAACGACACCCATGACGAAAAATTAAAAAATTTTCGCAGCCACCATCTTGGATTTACATTTTAATGTCACTATCAGCTTTAACACCCTCGAAAACCAATAAAACGACACCCATGACGAAAAATTTAAAAATGTTCGCAGCCGCCATCTTGGATTTACATTTTAGTGTCACTATCGGCTTTAACACCCTCGAAAACCAATAAAACGACACCCATGACGAAAAATCAAAAAATTTTCGCAGTCGCCATCTTGGATTTACATTTTAATGTCACTATCAGCTTTAACACCCTCGAAAACCAATAAAACGCAATGTGGGTCTGTGAAATAATTAGTTTAAAGTGAGAGTGGGGTTTTATGTTTGCTGGATTTGATATCTGATTGAATTTTTAATGAAGGCGAATATTTCTGGCCGTTTCGAACACTGACAAGTTGCATTTTTATGTACGATAACAGTAACTTCAATTCTGGAAAGAATAGAAAAACAGAAGATGTGGATAAAAAAACGCCGAGACTAATATAAAAAGGATTTCTGACACATTCCCGGGAGTTCTGATCTGGATTCTCTCAAAGAAACATCTCCGCAACAAAAGGCTACTTTTTACTCCTTTTTATTTTAATAGGCCAGTATATTTGTTACAGTTTTATGAAATAATGATTGAGTGATCGGTTACCTATCTTAAGTATTCAAAAAATACAGGGTGTAAGGGACAGCCCTCCGCAAACTAACAGGGTGCATTCAGCTCCTCATTTTGAATCATATTCCACCGGAAATTTTCTCCGGAAAATTTTCATTTTTGTAATAATTTTTTCAGTTATATTTTCTTTATTTCAATGTAAAATTACATTGTCTGTTCGCAGCACTCCATTTATGTAAAAAAAAACAGCAAAAAAAAAACTGAAAAAAAAACCAGCAATGGATGTAGAAATACTCTAACGAGCGACGCGTGAAATCAGCTGTTCACTTTTTGTCTAGCTACTGAGTTCATCGAACTCACCGCATACCTATTACCTACCCCTCCGAACCAGTAATAGACGCTCCGATTTGTGCACAAAAACACAAACACATCAGGTTTATTGGATTCTCATAACGTTCCTGAAATAATTTGATGTACCCGTCATCATAGTATGACATACTGAATTCACCCTATCAGTTTGCGGAGGGCTGTCCCTTACACCCTGTATTGTAAGTATAGGTAACTTCAAAGCGTTAGAAGGCGATCAGCAACAATATGATTTTGAGTTTATCTCTTAAACCCTGACCATATCCCTTGAGTGTCGAACTATAAATATCGTTCAAAGGTCAAGAGGGGCAACTTGTCGCTACACTTTTTAGTTGCGCGGACGCTCAGTACTGTCCCGGCATCAGTGGGGGAGACAAATACATTCATTGCTTATAAACAAAAAAAATATGAGATAAGTTAACCTTTGAATATTTTCAAGTAGCCTTGGTCAAGAAACTTTCATGCGCAAATTTTGAAGGATAATGTTTACAATTTTCCAACTCATTTTGAATGAAGGAATAAGATAGATTTTCGAGATTATTCCCAAGTACTTTGTTCGTTAATTTACCTGTAACTTTAATAGTAATTCTCAAAAATGTGAAATTTTCGTAACTATCGTGGCACAACTTTCGTGGTTATTATGAGCTTCAATTTTTTTCTTGTTCTCGTAGTATGTGTTTCTGTTTGTATGTTTTCTCGTAGCCAAATTAACAGCTTACTTCACCTCAACCTGTGCTGTTTAGCCAATGGGCTAATTGACAGTAAGAAAATACCTTATGAATTTTATTATGTAGAGTGCTTGTCAGACAAAAGTATAAAAAAACCCGTTGTTAAGGCCCTCCAGAAGCTGTTTGATTCCGTCATACTCGAGGGTAAAACGCTGCAGGCATGGTACAGAGCTGTGGTGGTATTATTCTTTAAGAAGGCGATAATGTTCTTCTTAAGAATTACACACCCGTCTCACTTCTGAGCCATGTCTACAAGCTGCTTTCGAGAGTCATCACGATCTGTCTCGCACGCAGGTTTGATGACTTCCAGCCTCCCGAACAAGCCGGATTCCGTAAAGGCTATAGCACCGTAGACTACATACGTATACGCTGCGCCATGTTATACAGAATACTGAAGCCTCCGATTCGATTAAGGCATGGACTGTACTGCAGTCTCGACTATCGGTATATTGAGGTGCTGAAGTGCCTGTACGAAAACGCCACTATGTCAGTCCGACTCCAGGAACGGACCTCGAAACCTATCCTTCTGCAGCAAGGAGGAGACAGAGAGAGGTTATCGCTCCGAAACTATTCACCGCTGCATTGGGGGATGTCTTCAAGGTTCTGGACTGGAAAGGGCTAGGCATCAACATCAATGGCGAGTACGTCACTCACCTTCGGTTTGCTGACGATATAGTAGTCATAGCTGAGACTATGGAGGAGCTCAGTACACTGCTCGATGACCTCAGTAGAGCTTCCGAAAGAGGTCTTAAAATGAACATGGATAAGACAAATGGCATCTCAAATGCCCATGGAGCACCCACTCTCATGAAGATCGGAGACACTACACTGTAGGTTGTGGACGAGTATCTAGGACAAACGGTCCAGTTAGGTACGTCCAACTTGAAGAAAGAGGTCAATCGTTGAATCCGACTCGGCTGGGCAGCATTCAGGAAGCTTCGCAATATCTTCTCGTCTCACATACCGTAGTACCTCAAGACGAAAGTCTTCGACCAGTACGTGTTGCCAGTAAAGACCTGCGGCACTGAAACGTAGTCGCTCACAATGGGCCTTATGAGAAGGCTAAAAGTCACCCAAAGGGCAATGGAGAGGGCTATGCTTGGAATTTTCCTATGTGATCAAATCAGAAATGAAGAGAGCCGCAGTAGAACGAAGGTAACCGACATAGCCCGAAACATTGCTAAACTTAAGTGGCAGTAGGCAGGGCACATTGCTCGAAGAACAGATGGCCGATGGGGCCAAAATGTTCTGGAGTGGCGGCCGCGTACTGGAAGACGTAACGTTGGAAGGCTTCCCACAAGGTGGACAGAGTACCTTGTAAAGGCTGCAGGAATCTGCTGGATTCGGGAAGCACAGAACCGGTCGAAATGGCGGTGCTTAGGGGAGACCTATGTCCAGCACTGGACGTCTTTCGGCTGAAATGATAATGATGTAAATTTTATAGTTTAATTACTGGACCAAAGCTAAATTAGCAACCAAAGTTACTAATAAGTAATAATAAGCTGATCTCAAAACACTACGTTGATCTCAAATACAAGTTGATTCATAAATAATAAGTATTTCATTTTATAAACTTCAATCCACAGGAAATTTATGAAAAAATAAGGTTTTTAAACTGTATTTTGCTTATAGAAAATAAGTTTGTAACTTTTGTGGCGTCTTTCGTAACTTTCGTGGGAACCGAAATTTCAAAATAGAATATCTCTGTAGTTTATGCACCGATTTACATATAATCAAAATTGCACTTATTATTTTTAGAGCATCTTAAATGTGTGTCCATTTATTTGAAGATTACTCTAAAAAAAAAATGTAGGAGTAATATGGTTACAACTCGAAAAAATAGACCGAAATAGACCTTTTTTTTTTTTTTTTTTTTTTTTTTTTTTTTTTTTTTTTTTTTTTTTTTTTTGAGGGTGGGAAATCATCAAATAACTTCTCCCGCTCTGGGTGGAGCGGGAGGGCGTGTCAGACTTTTACTGACTAAAACCCACCCGTGTTCCTTCAGTTGCCTATGCCAGGGCCGCGGTAACCCTTTCAGACAACCCGCGACCCCAGCGGCGTCGGCCCTATTGGGCCCCGTCACTTGCTGACATCTCTTTGAGGCGCGCGTGGAACACGACGCGCCGTCGACTCGGGCCTGGTCCTTACCGGACGGCGAGCTACCCGCTGCTCACCGTCCGCAGGCCCGCGCCTACGGTGGCCGGAAATCGCCCCGCGATTCCCGCCGCCCAGGGCGTCTCCTGCGGCGACTGAGGGCGTGAGGCTGCCTCTCCCTCACGCGTTCCGCCTCCTCCTTCGCGAGCATCACTGCTTCGCAGAAGGAGGTGACGGCCTCCCATGCACTCTCGCTCCGCACCATGGCCTGGACCAGGCTCGGACGCGAGAGATCGCCGCCGCCGATCGCCTCCGTGAGAACACGGCGGTGCTCTGCCCAAGCCGGGCAGACCTCCACTGTATGCTCCACCGTGTCCTCCGGGCGATCTACACAATGGAAACACCCGGGCGTTTCCTCCCGCCTTATGCGAAACAGGAACCTCCCGAAACAACCGTGTCCGGTGAGGACCTGCGTCAGGCGGAAGGTGAGGACGCCGTGGCGCCTCTCTAACCACTCCTCAAAGAGGGGACTTATCGCCGCTATTGTGGCGTGCCCAGCGCTGGGTTGCGACAGTCGCCACATGAGAAGAGGCATTAATCTATATATATATACAGGGTGACTTTGAAAACATGCGACAAAATTTAAGGGGGTGTTCTACGCATCAATATGAACAACTTTTACTATGGGACCAAACTCGAAATCGCGAAAAAAAAATCAGCTGTTCAGTACATTTTGACGAATTATGAATTAGGCGTGCAAAAATTTTATTAAGTTTATACCTACATATTATATTCATATTATATTACTATTATTATTATACATATACTATAACCATAACCATTTATTAACAATTTAATTTATATTGAATATTCTTATGATACTAATTTTCAATTCTTATGTTCCATATATTCCTTAATACTATAAAAACAACACTTCAAATTTCTTTATTTATAAAACTAGATGAAATCGGTGTCTTCCATCCAACTACACTAAATAAAATGTAATTTGCAGGTTTACTCACCAGGTATAAGGAAAATGGCCAGATGGTTAACAAAGAAATACGATTTATAAGTGAAATGAAATGAAATGAAATGAAATGAAATGAAATTGTTTATTCTGTAAATAGGATATCGAAATCACTTTTACACGTCATATTTTTATTTTTTTTTAAATAAGCTAGATGAAGTCGACATTTCCTATCTGACTACCCTGAGAAGAAATGGCGAAACAAACTCAGGGGTCAAAGTCTCTTTTATTAAAGTCCAGACATAATCTTGGTCAGATCATGTGAGGACCATGTAGATCCAGTCTGAAATGGTCTTTTGAGGCACCGTAGGAGGGACGACTAGCTGCCGTACTCTCTGTAGAAGGGACGACTAGCTGCCGTACTCACTGTAGGAGGGACGACTAGCTGCCGTACTCACCGTAGGAGGGACGACTAGCTGCCGTACTCACCGTAGGAGGGACGACTAGCTGCCGTACTCACCGTAGGAGGGACGACTAGCTGCCGTACTCACCGTAGGAGGGACGACTAGCTGCCGTACTCACCGTAGGAGGGATGACTAGCTGCCGTACTCACCGTAGGAGAGACGACTAGCTGCCGTACTCACCGTAGGAGGGACGACTAGCTGCCGTACTCACCGTAGGAGGGACGACTAGCTGCCGTACTCACTGGTTTGGTGTGAAACAGGCTTAACGCAGTCGTCACTATCTCATAAGTAAATGAACAGTTAGTAGTGGAGTTAGTAGACAAGTTTAGAGCTTGCGATCTAGATAAGCACTAATGTTGTCTGAGCGAACCATAATGTAACTACAGTTAGTAGTCAGCCTTCATTCTCAAGTTTGACGACTTTGGCTGCAGATATATAGTAATGTACGTTATCTTCTTACTATGTTATGAAATCATAAAGATATTAAATGTTAGAAATGGTAAAGTGCAGAAAAAGAAGAACAATTTTACGAATGCAAAGCTATTTAAAATCAAGTGAGCATGAGATCCTTCCAGTGGAACTCCCCTCTCCAGCCTCTTGTCGATATAAGACGGTAACAGACACCTGCCCCCGGGCCCGCCTGCCGTCCGCCGCGGGCAGGTGTCTGCCCGCCTGCCGTCCGCCGCGGGCAGGTGTCTGCCCGACCTTTAATTAAAAGTTTTTTAAGGAAAAATGTGATGAATTCTCTTAAAAGTTGAGGATGTTGGCAGTTGGCAGCCAGAAAATGAAACACTTTCATTGGTGAGGAGGCTCGGGCTATTTTTAGCTGATATCTTACTTAGTGTAGGCGGCCTTATTTTTATTGAAATAAGGTTTCTTTTATGACAAATAAAAGAGCTTCAAAAGCAGTGGCCATTGTTTGACATAGTAAAAGAGATCTAGGCGTTTTCCCAGATGCATTAAAATTGTCCACAGTTAAACCGCTGTTTAAAAAGGGAGAACGAAGCGATGTAAATAATTATCGTCCAATAACGCTTATACCTATTTTATCAAAGATATATGAAAAGTGTATGTATAAAAGGATACTTAATTTTTGTGATAAATATAATATAATTCGGAAAGAACAGTATGGTTTCCAAAAACATAAATCAACGACTCTCGCTATCTACGATACCATAGACTCAATTTTAAGTAAAATCAATAGTAATCACCTGACCACCGGGCTATTCTTTGACCTGTCTAAAGCCTTCGACCTCGTTTCACACGACATACTGCTACAAAAGATAGAAAGGAACGGGATAAGAGGGCCTGCATATCAATGGATATCGTCATATCTCAGCAACAGACAACAATGTATTGTGATATTTAAAATTAATGGCAAAAAGGTACTCAGAACGTACAAGTCTGAATATAAACAATGCATACGCGGCGTTCCACAAGGAAGCGTGCTGGGACCGATTTTATTCCTATTGTACATTAATGATATCGTAGAAGTGACCAACCATAAATGTACACTATTTGCTGACGATATTTCAATAATAGTGACAACAGATAAAAAAAAATATACTGTTAAAGACCACGAAAATGACATAAATAACACAATAGACAAATTAATTAATTGGTTAAATATAAATGAACTTAAAATAAATCTTGATAAATCTGTATTTATTCAATTTAATAAATCCAATAATAAAAGACATAATATTAATTTTGACATACCAAAAATAAAGGCTGTGACACATACAAAATTTCTAGGAATAATCATAGACGAAGACTTAAATTGGAAATTACAGACAGAAAGTGTATCCAAAAGGTTAAATAAATTTGTGTATGCGTTAAGACAATTAAAACACATTACCAATTTAAAGACAGCTATAATGACGTATCATGCCCATGTACAATCAATACTACGTTATGGACTTGTAATGTGGGGAAACGGCACAGACCAACACAAAGCATTTGTAGCACAAAAAAAATGCATAAGAGCAATGTGTGGCATGCAACCCGATCAATCATGTCAACCAATATTTAAAAACCTTGGTTTGTTACCTCTACCCTCACTTTACATTTATGAAACATGTATGTTTGTATCAAACAACAAAGATTTATTTAGAACTGCAAATGATGTGTATCCAAGAAATCGTAGAGATCCATTCGGACTCGTATTAAATGACATTCCTAGGGAAGGGAGGTGTTTTACACGTGTCTATGTAGTGCCACAAATTTATCTGACCCGGTAATGGCGGCGATGTTGGTGAACAAAATATGACAATCGTTAAATCAAAAAAAAAAAAAAGTCAGCGTCAGATGAGTGGCACAAAAACTGTAAACATTATACAACAGTAGGTATTGTTTGTTAGATATGTGACAGAAATTACTATGAGTATTTAGTGTATATAAGGACTATTTACATGGGAGAACTTACTAATTGTTCTTGCTTTAGAAGTTTATTACCCATCCAATACATATCGATCTCTTCGTGCGTCGGAAAGCACGCTAAGCCGTATAGTAGATTTTTGTCAGTCGTTACGGGTAGTCAGTTGCCTAAAAGTCTGACAACTAATCTTATCAAGGGGTATCGTGTTACCCAGTGACTGGGTTGTGTGTTAGATAAGCAGTCGCTCCATGTAATATACTATGGTACAGCTCCGTCCGGTTACACTGAAAGCTATAGAGTGTGATTCTCCGTCTACTGGGACGGAGCTGTACCATAGTATTTTACATGGAGCGACTGCTTATCTAACACACAACCCAGTCACTGGGTAACATGATACTCCTTGGTAAGATTAGTTGTCAGACTTTTAGGCAACTGACTACCCGTAACGACTGACAAAGATCTACGGCTTAGCGTACGTACGGTCTTGCGTAAGAGCTAAGAGCATCGTAAATGCAGTTATTATCGGGACAGACGAGAAAACATTGTTCAGGCGTGGATATAGCGACAATCTTATCTGCAATTCTGTCGCAGATCATACAAGATAAAGTTTCGATTCATAAAAACTTTTTTGTTTATCTGACTCATCGTTTGATTCATTATTTTTCTTTCGATCGTGACCCCCAGCTCTTATGGGACTTTCCGAGTACCCTTTAATCTTACACTGAGATTTATATACTCCCGAATTACTGGGAATTTGAGAAACCCAATTTAAAGAGAGACAAACCACTTTGGAAGTGCGGCTATTAATACTCATCTATTTCACCGCGTAAAATAAAGCGGTCGCTTGCAAGTTTCACTACTGTTTTTAAGGCAAATTTTTCAATAGTCAGATTTAAACTCTTATCTGAGAGAATAAATATTTGAATTTGACAGCTTTTGCATAGAAAATATGTCAAACTGTCATATTTATTCTTCAGATAGAGTTATCTGACTAATGAAAAATCAGCCCTCCTTTTGTCCCTAAGGCTGTAAACAATGTACTAATTTATAAACCCAAAACCCTCGGGGGTGGGGGGATTAGTTGCGAACCACACAACTACTGATGATGCTTGGTTTTCCATCGGATGATGTTTTATTACGTTTATATATATGTGATATAAGCTTATATACCTATTATGTAAAGGTTTTCCTTATGCACACACCGGTGTGCATTTGACACATGAGGGGTTAATGCGCTACTGTTTCTTTGGCCTTTTCAATGATACAGGCGGCTAACAGGAATGGCTCTGAGGTCACGAAACATATTTTGGCGGTTCGATTTCCGCAAAATTTCCATACTTGGTTATTTTTGCGTGATGAAATTGTGTTGGCCTTATTTTTACACTACAGATAATGCAGAACAGAATAGAATACTCTTTATTATACACCATACAAATAACAGATATACTTATTATGTAGTGTTTTTTTTTTTTTTGTAAAGATTATACCGATAAAGCCTTGCTTCTCATTTTGCTTGAGGTAACAGATTGTATAATTTAATTTTGTCAATTCAGGAAAAGATTTAGGGAAAGTTCTTAATGCTCAAGAGCATTAAGCTATACACACAACAAAACTTAGGTTTTTTGGAACGAAGTTCCTTAACGCGGCTTGCGGTAGGAGTTAGTTAACTGGTCGAAATCGTCACGTAAGGAGAAAGCGTTATGCCCCTCCATGCGACATTCTCTCTCTCTCTGTGTCTTTCTACTTTAAACGAGTGTGTTTGTTCGTACAAGTATCGAGATTCGAGCAGACGAGCGTTGTGCGCGGAACTTCGGTCTTGAAGGGGGTCCCCCGACCGTCACGTTTTTTAAATGTTTTCACTCTGACTTTTTCATAAGACAAAATAGACTAAAATCAGTCTAGGCCCACACAAAAAGAAAAATATATTCAGCTCACAAAGTAATTCACCTAACTGTCAAATGATAAATCCATGTGAAGGCCGAATTAATATTCAGGACGGGATTTTGATACGTCAGCCTTACTATTATAGTTTCAACAAACAAATCTGTTTGTGTAACTTACCATGTGTGAAGAAAAGAAACAATAAATCAGCTAACTAGGACAATTGTACAGGCAAGGCAAGGCAAGAGATTAGTCTGAACAGACGATCCTGGGCCAGAACTGTCTGACTGTGGTATATGTGCACATATCCTGAAACAATTCTCATCAGTCTTCAGGGAGTAGTCCCTCCGTCAGTCGAAGGTGTGCAGACCCACAAGCCGATCACCGTAACAGCACAGTACAGTATCTTCATAGGAACGGCCGAAACGACGCGCTTCTAAATCTCAGTCAGTCTCAGTTACGCAACAGTTCGAGTGCGCAGCAGTTACGCACGGACGGACACGTATTTATCTACCGAACGGCCGTAGTTAATTAATTCAAGGTCACTGCTCAGATAAACTACTGCAGCTTTATGCGAAAGTTTGGATGGCCATCCATCCAAACTTTCGCATTGTTGTTACTCAATCACGCCAGAACGGCTGAACGGATCTAGATGAAATTTGGCACAGAGATAGATTATAGTCTAGAATAGCACATAGGCTATAAATCTAGCTTTTTTCACGATATTTTCCTTCACCAATGTCAGTGATGTTCAAGATAAACTAAGAAAGTACACACGGCTACACATCAAGCTATACATTTCCAGTTTACGCTGACCTCTCATTGTAAGGAAATCCGATAAGCTTATACTAGAAATGTATTGCTTAATCTGTAGCCGTGCGTACATAATGAATTGAAAAAGTCATATGGGCCTTGCCTGGATTAATTAATTAATTAATTATTCCTTTATTTCAGGCAACTGTGGCCCATACAAAATACAATACACAAATACAAAAAATTACAACATAAAAAATGTATAAGTACTAATACATAAAAAACAAAACTAATAAAAAAAATAAAAAATGAAAAAGCGTTTATTTTGTGGCGAAATCATATTACAAAAGTTTAAAACTGACACACACCGACCGGTTTATAAACTAAGACACACGAAGTGACTGTGTCGTATAGCCTACCGCGAAAACGTCCGTAGACTTCACCCTTCGGTCAAAACTCTTCCTTTAGCAACGTGTCGAGATGGTGTGTCGGAACCCGCACCACAAACGACTTGAAGTTGGTGTTGTGACGCGGTTCCAACTTCTCGACTCTCAAGGTCCACTTAGTCTTCACCTTCATGTACTCCACGATCTCCTCAACCGTCGGGACACATTCAGCAACGTCGTAGGTATCGCTGGACGTAGCAGTATATTTTGTCCTATCAGTCCAGTACCGCATTGATTGCGTCAAGTAGGCTTATTCTTATGATTAGAACCTCCTCGTGCATTGGGACATCACAATTGCCCACGATTTTGATAAGGGTCCTAGAACCAAAAATTTTAAGACATGTAACATGAACCCGCACTGGGCCGCGTGGTGGATAATTGCCCAAACCCTCTCACAGCGAGGAGGCCTGTGTCCCAGCAGTGGGAACTGACAACCAGCCTTGCCAAGGGGTATCGTATTACCCAGTTACTGGGTTGTGGAGATCAGATAGGCAGTTGGTCCACGTAAAATACTGGTATGCAGCTGCATCCGATTAGACTGGAAGCCGACCCCAACATAGTTGGGAAAAGACTAGGCAGATGGCCAGGTCTGTGTCCCAGCAGTGGGAACATAGGTTGATTATGCTATGCCCCGACCTTCGCAGCTTGGCTGTCTGCCAAAGGGCTGCATTTTTAGAGCCGTAAAAGCTTGTTGGAATTTTCACAAAAAACCTGTTACTCGCTGCTGTCAATGGGGAAAATCATCATCATCATCATTTCAGCCGAAAGACGTCCACTGCTGTACATACTACATAGGCCTCCCCAAGCACCGCCACTTCGACCGGTTCTGTGCCTCCCACATCCACAATGTGGACAATATCATCATCTCATCATCTGCCTAACAGGATGCAGCTGAATACCAGTATTTTTAACCGACTTCCAAAAGGAGGAGGTTCTCAATTCGTCGGAATATTTTTTTTTTTTTTTTTTTTTTTTTTTTTATGTATGTTCCCCGATTACTCGAAAATGGCTAGACCGATTTGGATTTTTCTTTTTTTGTTCGAAAGGGTATACTTCCCAAGTGGTCCCATGATCATCAAATCAGGATCTGATGATGGGATCCCATGGAAATCGAGGGAAACCCTCAAATTTTATGGGCACACCTATATCGATTTCGGTATTTTTTATAGTAACTCGTGCATTTACTCTCGGAAAGTACCATTCGGTGAACTGGAACTGATGATGAAGACCACAGAGGGCCATCGGAAATACTCAATTATATCTAAGTATATAACAGGTTGCGATTCGATTACTTTAATATGGTTTATAGAAGTTAAATAACGGTGAGTTAGATTCAAGTCGCTATTTAAAACGTAACGACCTTTTGTATTATAGGTACTGTGTTGAGGGCGAGCAAGAGCGTTACTTATGTTACGTCCCTAAAGCGTTTCGTTTGAGCTTGCTACGTGTATTCCACGACGAACATGAACACTTGGGTATAGACAAAACTATTGATTTGATTCTCAAACACTTTTGGTTCCCGGGTTTGAGGCGATTTGTTTCCAAGTACATAACACACTGCGTCGTATGTATATCGCATAAACAAGTACCCCGAGCCCCCTTACAGCCGATATCCTCTTGGCAAAAGAACCCAATACCGTTTGATACAGTACATGCTGATGTACTCGGTCCGCTTAGAGAATGTAACGGATTTAAGTACGTACTCATAATAGTTGACGCGTATACAAAGTATTGTTTGTTATTCAGCCTGTACAGACAGGATTGTGATGAGTTAAGGCGGGTGATAACTCAAACTATATCGTTGTTTGGTACTTTTAAGCGATTGGTGTGCGAAAAAAAAATCAAAACTTGTATAGGCAACACCAAACTCATCTAGTACATGATTTATTTTTGACGTCTAAGTGTTTTTTTGGAGTAATTTACAGAAATAAATAGCATTTATCAAGATATCCAGATCTTCAGCACATTTTTTTAGCCATTAAAAATGTGCTGGAGGACCAAATTAACGAAATTGGAGGATTTTTTTAAACGTAAGAAGCAATGTTTTAAGAATCCAAAATGAAGGATTGAGATACGTAATTGGGGTGCTAGTTGCATTACGAAGAATTTGTTAACTATTAAGAAAAACAAACAACCTTTTATCTTATCCATTTCCTCCACTTCCAGTATGGCTTCAACATGGTGATCCAGCATCGTGAAGCGATCAACAGTATAGCTCTCTCGCTAGTCCACCACTCCCTCCGTACCAAGGCTTTAGTCCTCGAACTCCTGGCGGCCATATGCCTGGTGAAGGGCGGCCATCAGATCATCCTGTCTGCCTTCGACAACTTCAAGGAGGTGGTCGGCGAACCCAGGCGGTTTCACACGCTCATGGAGTACTTTATGAATTATGATAATTTTCATATTGAGTTTATGGTGAGTTCGTAAAAACTTTTAATGATTTCTCATTAGCATGTCAAGATTCAATTTAAATGGGTTATAATATATTTTTATTCATGAGTTCTAAAACTATTAAAAAACTAAAATATGGCGTCGAAAAATTCCTCCGCATCGCTGTCGACTGGTAAAGTACCCAAGAGACTGTCGGCATTGCCACGTTGTATGGCAATGCTAAGCCTCTGGCCAAGGTAAAAGCCAGCCCTTGGGTCACGGGAAGTGTCAACGAGCCGTTTGGAGATTTCTTTGAACAAAACTATGAGTACTCGGACCTAATTAGATGTTAATTAATTTTGATTATCATTATGATAAAATTTTATACTCGAAGTGCCCATGTGGCCATGGTAGCAATTTGACATCGACAATGCCTTTATGTCGCAGGGTGGTTTTCGTAGTTCGATTGACTGCACATTAGTAAATCATTAAGTACTTCACTATGTAGCAAAATAGTGTGTCAATACATTTCTCATTTTGCTTTGACACATACAAACAATGTCATAGATAAAAAAAAAGACTAGATGAAGATGTTGCAGAGTTGCGCTGAGACAGCGCAAAAACGGTATTTATTATAGTTTTACTGTTTATTATCTTTCAAAGTAATAATACTCATAATATGAGTAACAGTGCCACACCCACATGAATATTACTTTTCATCCAACAGGTGGCGTGCATGCAGTTCGTGAACATTATAGTTCATTCAGTGGAGGACATGAACTTCAGGGTACACCTGCAGTACGAGTTCACAGCGCTTAAGTTAGATGATTATCTGGAGAGGCTACGGCTGTGTGAGAGTGATGACTTACAGGTAAACAGTCTGCCAAAGTGATGACTTATAGGTAAACAGTCTGCCAAAGTGACGACTTTCAGGTAAACAGACTGCCAAAGTGATGACTTTTAGGTAAACAGTCTGCCAAAGTGACGACTTTCAGGTAAACAGTCTGCCAAAGTGATGACTTATAGGAAAACAGTCTGCCAAAGTGACGACTTATAGGAAAACAGTCTGCCAAAGTGACGACTTTCAGGTAAACAGTCTGCCAAAGTGATGACTTATAGGTAAACAGTCTGCCAAAGTGACGACTTTAAGGTAAACAGTCTGCCAAAGTGATGACTTATAGGTAAACAGTCTGCCAAAGTGACGACTTTCAGGTAAACAGTCTGCCAAAGTGATGACTTATAGGTAAACAGTCTGCCAAAGTGACGACTTTCAGGTAAACAATCTGCCAAAGTGATGACTTGTAGGTAAACAGTCTGCCAAAGTGACGACTTTCAGGTAAACAGTCTGCCCAAGTGATGACTTATAGGTAAACAGTCTACCAAAGTGATGACTTACAGTTAAAGTCTGCCAAAGTGATGAGTTACAGGTAAATAGTCTGCCAAAGTGATGACTTACAGGTAAATAATCTACCAAAGTGATGACTTACAGGTAAACAGTCTGCCAAAGTGATGACTTACAAGTAAACTGTGCCAAAGCCTTTAGGTGCGTACCTTTTAGAGTAGACTTCCTTTCTTCTGTCACTGGGAGGAAATCAGGAACTGGGTTATCTTTCTTAATGTATCGGAGTGAAGCTTAGTGGGAGGGGGTGTGGTGGAGGTTTTTCAAAGCTTCCTCTCTCCTACTATTTTGCTGAGGCAGGACAGGGTCCACAATGTTCACATAATTTTAAATTACCACCTAAGTATACATGTGGAATGCAAATAAGTTATTGAGTATTGAGGACACCTATCTTGTATTATGCGCCTTCGCGAGCCTCTACGAATGATGCGGATTAAACTTGAGAGAAGGATGGAGAATAATAATGAATGGGGAGTTGAAGTACTCATTACTCAAGTCTCGTGCGTGTGGTCTTGCTCTGCTAAACAAACCTCAAAATTAATATTATTATGTAGATTCCTATTTTTTTTTAAATACAGTAGAAATTGGAATTAAATAGGTACTGTATCAATCTGTCTAGCCTTTTCTCAACTATGTTGGGGTCGGCTTCCAGTCTAACCGGATACAGCTGAATACCCGTATCTGACCTCCATAAGTTACTGAGTAATACGATACGCCTTGGTAAGACTGGTAGTCAGACTTCGGGCTTCTGACGACCTGTAACGACTGCTAAATATCCACGAATAACAGCCGGGACCAACGGCTTAACGTGAACGTTGGTTTGATTATAAAGACTGATTTCGCTCAATTTCTGGTCATGTAACCAAGCAAGTAACCTTTTAAAAATATTTAGTTTGTGTCCCTTTCTAACTAAAACCCCATTTACGCGGTGCAAGTTTCTGGAACGTTCAAGAGCAATGATCGCATGCCTTAGTAGAGCACGTTCCATTATTACCATCCAAGAATTGCACTTCAAAGACATTCCATACTTCACAGATTATGCGTTAGAAAAACGCACGGCAGTGCGCGCAGGGCCTAATACTGACTTGCAAATTGCAAAAAACGTAAGAACATTTTAATTTTGCGGGCTATCTTGGCGCCTTCACCTTAATCTATCAAAAAATAAGGAAAAATCAATTATTTTAACAAAATCGATTATTTTTAATAAAAATCGATTAAAAATAATAGTATTAACTAGACAAAACAATCGATTAATTAATAATCGTTAATGGAATTTGGGATTCTGTTTTTAATGAATTTAAATGTTTGTTAAAATGAGTCAGCTTGGCTTTCAAGCTGCCACGTGCTGCTATTAATTGTTTTAAGCGATTTTCAGACATTTTTATCGAACGCGTGCATGCTGCGTGTAGGTTCGAAGGTAATGTTAAGTGTAGTGAAATGTATTAAGTATAGAGATGTCTGTAAGCTTTGAAAATAAGCATATCTGTGAGTGAATAAGGCCAAGCACACCCCCGCCCACGAAAAAGGCGCCGACTCAACAAGCACAAAACGAGGCAAGAACACAGTTGAGTTAAAAGGTTAATAGAGAGGAAATCGGAACGAACTCACTCAGCTACAGTCCCCAAATCCGTTTTTCTTTTGTTTGTTTTGCGTTTGCTTCGTTGTAGTCGTACGTGAACAAGATGGCGGAGTGGTATTCCTTGATTTTCTTTTCTCCCGGTAGAAGGACCACTGTTCCGGCTGCTGCCGCTGTGTTATTAAGGCTTCGAAATAATGGACTTTTAATATTATTAGTCTGGTTTATATTTCTGATAATTATGATTTACAAAGTATGTAAAATTATTAATTACGATGAGCGACGTCTCATGGTCGGACGACAACTGACGTGGGCGCGCTGCGCCCTGCGGCTCGAAGCGTGGTTTAGCTCGGTGTGTAAGTGAAATGGCGTCATGGCTGTCTAGTTTAACGCGCGAGATAGAAGACTCTCACGCGCACCGGAACTAAACGCGCTTCGTTTTAATGTAGATTTATGACAAAATCCTATACTTAAATAAATTTTTAGCTTAGTAAGTTATAAACTTTTTAAATACCTTCGATTTAAAGTTAATTGTACTGCACAGTAAGAAACTGTTTACGTATAATCGTATAAAACAAAAACTAGACGGTGCTACTTTGGATTTTTTCCTTTCGAAAAAAAATCAAATAGGTTTCGGTTTTAGTACAGCAGACAATATAGTCAAATGACACATATGTAAAATCCATATATTTAACCATATGGGTACATTTGGTTTTATAGGAATTTAACGACGATCTTGCTCCCATTTTGGAAGTCGGTTACAAATATAATTTTGCTGTCTTTATCGACATCCACGTGGTTCAAGAGGAGTAAAACCTATCCCTTGCCCTGGTGCACACAATCAAAATGATGATGAGATTCATGACTAACCTTTAGTAACTTAAGTATCTATAGGTACCTAAAATTACACCTGTGTTCTCTTTTAACTAATTTTAAATTCTCACAACTGTTGCGACCAATAATATTCCTACAGGGTATATATATAATGTGGAAATTAACATTGTATAGTTTGTTGTTATGTGTGACAGACAGAATACATTGACCTACAGTCGGTAATACTTCACCGCTAAAGGTTGATAGTTTGTGACTACTTTTCTTTAAACTACTCAATGGCAAATTAAGTTTTTTATAAGAGTTAAATGATAAAATGTTAGTTTCAGCACCTGTATCAAGTAAAAAGTCTACATTCTTACTATTTATGGACAAAGTTGTATGATAAGGGTTTTTTGGCTGAAAGAAATCTCATTAGTGAAAAGACTATTTAGAAAATAAGTATCAGTACCGCAATTGACATTAGACTATTGTAACTTGTACAAATTATAAACAGACCCACTAAAAAGCGAGAAATAAAAACTTTTTAACAAAAAAAAACCGACTTCCAAAAATCACTACAAAGTGAAAAATAACTTTGATTTCGGAAGTCGGTGGCAACAAAAAAGGAAAGTAAATAAAAAACAATAGACACCGACTTCCGAAATCAAAGTTATTTTTCACTTTGTAGTGATTTTTGGAAGTCGGTTTTTTTTTTGTTAAAAAGTTTTCTTAAATAACTTCAAAACTATTTATTTTAAAATTATAAAAAAAATATATTTGAGACCCTCACAGTAAGACCTTTTATTCAAACAGTACAGTTTGCCAAACTTTTTTTTTAATTGTACTTATTTTACCCCAAAATCCCACCCCCATATTCAAAATTCATTTATTTACATTACATGTCCGTGTTTGGGTTACTAAAATACATATGTGTACAAAGTTTCAACTTAATCGGTTCATTAGATTCGGAGCAAATTGGCTGTGACAGACGGACAGACGGACAGACAGACAGACGGACTATACTATTATAGATAGTTCTTTAATAGTATAGTCCAAAGCGGCCTCGCTTTTCGCAATTTATTCTTATCTTTATCAATAAAGCCAAAATTCCAAAGCAAGTTTTTCCATTTTTTTATTTTTTTTTTAAAAATATACCGTTTCCCCCCACCCCCCCCCCCCCTTAACTCCGAAGTTTGCAAAGATAAAAATCTGAAATTATTCTATGTGATAGGAGTTTATGTAAAGATTACAGGAAAAATAAAACGATGTCTCTAAATAGCACACTTTTTCAGAAATCGGGACGGAACCCTCGGTGCGCGAGTCCGACTCGCACTTGACCGGTTTTTTTTTTCTTTGATATATTTATTTTTAGAGGGAATTACCAGTGACTTATAAAATCTAGTCCTGGTATCAACTATGAAGTGAGTAAACTCGCCAATTAATGCTCGTTTCTTATGCACAGAAGCGAAGCCTGCAGTGACTAAATAACAGGGCGCTATATAGGAAAATTGACCGAGGCTAGTTGCTTTAATTAACATATTATTGTGATAGTATGATGAGCTCGTGCCTAGTAATAACAGCCGGGCACGGGTCGATCCATCAGGTTAAGCCACGCTTGCCGGTGTTGGTCCGTAGATGGGTAACGAACACCACTACATACTGAGACTCCTCCCGGCTTCGGAAAAAACGTTAAGCCGTTGGTCCCGGCTGTCATTCGTGAATCTTTGACAGTCGTTACGGATTGTCAGAAGCCCGAGACTCTGACAACCAGTCCTAGCAAGGGGTATCAAATTACCCAGTTACTGGGTTGTAGAGGTCAGATAGGCAGTCGCTCCATGTAAAATACTAGTATTCAGTTGCATCCGGTTAGACTGGAAGCCGACCCCAACATAATTGGAAAAAAGCTAGGGAGATTGATTATTATGATTAAACTTTTTAAACTTTCGCGATTTGTACACATTCATTTGCACATCGAGAACGGGTCTTATCGCGATATTCCTTTTTACTAGGTAAACAGGTACTTACTTGTTTCCCGAGTATTATGATAGATGTAGAAATCTCAACAGTTTCTTTTGCATAAAAATCCACGATTTTACATCAACTTTTTTAATTCCTTCAAGATGCCAAATTACTTGTGACGTCTCACACACAAAATACACACACTTATGTTCTCACTAAGAAATACCTACTGTGCTAGTATAGACAAATGTGTCAAGATAACATTTTACGGCATTTTACCGCAGTAAACGGAGAGGCAGCTTTTAAGGGAGACGCCGCGCGGAATAACAATGTTTATTGTACGACGATCGCAGATGGATTGTCGAATCTGCTGTTTTACATAACCGCTAGCCGTTATACAAAACAGCTCCATTATGTAAAACAGCTGAACGACGTTTAGCGATTTTCCATAATAACTGAACTTTAACGCGCGGAATTGCTTACGTTTTGCATCAATTAATGCATCGGGTCTACGATTAGAAGTTATTTAAAAAGCGTGAAATGAAACGTCAGATTGAAGATTTTAGTTTTGGTCGTGGCTGTGTGTCATAGCAACACTAATGGCGTCCAATATAAATAAATAAGTAATATGAGTGAAAATGACCCCAACAAAAAAAAAACCGGTCAAGTGCGTGTCGGACTACGCACAATGAAGGGTTCCGTAGCTGAAAAGAATTTATCCCAAAGACAAACTTAACATTGAGTTGAAAAACATGTTCTCCCATTGCATAAATTTAAGTTTGTATTCGCAAAAAACTATTCATAAACACAACATCACGCCTTGTTTTTCCAAAGGGTTGGGCAGAGGTGTACCTATAGTACACCCACATTTTGCCAGAAAAAGAATTTTTTTATGCGATAAAACTACAAATAACCAATTTTCAGACTTTTTCCTTTACTTGTGCTGTGAGACCTTGCTTCTTGCCAAATTCCATGATTCTAGATCAATGGGAACTTGGGAAGTACCCTACAGGTTTTGATTTACTTGCGAGTACCAAAATATGTTGCATAAATGGCCGTATTTTTTTATTTTGTTGACTTAGAAGCTTGATTTTTTTATAAATCTAAGGGACTATAGACTTACGTGTTTGATATTAATTTCAACTTGATACCTTGACGTGTTCCTGAGAAAAAAAGCCTTGACAGATGAGATACTTAAAAAAAAAATTCTACGTGATAAAATTATAAATTAACAAATGTCGGACTTTTTCTATTACTTGCGCTGTAAGAACTTGCTTCTTGCCAAATTTCATGATTGTAGGTCAACGGGAAGTACCCTATAGGTTTTGATTTACTTGCGAGCATCAAAATATGTCGCATAAATGGCCGTATTTTTTTATTGCGTTGACTTAGAAAGTTGATTTTTTTAGAGCTCTAAGGAACCATAGACTTACGTATTTGATATTAATTTCAACTTTATACCTCCACGCAGTCCTGAGAAAAAGGTCTTGACAGACTGACAGACAGACAGACAGACAGACAGACGGACATCGAAGTGATCCTATTAAGGGTTCCGTTTTTTCCTTTTGAGGTACGGAACCCTAAAAACAGTAATAATGTGAGCAATTTTAAGATAAAGTTTTCAGAGCTTTATGAAAGCTCAGACAAAATAAAAATCCAGACAGAGCTGCGAATAATACAGTGAAGCATGTGTAAAACTACACCTTGCTCTGTGCATACACACTCACACGCACACATTTACACCAAACCAGGTCAGGTGCACTCCGCATTTTAGGTATGAAGCTACAAGTACGCGGCGGGCTCAGCTCACTGGGTATTCAGTGTGGGTGGCTGCGCACCGCCGGGTCTCGCAACAGTTCCATACCTAGTCACGCACCGCATCCTAAAAGAAGACAACCCTAACGAGGCAGAAGGTATAATTGTTACGCGACAGAAAAAGTGGCAATTTCAAGGTGAATATAACTGTAGGTAACTAACGCTGAGCGATCTGAATTGCACTTTATTGTGTCGTAGCAAGAGTCGCTATTTAAATAAAAGATTTTGCGGAGTGAATCTTATTTACTTGTACTATTATGCATTCTGTGACCAAACTACAATTAAGGTGATTAAAGTTGCTAACTAGCGCCACTATTAACAAAAAAAAAAAAAAAATCTGGAGATTTGAAGTTATAGAAGTTAACGCCAATCACGGTAGTTTTTAAAACACATAACGTGTTTGTTACCATTTTGAAATAGGACATCTCTAGATATTTTTTTCTCAATAGTGGCGCTGTTTTAAATAATGGAGCTGTTTTGTAAAACAGCTAGCGGTTATGTAAAACAGCGGATTTGACAATCCATCTGCGACATTTATGTATATCCCCGTAGAGTTAGGCAGAAGTGCAATGTACATTATTGCCACCTATCATGATAGAGGCCCATTTAAAAAGAGGTGACTATTCCTCTATCGAGCCAATCCAGATTCTGTTTTGAGCTATTTTAAATTCTTTGTTTTGTGATAGAAAAGTGTGTTACATACAGTTGTTTTACCTCACGAAAGCGGGTGAGCCATACTTGTAGATGTAATGCGGATAGACACGCGCTCTTGTGTGCGTACCTGCAGGTAGCGCGCTCCCGAGCTTACGCACACAAATACAATGTGCATGTAACATTTACACATACAAGTATGGCTCGCCCGTCTGGTCGGAGGATCCTCCCTTTTCAATGGAGGATGAGTGAACTTTACACCCTGTTCCTCATGCCTTTAAACTGGTGACCCCGAGCATGAACGTCAGTGCAGCCTTCGTGTAACTCCTTCAGCGTGACGTCATCAAGCATCACTTTCTCAAGCTTTCGAGCGGCGAGTCACACAGCCAGCCAGCATCCACGGCTTCAACAGGTATCCTGACCACCAGCATGCAGCGGACGCGCATTCCTGGTCAACACCTTCAGCCTCAACCCAGCGCTGTACACTCCGCATTCTAAAGCTATGACGCTAATTAATTATGAGTGTCGTAGTGGTAGAGATGAAAGTGGTTTGTCTGGTCGCCGGAGGCCGACGTGTTTCTCTGCACACATTGAAAGGAGGTATTAAGAAGGTCCAATTGGTTCAATCATAGTAGTGCTCAGTAAACATTGATGCACAGCTTTGTGCAGTCCCGTTCAAAAGCTCATTGGCTATTCATAAATGCCTTATTTGGCGCTTGGAATCGTTTATATTTGATGGAGACGCCACAATGCGTCGCAGTTCTACTCAGCAAAGAAATAGATGAAGCTTGCAGTGATTACTGCTTAGCAGGTAATGCATTGAACCCCACATGTACCGATTGCAATAACGCTGTTGCCAGCCTATTTTGTTGAGTTTTTGGACTTACACGGTGCAAGTTTATTGCCTGTTGCATATTATAAAATTGAAGTTCAATTAACTAGCACCGTATAAACAACACGTACAATATTGTTGCACGATACGGACAAGTTAGTTGCCGTTCAAAACTGGTATAGGTGTAAACAGTACCTACTAAATTCTGTCATGAAAAAATTTTCTATCATACATGAGCGAACGAAACAAGACGTTAAATAAAATTGAATGTAATATTTAACAGCGCAAATGATCAAATACGAGCGAGTGAATCAATTGTACAATCGTGCAACTCTGTGTTTAGACGAGGCAAAACTTGCATGCAATAATCGCCTTGCACTTTTATTGCCTTGGTGTAAGACGCATGCAATTTTATTGATGGCAAAACTTGCATTGTATGCCATTTTATGGGAATCACACGCGTGTAAATACTTACATGCAATAATATTGAACATGCTTTATGACATGTAATTTGCTCTTAAACGTTCAGAAACTTGCGTTCCACTTTCTGTTGTTTCAATCTGCGTTTTATTTGACGTAGCTAAAAGTGAGACTTCTGCTTCTTCTTGTTATGTGCTCTGCGGCTGCGCAGGTTCTAGAAACACTGCGTACCGTTAGAATTTACTCTAATTTTCATCATAACTCATAATGCATTTGGAATTGTACTTGTGATAAAGGTTACCACAAAACATTTATTTAGTGTTTAGTGTAGACCTCAAACCTAATGTTATGATTTGTTCACTCCTGCGCAGTTAATTAGAATTGCAATTTACGAAGGATTTCAGTACCTACCTACTAGAAAAATATAATTTAGCAGTTGTCTTTTGATGAGAACTAACGTATCCTGGATTGGCGGAAAACATTATCATCTGCCTAGCCTTTTCCCAAATGATGTTTGGGGTCGGCTTCCAGTCTAACCGGATACAGCTGAATACCAGTATTTTACACGGAGCGAATGCCTATCTGACCTCCACAACCCAATTACTTGGTAACATGATACCCCTTGGTACGACTGGTTGTCAGACTTTCGGGCTTCTGACGACCCATAACGACTGTCAAAGATCCACGAATGACAGCCGGGACCAATGGCTTAACATGCTTTCCGAGGCATGGAAGGGTCTTGGTATGTAAAGATGATCACCCATCCATTCAATCAATTAAGAGCGGCAAGCGTAGCTTAACCTGATCGATCAACCGGGACACAATTTAAATTGTATATTAGGTTCTGTATATGCTTATTTTCTTCGAACGATGGACCAAAGGGATACGCGAGAAATAAAAACTTTATACGGGGATCGGATTGCATTCGGAAAAATGGCGCGAGAATCGAAATAGTCGACGTAAATATGGTATATTTTATTTCTTGGATACAATGGTGGTAAGTTGTTTGATAGTTTGACCTTTTGCGGTTTGTTATGGGAAGACGATTTCGCGTTTAGTTTTTGGATCGAAGTTTCTAGAATGTCTGTGCGTGTTTTGGGTTTTGAAGAATTTGTTTAGAAGTTTTTGGCGAAGGAATTATTATGGTAACCGGGCTTTAAGGATAGCACGTTTCTAATATTTGTGCCGAAATTATAATATTGAAGAATTCAACTTTTTATTTATGACATAAATAAATATATAAATAAATATCCTAGGACATTTCACACAACGCCATCTAGTCCCAAGCTAAGCAACCTAATGCTTGTGTTATGGTAACGAGATGGCTGATAAACTACTTATATACATTTTTTTTTTTTGTAAATACATACATATTATAGATAGAAAAACACATAGGAAGTTCGACCGTTTTATAAACTGTGAGATAAAAACCACTTCCTGAACATTACGACACTAAAACCCGTCAATCACCAATCGTCAATTTTCCACCAAATTTTTCATCAAAAACAAATAAATTATTAATGGCAATTTAAGAGGGCGGATACGACGTCATAGTGCCTCCGCCGGAAGCACTCCAGGAGGGCCAAAACGCCGAAGGTCCTTAGCACAGCGGGTTCACTAATGCCCTCCAAGGCCATTATAGAGCCTTTTGCTGGGAGTTAATAGCTCTCAGAGAAAGGACAAACGGGTGAAAGAGCCAAAAACTTTCGTAAGAATATAAAATATGTAGAGAATTCATACATAAACATGCCTCATGAGTGGCGAGGCGAAGTAGACCGGGCCTTTGAGAAGGTATTAAAAAATGGCGTTTATTTTTTGTGTGACATCCATTATTGTTTGTGTGGCTGTCAATCAAGAAGTCTCGGGAGGATTCGATTGACGTTCAAATCAAGTTTGACGGTTTGACCGTCCGGAATTATTGCGTGTGTGCGTGTAATGTGTGTGGTGTGTGTGTGTGTGGGGGTGTGTGTGGGGGTGTGTGTGGGTGTGTGCTTGAAGTATGTGTGTGTGTGTGTATGTAAATTGATTTGGATGTACAGGAAAAATTTACTGGGATCGCGATTAAAGGAAGAAGTTCGTTCAAATGAACAAAAAAAAAGTTTATGTGTGAGCTCCGCCGCACGACTGGAATTTACTGTTTTTTGTGCTGTTCCGAGTTTCTGGCTTTCTATTTTTCGGTAATTATTTCTGTCGGGCTGGGTTTCTTCAATAAATCAGCGCTATATAAAAAGCAACTTAAGGCACTCTTTCCCCTTTCACCCCCCAACCCCTCGCACTCTCCCATATCATCGCCCTCACCACCCCCTCTCACCCTCCTCATCCTTCTCACGCCTCTCACCACATCTCTTTCCCGCTAACCTCCCCTTCACCTTATCACCATTTCTCATACCCCCCAACCGATTTCCCCTCCCCTCTATCATCACCAACTCCTGCCATCCCACTATTCCCTTCTCCACACCCTCCCCCCTCACTGCGCCCTCCTATCTCTCTCCCCCTCCCTCCATCATCCTCCCCTGACCCTCTTCACCACCCCTCCCCCTCACTGCGCCCTCCTATGCCTCTCCCCCTCACTCCATCATCCTCCCCTGACCCTCCTTACCACCCTTCCCCCCTCCCTCTCACCACACTTCCCTCCTTACTGTCCCCTCCACTTCCCATTTCCCTCTACCTTTCAGCCGTATTTGAGCCAAGTAAATGAAAAAGATTTTTCATATAAGTAAACTATATTCCCTGTTTTCACACCCACAGGGATGGCATTTTAAAAAATCGTTTAGGATATTTTCGTAACTTCACTGAAAGATTATTTACACAAATTTTCGAGTTAATCAGACCGCGCGTTAAAATTCCTCCATACAAACTTTGACACCCCCCAATCCCTCCGGAGGGGGTAGTTTAGGAAAGCTAAAAATGACAATCTTTATAATTTATATAGATAAATATTCATGACAAGTTTCAAGTCTATTAACTCAAGGAATAAGATTTTTCATACAAACTTAAATCCCTTATTTTACCCCTTTAGGGATGGAATTTCCAAAAATCCTTCCTTAGTGGATGCCTACACTCTATAAAGTATCTATGTGCAAAATTTCAAGTCTCTAGGTCCAGCGGTTTGGGCTGTGCGTTGATATATCAGTCAGTCAATCAGTCAGTCAGGACTTTGAATTTTATATATATAGATATATCAGTAAATATAGAAGTATAGAGAATTCCAAAAAGAAGTTCAAAAACCGAATAATAATAATAAAGTTTACCGTTCTGAAAAGCGAAAGAAAAAAATCGTCAGTTGTATTTGAGTCTAATTTTCCACGGCGCACATTTGCAATCCACGTAGGTCGTAGAGGCACCCCGGAACGCAATTGTTCTTCAAATTAGCGAGTTGTTCGTTAACGAGCGTTTTTCTACTCTCCCTTTTGCCGGTCGAGTGTCGTACTCTTTCGCGAGTAATTCTTTTTTGTGTAATTGCCATTACTTTGTGTTCCGGATCTCGGGGATAGAAAAGAGTTATTCACAGACGTCTTTTAGGTAAACTGTTACTGTACTAGTTACTATGTTGTGGAGGTCAGATAGGCAGTCGCTCTATGTAACATACTGGTATTCAGCTGCATCGGGTTAGACTGGAAGCCGATCCCAACATAGTTGGGGAAAGGTTAGGTAGATTGATTGATATTATGATCATTGGAAGCCTACGTTGACATTTCGAGTGCTTTCTCTTCTAAACCTAAGCTGTATCATGTGACACTCAAGAGATTAAGTAGCGCCAAACTCTAGGAACCATCTGGCACGAAGTCGTATTTATAGTCACACTAAAACAGTAGATCACTAAATTTAAACCCATAATGTACCTGCAACGATAATATCAATCACGGGAGTAAATGTACATCTTCTAAATGTAGTATAACGAGCTGGGAGAACTTAAGGTCCTCCAGGGAAATCAGGTTGATCGCAGATAACACCAGCCATCAGGTAGAAACTCGTAAATATCTTTGTTACAAATGTACCTATAACGTTGTGCTGCTATAAATTTTATGGAATGGAGACTGTTCACCGCTATCTAGTTGGTTTGTCTTTTCTTTTGAGAAAACAAACACAATAATTTACACAATAACTTTATGGGTCTTTAGAGCGATGAGATCTTATACTTTCTATATTAAAAAAAAAAAACATATTAAAAATTGTGGTAAAATTTGTCATCATAACATAACTGGTATTTCTGCCACTAAAGTTATTATAGAGCTATTTTCGATGTTTTATTTTTCATCACTTTTTCATCTTCTTCAAATGTTTATGAGACTAACATAAAGTAACCTTTCAAATAAAAAAAAGAACCATCGAAATGCCATCATGGGCCATGATCGATGGGAAACGGGAAACAATGGGTCACACTGATATGAGATAGTAGTATTGCAGTGTTCTTCCTTATAGGCTAATTGGCTGTACAGTTAATTACCTATGTAAGCTGTAGGCAGGTTGATAAGGAGATTGGCAATGGATCGACTTTTCCTTGGATCTATAATTTCTGGGAGAACACAATCAGAATAAAATTTTGTTAACAGCGGAACCATCTTTTGACCAAAATCATTGTTTTTTTGTGTAAAACAGTTGAATTTAAGCCCTATTTCAATGTAGATAAAGACGCCACGCGCTAGCTATAATTTTTTATTTTTCTTGCGGCATTATAGGTTTAGCAACCGCATCGAGTTCATAAAACAGTTGAATTTGAACCAACAATAATACATAAATACATAAAGCCGCCTCATGCGCAAATGATTGGTTTACTGTTTTCAAATTTCAAATAGATAGGTCACCCCGCTGCCACAGAATAAATAATACACTTGCGTGCAATAAAATCGATCCACCCCATTCTCTTCGATATGAAACGTGAAAATTTAACAAGTTTAATTAACAATAACCTAATATATTGTGTACTAAAACCTTCCTGACTGTATGTAGATTACGTAAGTGAAAAAAATATCAAAACTGATTCATTACTTTTTGAGAAAAACGCGAATTTAAAAACATACAGATCGAATGAAAAACCTCCTTTTTTTCAAGTTGGTTAAAAATTCAAGTCAAATGATCAATAAACGAAGAGTAATAAACAAAATTAAGCTTATGTCAACTTCACTGACAAAAAAAAGTCACGCAGTTTTTTCAAACAAAAGTGATTGATGAGAACATCAGAAGAATCGAGTCGATCTTGTCAAGAATATTGCTTTTATCAAAGTATATGTGTATGTGTAAATAAACTTTATCTTACCTACCTTCACACAGTATAAAATAATTAAAATAAATACATTAATATCTTTGAGCTATCGTCTCTCAAATAGAGAGCATGGGGTGGGCCAATTTTTTTGCACGCAAGTGTAGTACTGCTGCGTTCGTGTGGGGTTGGTTTTATAATGTTTATTAGCCTAGGCAGGTATTGTACGTGCCCAGTCGACCTAATGACTATACAGTCGACCACACGTCGCACGTCAGTGGTAAGTGATAAGGATTTGTATAGGTATCGTTTTCATAGTTTTCGATTTCGACTATAGCCAATAGTGAAGTCAAAATTAAAATCCAAGATGGCGGCTGCGAAGATTTTAAAATTTTTCGTCATGGATGTCGTTTTCATAGTTCTCGAGGATGAAGCCGATAGTGAATCAATCATCGTAGAAGGGATGATTGACTGCACTATGCGGCCCATGAGAGCAATGCAATGGTGGCCCAATGGTAACGATCCCGACATACGAGTAGGTCATGGTTTCGAACTCAGGCAGGCACTTTGTGTAAATAATTTCATCACCACTACTCTCAAAACAGTGAAGGAAAATATCGTGAGGAAACCGCCTTTTTTTTTTTTTTTTTTTTTTTTTTTTTTTTTGAGGGTGGGAAATCATCAAATAACTTCTACCGCTCTGGGTGGAGCGGAAGGGCGTGTCAGACTTTTACTGACTAAAACCCACCCGTGTTCCTTCAGTTGCCTGTGCCAGGGCCGCGGTAACCCCTTCGGACAATCCGCGACCCCAGCGGCGTCGGCCCTATTGGGCCCCGTCACTTGCTGACATCTCTTTGAGGCGCGCGTGGAACACAACGCGCCGTCGACTCGGGCCTGGTCCTTACCGGGCGGCGAGCTACCTGCTGCTCACCGTCCGCAGCCCCGCGCCTACGGTGGCCGGAAATCGCCCCGCGATTCCCGCCGCCCAGGGCGTCTCCTGCGGCGACTGAGGGCGTGAGGCTGCCTCTCCCTCACGCGTTCCGCCTCCTCCTTCGCGAGCATCACTGCTTCGCAGAAGGAGGTGACGGCCTCCCATGCACTCTCGCTCCGCACCATGGCCTGGACCAGGCTCGGACGCGAGAGATCGCCGCCGCCGATCGCCTCCGTGAGAACACGGCGGTGCTCTGCCCAAGCCGGGCAGACCTCCACTGTATGCTCCACCGTGTCCTCCGGGCGATCCACACAATGATAACACCCGGGCGTTTCCTCCCGCCTTATGCGAAACAGGTACCTCCCGAAACAACCATGTCCGGTGAGGACCTGCGTCAGGCGGAAGGTGAGGACGCCGTGGCGCCTCTCTAACCACTCCTCAAAGAGGGGACTTATCGCCGCAATTGTGGCGTGCCCAGCGCTGGGTTGCGACAGTCGCGCTCTCCATGCCGCCATGAGATCCCGCCGGAGCTCTGTCCGCTGTACCGTGATTTCTCGCGGCAGCGGAGTTACGCCCCGGCGCTTCGCCTCCTCGCGCCACTCCCACACGTGCGCGAGGACCTTTGCCTCCAGATCCCACGGCGGCAATCCGGCAAGGAGGCTCGCCGCCTCCCGGGAGACCGTGCGGTATCCCCGGACTAGCCGGATGGCCATGACCCTCTGGGACGCGTTCAACCTGCCGGCTGGTCCCAGCCTTAGGGAACGCGCCCACACCGGTGCTCCGTAAAGGGCCATGGACCGCACGACCCCCGCGTAGAGCCTCCGGCAGGAGGCGTTTGGACCCCCCAGATTGGGCAGGAGCCGCCTCAAGGCAGCCCCAGCCCGTGCCAGTCTGGGAGCCAAACGTCGGAAGTGCTCCACGAAGTTCCACCGGCTGTCGAGGACGAGTCCCAGGTACTTCATCGTCGACCCGACTCCGATGTGAACCCCTCCCACCGTTATTTCGGAACCCGACGGTGGCGCATTCCGAGGACCATGAAAACACATGGCCTCAGACTTGTGCAAGACCGGAAATGTATAGCTTGATCTGTAGCCGTGCGTACGTTCCCGTGGGATATTTTCCAACATCCACGCGGGCGAAGCCGCGGGCAAAAGCTAGTAATAAATAATTCACGAATCGTCATGTTTATGATTCCGGGATTTTATAGGAGGTGTTATCCACTCTGGTTTACTTCCTGGAAGTTTAGGTATTTATACTTTACCTATTCCGACCTCTGTTAATTATTGATGAAATTGAACTTACAGGTCTATAATTAACGAATTGAAGATATCAACACATGCAGAAACGCAACCAAAGGTATCGTCGTTGCTTATGCAGAACCTGGAAGAGTATTTGGTGAGATGTGGGATCTATGAACCGTACGATAAAATCTACGTAAAACATGCGCAGGAGTTGTTGAATGCTGATATGGGACGCATTCTCGTAGCACTGTTAATTTCGCAATTACCGAGAATGCAACTATGTTATACAACAGGTAGATACTTATATTTTTATGATAATTGCGCTATTGCGGCTTTGGTGATTTCGCAATACACTTTTAAAGTATGGTAATTCAACCATATCCACGCCTTGACAATTCCACCATAATAATTGGTCTACGTCATACTTTTTCCGCCAAACCCTCGTGATAATAATTCTATCATTCCTCCGTGGTGGTTTTTCCGCAATATCCTCGTTATTTACTTATCGATTGAATAAAAATTTTGTGTTTTTTGTAGTGGCTTATTAGCACCATAGAATCTAATTGAGACACTTTTCAAAAATGGGTGTATTCCGTAGCACTTTCTTAAGGTCAGATAATTAATTAAGGCTTATCCTCCGTAAAAAGCGCGGTCACTGTCGGACTGCATAGAAAAGAAAGAGAAGCGCGATGACACAACGCTTGCAAAATATGAAGTAATTATCTATTTACAAAAAATCTATTAATTGGACTAAAAAAGTAATGACATGAAATCATTCCTTATTATTTTGTAGAGAACTGTATTTTATTAACACTTTTAATGAAAATTGTAAGAGTTGAATTTGAACGCTATGCCTATGTAAATAAAGACGTCACGCGCGCAAAAGCTTTATTGGTATTTATTTTTATCACGGCCTATGTTTACCAATCGCATCAAGTGTGTAAAACAGTTGAATTTGAACCCTACACTGGAGCTTATAAAGCCGCCTGACGCATTCATAGAACTAATCAAACTGCTCTAATTTTATCGACAGCAGTGACAGATAAATTGATGGTAATAAAATATAATGTTGGGGACGCTAACAATCACCAGATGGGCAATTCCCGTATTTTTAACAAAGTTCGCAATCTCATCTCAGTCTCAATCTGTCATAACAAATTAGGAATTTGAAACTTCTTTATACCATGTAGGTACCATGAATACTGTATTTAATCAACAATACTGAAAACGGCGATTCATAAGGTATTTTGTTTAAACATGGGTGATTTTCTGCAACTGCAAAAAATAATCTTGTAATTCACAGTATCATTATAAAATAAGTAAAAAGTTATCTTTGCGATTGTTAAACATATAATATGGTACGGAACCCTTCGTGCGCGAGTCCGACTCGCACTTGTTTCTTTCCTTCTTTCTTTCTTTGTATCTTTTTTCTTTTTTCGTGTAGATCTTTCTATAATGACACAATTTATTCATGTTATTCAAATAAACAAAACTGGGCCCAAAAATATTAATGTTTCGCTGGAATTAAAAAAATACTTCAAATTAGATCAAGAAACTTTGCATTATAACTAAACTAACTATAAAGCAGGTCTTATTTTTTTTTTTTTCAAATTACCATTATTTTTACTGTAAAAAGCAATTACCTAAACTATTGGCGCCCAGCACCACACACTGTCGCTCTCACTCAGTCCACTAGCAGTGTTCTATGCGGTCTAGGTCACATTGTGTACAGTAAACGTTTGAGAAATAAAATTATTGAAGAGTACCTATTGAGAGTACCTAATAGTTTGTGAAACCTATTGAAATTTAGTAAGATAAAACTTAGCGTAGGTAGTTACTTACCTACCTATTTCATCAATTTATTGTATGTAGCAATGAATTTTTATAATCTTGTTCTAATCTAACTGTAAATAAATTAAACAAATTCTTACCTATTTTTTCAGCGTTTGTAGTACAAGATATTAGTTCATTTGTTTCAATAATCGGCCACTAAAAATTACTTAAAATGCAAACAGCTATACCTTATAAAAACCGCTGAATCGCACGCACAGAGTATATCACAGTATAAATACATTTGTATTAGGATCGATCGTGTTAGATTGTTAACAATATTGTTCATAATGGTTCATAAATATTCATATTATTATTTAATTGATCATAATGAAGTAATTAATTTTATGTTTGGTTAGTAGCAGTCATAGAAATATAAAAAACCGGCCAAGTGCGTGTCGGACCATGCACAATGAAGGGTTCCATCGTTGAAAAGAATTTATCCCATAAACAAACTTAACATTATAATCCCAAAAAAAAGGTTTCTTTGTGTGATAAAATTACAAATTAACAATTTTTGGACATTTCCTTTACTTGTGCTGCATGACCTTGCTTCTTGCTAAATTTCATGATTCTAGGACAACGGGAAGTACGCTAGGTTTTGATTTACTCGCTAGTATCAAAATATGTCGCATTAAATAGCCGTATTTTTATTGCGTTGACTTAGAAGCTTGATTTTATGGAATCGTGTTTTCGTCAAACATAGTACTTAACATTAATCCTCAACTTTACCATAATATGTTTATTAAAAAAAAATTGCTGCAGTATTTTCGACATAACGGAGGATCATGGTAAGTCATTTGGGGTAGTTTAGGCTCTTAAACGTCTTAACCGCAAAAGAAAAACAAGCATTACCCATGTAACGTCGAGGAAGAAAACCCGGAAACATTTCCTAACAGGCAATTTTTCTCCCAGCTAGGCGCTTAAGGAAAGGATCACAACCCAAAAATCAAAACTACCAGCTTATCCAGTTTTAACCACATAACCCAGACAAGTCCTCAACGATTTATCAGCTCAAACAAGACACTAGGACTTTATACAGTGTGTGATAAAATGTTCAGTTATCAGAAAGATCTGGGGCGTCGGTATCGATGGAGCTAATATCTGCGTCGACGTCACTAGCCTCGTTTATAGTTCTCGTGCGGTCGTCTCGAGAGCTAGTCAGTGTCCCGGCGTCATCTGTAATAGAAGTTTGTTTTAAAACTATGATAAAAAAAAAACTAAAGCCTTAAGTCTTAGGCCGTTTGTCCACCTAAGCGCGCGGTGTGGTGATCGATTTTTCAAGTAGACGCTCGTCTCCACTGCGTCCTGCCAGAAAGCTTTTGAGAGGAAACCATGTGACAATAGTGACCGAGCCTTCTCTACTATGCTACGATTACACCGTTCACTTACCCCATTTTGCTGAGGGCTGTAAGGTGCTGTCGTTTGCCAATCGATACCCAGTGACTGAACATAATCCATCAATTCCTTATTGATGAACTCAGTTCCATTATCTGACCGCAAAGTCTTTATTTTTCCACCAAACTGTCTCTTGACATAAGAATGTAAAGAACAAAACTTAGTTTTGACTTCAGTTTTAGAAGACATAAAATACACAAAAGTAAAACGTGTATAATCATCTATAAAAATAATAAAATATTTATTACCTGTAAAAGAATTTGTAGAAAAAGGTCCACAAACATCGGTATGAACCAATTGAAGTGGCGATGTAGCCTTCCTGTATTTTAAGCTTTTGAAAGGCTTTCTAGACTGCTTACCCTCTATGCAGGGTATGCATGGTTCCTTGTCGACCTCCGTGTACTCCACGCCGATAGCCTGACCTTTTCTAAGTAGATCCATGCCAATTCGACAGAGATGTCCCAACCTCTTATGCCAGAGCTGAAAATTGGAACAATCAGAGTGCACATAAGCTGAAACATTATTGAACATTTTAATTGAACAATCGACAGTATACAGCCCATCACTTACAGAACCATACGCTAAAACATTTTTATTGTTTACTACATCACACTTAGAGTCATAAATAGTGCAGCCTTCTTTATTGAAAACTACAGAGTAACCCTTCTCTACTACTTTACTCACTGAAAGTAAATTACAGTTCAAATCAGGAACATGAACTACATTCTCTATTCTGTTCGCCAAAGTATCCGTATCAATGGATACATCACCAATACCTACAGCCGCCAGTTTTTGTCCATTAGCCACAGTAATCGTTCCACTTTGTACTGGCCGATAACTGCTGAACCACTCGCGGTGCGGAGTCATGTGAATGGTTGCACCGGAATCAATAATCCATTTCCCGTAACTTGCAGCCGGCGCAGAGAGAGCCATTTCCTTCACAACAGCCTGAGTATGGATGTGGTCAACTGTTGAAAAACCCTTTCTAAAGCCTGCTTGCTCCACCGGTTGCTTTTTTTCCAATGTGTCACTAATCCTTGTATTTATAATTGCGGAGAATAATTTGTATAGACTCGGTAGCAAGCTAATTGGTCGGTAGTTTCCGATGTCCTTCGGGTCGCCTTTTTTATATAATAATATGATGTTGGATTCGGACCATTGGGACGGTGTTTCAGAATTTTGCAGAATCATGTTAAATAGTTCAGCTAATGGTATAGCCAAAGTTAAGTGTCCTTTTTTCAGTGCTTCGTTCGTAATGTTATCTGAACCAGGGCTTTTGTCTAGCTTCAATTTCTTTATTGCTTCAATTATTTCTGTTACGTCTATTGGTTTAATGTTTCTTTCTTGTGTATCATCTGTTTCTGTGTCGAAATTTATGGCTGTTGTGTCTCTGTTGCTGTATAGATTTCTGTAAAATTCTGTTGCGGTAGCAATGATATCGCCTCTAGTGTACAGTTCTGTATCTTTTTTTCTCAGTCCTTCTATCCATGTTGTATTAGTTCTGAGTTTCTTATAGGGCTTCTTTGTACTTCCAGTGCTTTGTAGATGTTCTTTTATTGTGTCTTGTCTATATTTTGCGTAATCTACCTTTATATATTTATTGACTACTTTATATAGTGCGGTCAGTTCATTTTTTTCACTTCGTGATTTGTTTTTAGTTCTCTGTAATTCTTTTCTTCTCTTTAATAGCCTTACTGTACTTGCCGATAGTATTTTGTGTTGTTTATTTTGTTCTCTCTTTGGGCGGGCTTGTTTTAAACTAAAAGTGATAGCCTTTTCTATCCTGTCGTAGCAATATTGTACCGAGGTGTTTTCGCAGATAGTTGGTGATGCAGATAACTGTGATATTAGGCTTTCATTGTACTTGCTTATTTCGTCTTCGCTCTTAAGTTGACTGGTTTGGATATTTGTAAATTTGGCCCTAGATATTTTTGGTTTGGTTAGTGTTACTGTTGATCTGACTATTCTATGGTCCGAATGGTAGTTCAGGTTCAACGTTTCGATGTTTTGGAATATTCCTGGTTGGTTTGACAAGATAAAATCGATTTCATTTTTGTATTGTCCGTTAGGGGATCGCCAGGTCCATCTTCGACTTTGTTTTTTTTTAAAGCATGTGTTTATTATCATTAGTTTGTGTTGGAGCGCAAAATCGACCAGTCTCTGTCCTCTTTCATTTCTCTCGCCGTATCCGTGCTTTTTAGTAACCAAATATTCATCAACTTTGGGAGTTCCAACCTTGGCGTTAAAGTCTCCCATCAGTATTGTGGTTTTGTGTGCTGTGTCCAAGGATTTCTCGATTGTACTGTAGAATTCTTCAATATCATACTCGCTCGCCGCTTCTGTTGGTGCATAAGCTTGTATGATGGATATATTATGACCTTGTATATTTATACTTAGTGTTGCGACTCGCTCTGTTATTCCATTGAAGCTTATTATGTGGTTTTTGAGAGACTTATTTATTATAAAACCGACCCCATATTTGCCAGGAGTTTGTCCTATGTGGCACATTATAAAGTTTTCGTATTCTTCTATTTTGTTTCCATGTCTTCTCATTTCCGATATTCCAATGATATCGTATTTTATATTTCTTATTGCCTCTTCAAATTCAAGCAAGCGATCATATGATGAAAGAGTCCGGACGTTATATGTTGCAATCTTTAGTTTATATTTATCTAAGATATTTTTTTTTTCTGTTGGTGTATTCATTGGAGGGTTTTGGTCGTATTCTTCCACGGTGACCAACCGGCTTGGAAGATTTTTTCTGTTATGTTTTTGTTTGTTCTTTTGTTCAATTGTGGCATCTGTGTGGTAGGAGGGGCGTAGTTGCTATATATTCTCGCTGTTACTTTCTTGGTTGTTGTTAGTTTTGGTTGCATTTTTGTTGACCAAGAAGTTGAGCATGCTAGGTTTTATGACTCCTTCTGAAATGCTGTTTGACCTAGTGACTGTCTTGCCAAGCTGTTGTGTCTTGTTTTTTTTACTAGCCTGACTATGCTTGTCCATTTTAGCTGGTGTGGTGTTGTCTGGTGACGACCGGAATTTTCTTTTACTTTGGTATTTTGATACAATCAGTTTATCATATTTGAGTATAGCTGTATTTCCCTTTTCTCTCTCTAATTTCAGTTGCTCCTGTAGCTCCTTCCTTTTTTCAAGTACATATTTAGGGAAGTCTTCTTTCATATAGTACTGTGTATCTTTCAACGCTCCTTTTTGTTTAAATATTTCGATTTTTATTCCTAGTGTAGTGAAAGTTACAACAGTTGGACGTGGTCTCTCTCCTTTCTTTCCCAGTCTTTTTATCTCCTGAATGTCGCTGTAGGCCAGTTTAGTAGAGAAATATTGCTCAATCCATTTAATTATATTTTTCTCAAAACTCATATATGATGTTTCGTTTTCCTCGATACCGAAAAATACTAAGTTTCTTACTCTTGCTTGTTTTTCCAGGTAATAAATTCTTTTTTCTTGATTTTCCACTATTTCTTTCATTTCTCCAAGTTTTCCTTCCCAGGCCACAAATTTTTCCTCGAATATACTGGTAATATTTTGTGTAACTTGTTCCGTAACATTTTTTCCGGTTTCCCTAATTTCAATTCTTTGTTCGTCTAGTTCTTTTTTTATTGATTTCAGCGTATTTAAAACTTCTTCCATCATTATGGTTTGATGATTTGCAAATCAACAATCTTATAGGTTATGAATTTATGATAGTTTGCACTTGTTTTATTCTACACTTTAATCTGTTATTTTCACTATTAAACACACAAAAAGTATTCGGGCTTGAGATGTTGGGTCTAAAAAAGACACAAAACGGTCTCAGAAGGCCTTGGAGTTCAAAAAATTTGCAGGTGGTTTGCACAACGTTGTTTCAAGTTTTTACGAGTATAACACTAATGTTTCCACTGTATTTTATCTTCAACAGCTCACTAAGCACACTGATCAAGAAAATTAGATAGCCGTCCGGCGTACATCACCGTGTCTAGCGGCGGCTGCGGCTCGCTGCTGGACGCGATGACTGTCTTGAGGAGGTCTCGTGCCGATTCCTGGGTGCAGGTTCCTTTCTCCTCTGAGTTCCCTTCGAAATGTGGCTCTGGGGAGAGGCTCGCCAGTTTAAATGATTTTTCTGTACGTTGGGGTTAGTCAATTTTTTAGCAGGCTGTTTGGGAGGTGCGGGTTTCATGTCGTCTCCCGTTTTAGTTATAGCTTTTGCAGTTCTAAGCGTTTCTGCTAGCTCTGCACTAAAAAGAAATTTATCAATTTTAGTCGCCTGAAGTTGATCTTTAAGTTCTTTTTCATATTGAAAATTATGAAGTTCCTTCTCACAAAAGAATCAGAGTTTTGGCTATCACATAATATTTTTTGTGCATCCATTAAAAGCTTAATAAGCTCTGTAGGCGAGGCGGTCTGTTCAGATGATATGAGCAAGGTGAGAGCTTCGGCAATACAGGTTATAGCGGACGCGATTTGCTTTTGCTTTTGTTCAATACCCTTGTCCCTTTTGTGGACAGCTTCGGAGACGGCAACCTTTACCTCTGGATTCAGTAAGGGTGCGTCGATCA
This sequence comes from Cosmia trapezina, assembly GCA_905163495.3. NCBI lineage: Eukaryota > Metazoa > Arthropoda > Insecta > Lepidoptera > Noctuidae > Cosmia > Cosmia trapezina. Next base: position 5,720,353 of record LR991050.1, read on the forward strand.
AGGTGCAGTTGGCGGGAACCAGGTATTTATCCAATAGCTCCTTCCGGGTTTCCTTGGACAGACCCAAAGTAGCCACATGCTGGAGACGTACGGCCAAGTCAGGCTGGATGTCATTTCCATAGACCCTTTTTTGGGAGGGGTCCTCACCAAGCAGTTGCATAAACTCATAATTGATTTGCGGTGTCACCTGCGAGTCTGGGGGCGCAGGCCCTATCCCTGCGACGTCGACTGTCGACGGCGCGGGTGGCGATTTCGTAGCATCGGCAACGTCGGGACCCGGCGGAGGCGGCGGCGGCGGCGGCACGGCGGGTGGCAGCGGTTCTGCGCGCTGCGGCAGCGGGGATGGCGGAGCGACGTGAGGAGCGGCACTCGTCGACGGTTGAGGTATGTATTCGATCATAGGTGCACCTGAGATCGACGTGATTCATGATAATATTTTCGTCCACACATCTACGTCATATGGGTTAAGTGACAGTCCCTAAGACTGCCCGCAGAACCCTGACAAGGTAGGTAGGTACGTTATAAAGTGTAAAGTGACAGTCCCAAAAACTGACCGCATTACTTGAGCTACGTATGTAGTAGAGTGACATTCCCATAAAATGCCCGCAACACCACATTTATTATAGCATAATAATTTTGTGAAGTGACAGTCCCAAAGACTGCCCGCAACACTATTTTGTACGCATGAACTATGTACTCGGTAAAGTGATAACCCCACAGGTTAACCGCAGTACCAAATAAAATAACACGCGTTATATAGGTGTACCTACTAACCTTCAATACAAAACAAGTGTTCCTGGTAGGGCTGCGGGTGCGCGGCGGGGCTGCGGTCCGAGCCGCCGGAGCTGCCGCTCGACGAGCACGAGTTGCACGACGCCGACGATGACGTGGAGGACAGGCGGCGGCGCGGCACGTGTTGTCGTTCTTTACGGCGGGCGCGCAACAATTTTTCTTCTAATTTTTTTAACTTTTTAGCTAACGACTCATAGTCGCTAGGCTCGGTACGAGAGCGTTTTCCCATGTTGGCGCACGACTTAAGTTCACGTGCGAAGCGGCGGAGCACTGAACTGTGAATGACGAGTACTGCGCCCGGGCGAGACTAGTAAGTTACGGATACCCACAAAAAAAAAAAAAAAAAGAACGGAAGTAGTTTCTTTTTTTAATCTACCTCAAAATCAGTGCGAATAGGCGACACCGTATGTGTTACTACATGTATACCTAATGCTAATCTCGAGGACAAAGCTCGAGTATAATTATAAGTATTTCCTATAAAATAAAGAAACGTATGTAAAGATGGTCACCCATCCACTGACCAATCCCGGCAAGCGTAGTTTAACCTGATAGATCGACCCGTGCGACTGTTATTACTTAGCCACGAGCTCCTCCTAAAAATCTAAAACCAAACAATAAAAATTCTACAGGTACCTAGGTACTACTACCGTACAAATTTTGGTTAAAGATATTTTTTTTTTGGTACCTACGTGTTGAGGGTTAGGGGTTTAAGGGTATTATAAAGGGGGTCCAAATTTTCATTATTTTTGCGATAGGTCACACCGTTTTCGAGATATAAGCAAAAGAAAAAAAAAACCAAACATTCAAATTTTCAATAAAATGGCCGCCTTGGTCAACAGTGTCAACTTGACATTCAATTGAACGAATTAAAACGGCCGTTTTTGGCGATAACAGTAATGTTGATTGGAAATTTCAAAATGTTCCATATCTCCAGACTTATAATTTTTTCAGTGGCGGTGTTAGTAGGCGGCATTATTCGCCTTAAGGGTTTTTTGTGTATTGAAGTTTTGAATTATTGTTTGTGTTACAAACATATTGTAATTAAATAATATAAAGAAATAGAACTTTTTCGAAAGCTCCTTTATGAAACTGAACATTATTGTGTTCTATGTCGGTGTTGAATCGTGTACCTACCTACCAATGTTTTGAGGCAAGAAGGAAGGACTACAATATTGGTGAGACCCGTCTTGTGGCGAATCATCAAATTTGATCACGTAGGTATACGTGGCTTATGATGAAGTAGGCATGTAGAATCTCGTTCTGGGACCATGGTACTTTCTTGCTCTTTTTTCGTTTACTCTACAGAGCTGGTTTGGGTAAGTATGTAATTGAGGCAAAGGGAACTAAAATGATTCTGGAATTACATCCATCCATATATGTTGAATATCTTCTTTGGATGGAAAGCTGTAAACAACTTAAAAATAATGCTATTTCAATCATGCGATACATAAGTACAAATTGTATTTATTATGCGCCTAATATTAATAGTTTTAATCAGAAATACACTTATAGCTTTTGTAGACAGAAGACGCTAAGTCTTCTGTCTACAAAACAACGCCACACCCGATGCCACGCGCAGACGCGCGCGACCGGACCGCGTACGCGCATGCGCGCGCGCGGGCACCGCCGCGCCGCGCCACGCCGCACCGCACGCCGCGGCAATTCAGCCGTAGATTGTGTATCATCAGCTTCCACAATCGCCTTTAATTCGTAATTGTCGACCAAAGTCTTCGGACAACCACGAGGATAATTATTCCCCACCACGGCCACCGCATCGCACCGCGGCACCTCCGGTCCGCGGAGGTTACGCGGCCCCACGCGCACAATCGGCACAATAGTTCACATTTACTCTTTTTCCAGGCGGAATGTAATTTAACTTTTTTGTGGATATCCAGAGTAATATCCGACGTAAACCAGGTAGGATATCTTCTAGTTACCTTTCTGCTTCGGCGTTTTTTAGGGATACAAGTGTCAAATAAACTGTAAATAATATCATAGAAAGCCTGAGTGCTAGTGCGTACGTCATTGGATGATATAACTGCATCCCTAGATACCTCGGAAAGAAGTTCGTAAAGCAGATTGCGATTACATAATTTGAAATTCCAGTCCCTACTACGGTTGACATTACTGGGTTCAATTCTTTCACTTTCATCAGATGACTGTAACTTTACCTGGATGTCCAACGGCGGATGGTACGCATCAGGGGGTACCAAACCTTCAACTGCTTTTACAGATACGTTATGTAGGCTTGCGCTTTCCTGAACTAAAACAACATCCAACATTCCCCCATGCATGTTCTCAACAATATTTCTTTCAGACATATTACAAAATGTTAGAAAATAACAATAATAATTGCGAACATTTAAGGAAGCACTGTTTAAGTTTATATCACCTAAAATTATTACTGTTCCTTTTAAGTCATTTATAAAACTTTCCACTTTTGTAAACCAGGTCATATAATCACTGTCAGTGGCACTTGGTTTTATGTACACAACGCACACGTAAACATGGTGACCATGCCACGAGAAACTCGACCATAGATCCTCACCACAGTCTGTCTCAAGTTCTCGTCGACGGCGCAGGATTATGGGGGTGCGTGCCATAAGGAGCACGCCTCCACAAGGTGTACCTCTGTCGCGCCTTAATACATTCCACTCAGCATTGACGAGTTCTTTATCTTCAACCGAGGTATCCAAAAAAGTCTCTGTGGCCGCTATTAAATCTTGTTCGGTTATGTGCAGATTGTTGCGCCACATCCGGAGCTTTGTTTTAATTCCACGAACATTCTGATACATACAATTAATTTGTATAGTTCTGGTGCTTGCTCTGAAAGCAGCTGTAGGTCCGGTCACAGTACTAGCACTATGCTGCCTTGTCCCTCTGTGTAAGCTGTTCGTGAAAGGGCTGTGGGGCAACTGCACGCTGGCTGTTAGACTGGACGGATGACTGTTTCCTATAGTTGATCCAAGCCTTGATTCTTGCATTTACTGGCCACACATCTGCGGAAAAGCAGCGCTCATAGCATGCAATGGGAACGCTAATTTTGTATGACTTGTAATTTCCTTTCGGAGTGAGTTCATCAATAATACAAGCATCAGTGCCACATAAAGTGCGAAGGTAGTCTCTAATTTCATCGGCTGTGGACTCCATGTTCCATAGGTGTAAGTGCTTACGAGCCTCCACGGCTTTTAGCGATGTTACACTGGGGCCAGCAGCTCCTTGGATTGACACTGGCCGACGATTTTTAGACTTCTTTGTTACTCGCGTCCATTCCTGAGAGTCTGATGCTTGTGAAGTAGAAGGGGCAATCTGCGTCACCATTTCAGCTGGCGCAGAATCGGTATTGGGTTCACTTGAGCTGGCACAAGGGGGAGCTGGTTCAGAGAGGGGCTCAGTTAAGATGCCCTGCTTTGTACTGCTTGAAGAGTCGATTGGCTTACTGTGAAAGTTTTGTTCCAGACGATGTAGTCTACTGCTCAGTTCCGTGATGGTGCGCTGCATAGAAGAGTTTTGAGTCTTCAGGTTCTCCATAGCTAATTTAACCTCTACGTGCTCAGTGACAATATCCTCAATTTGGGTCTTTACAGCATTCACAGAATCTTTTGCGCTATTGAGTTCCTGTTTCAGTCCCGCTAAAATAAAAGTAACTATCAGTAATTCTTTATACAGCACAGTTTAATATCATCATGGCAGCAAATTATTCCTTAAGTGTCCCGAAGCTGAAGGGCAGGGATAATTATGATGATTGGGCATTCGCCGTGGAAAATTTTTTGATCCTGGAGGGCATCGACATTACGAAAAGCGAAGCACTAAGTGAGCAAGACAACAGGAAGGCTAAAGCTAAAATGGTGATGACCATTGACCCATCTCTGTATGTACACATCAAAAGTGAAACAACAGTGCACAGCTTGTGGACCAAGTTGAAGTCGTTATTCGACGACTCTGGTTTCACCCGCCGCATCAGTCTACTCAGAAACCTAATCTCCATTCGTCTCGAAAATTGTGACTCAATGACTGCGTACGTAACACAGTTGGTGGATACGGCACAGAAGCTAAAAGGCACAGGTTTTGAAATTAACGACGAGTGGGTCGGATCGCTTTTGTTAGCAGGATTGCCAGACAAGTTCTCGCCAATGATTATGGCCATAGAACACTCAGGGATAAATATTAGTGCAGACGTTATAAAGACGAAATTACTGGATATGAGTGCAGATGTTGAAATAACGAAGTCCGAGAGCGCTTTTATTGCAAAAAATGCGAATCATAGAAATGCACGTCATTCGAACAAAGCCAGAAATCAAAATGGCGTCGGCCATGTCAGTGAAAATGAAAAAGACGACAACTCGATTAAGCCGGTGAAGAACATTAAATGTTATAAATGTAAAAAAACCGGACATTACAAAAGTCAGTGTCGAAATTCTAATACACAGAATGAAAAACAATCAAACGCATTTAGTGCAATGTTCCTGTCTGGTGAATACAGTAATAAAGACTGGTATGTGGACTCGGGCGCGAGCTCTCATTTGATATCTGAGTCAAACAAAAGTTTGTTGACAAATATCTCGTATAATACAGAAACTCGAGACATCGTAGTTGCAAATAAAGAAAGTATGCCGGTTTTATGTTCTGGAGATCTGCAGATAACAACATGTGTTGGAAATTCAGAGTATAACATAAACGTAAACAATGTTTTATGTGGCTAGATTTGAGATAAATGCTAACTTATGGAGTTGTATTGCTGATTCTGATGATTATAATTCTGTAAAGCCATATTAGCTACGGCCGCGAATCATATTTTAATCAACATACAAGCTCACACTGACTTACAAATTGCATAAAACCTAAGAAATTTTGAATTTCGGATGAACTTTCCTGTTGAAACATTGAGCAATCTATTTCATTGTAACAACATTCTGGCGCTCAGAAGACGAGGGCCTAGAGACAAACGGCATTCGCTTCGGAGAGATTCTATTTCTACAATCGCTATAGCTTCAAAGTGACATTGATTACGAGACATTTCGGTAGCTTATGCCAACCCCATATATTTTTTGGCTTTTCTAGCGTCATCGCTAATCGAATGTACACTTTGTCTAGACCCTCAAACAAACGCGTCTACTTGAAAAATTCACCCTATATTTGTAATCACGTTCTCGAAAACAGCACTAACGATTTCGATGAAAGTTGGTATTATGGGCGAAAGATAGATCTAGCCAGGTCTCATATTTGGAAAAAATCGTTTTCTCCATTTTCACCCGAGCAGAGTTTGGTTGCCCAGGTACTGTTTACTTCCTGGCCAGCCCTGCGCCGCCTGCTTCCAAATTCTACCTTTACATTCCTGAAATAAACATTTTCATCCTCCTTTCATTTTCATCATATAAATAAACATGCAGCTCCCGTAATAGAATACTGTTATTATTATTAGCTTCTTGTTCACGCTACCGTGTAGATATGTCAGTGAGGAAACTTGGACGCCCGGTGAGGAAACTGTTGAGAAAAGGAATACCTAGAAGGTAGGACGCACCGCTTAGCATTGACTTTGCCCACATGACATAAATATATATAGTACCTACATAATTATGTTGGCATCGTCTTTTCATCTTAGTAAGTTAGTCTAAGTAGCCTATGTCCTTCTCCAGGCCCCAGGCTACATATCTGTCAATTTTCACCCAAATCCGTTCAGTCGTTTTAACGTGAAAGCTTAACAAACAACCAAACTCACTTTCGCATTTATAATATTAGTTACAAATTAGTTCGGATGCATATGTATTTTAATATCTACTATCTGAAAAAAAAAACTGGTGAAGGGCGAATCGGACTCTCGCTTCGAGGGTTCCCTACCATCATTTTTAATAAAGTCAAAAAAAAAAAAAAAATCAAAAATCAAAAGATAAAGAGGTCTTTATCGGTTCTGTGATTGTGACATTAGGTATTCTACGCTAGTTTCAAGAAAAAAATGCGTGTTTAAAATTTCTAATTTTTATATTATGAGTATACGCATTTCACTAAGAATTAAACAGCCGATGGATGTTTTAAAACAGCCCCCTTTTGCGAATTTCACAATATGCTGTGGCGCATCTGTCGCGAGATGTTCTTTTTACCGTTAATCAACATCTGGGGCACTTTTGAAAGTATCGCCCGGCATACGGCTCGCTAAACGACTCAACCGAAATTGGTCTGCAGTCCTTTATTGTGACTAAATATTGGGTCTCGTCTTGAGGAGTACTCCCTCAGTATTTTTCATTTCAATTTGTAGCAACAAACCACTTGCCGCGCTCAGCGCATTTATGCCGCGTGTGCTGGGTGTGTTTGGTGTGGTTGTAGCTTCTAAGTTAACGCAGTAAAAAAATACGGCCATTTATGTGACATATTTTGATAGTAGCAAGTAAATGAAAACCTATAGGGTGCAATGTGTCATTTTGTCTATTCTTTCGTCGACAAAACATCGTCATGCTACGCGTGATAGTCATCTGAGTCACATTTCCTTTAGGACATTTTTAAGGTTCATCCTGTCAAAATCCTAATGCGTTTGTTTTAAAGAGAGATAAGGAGATACCGATAACACTTGGAAACAAGCAAGTGCGTCTTGCAAACAAAAATACGCTGAAACTGACAGAAGTACTATACAACATATGTCGCGGTCACCGCATACAGATTAGTGTAGGTACTTAGCAACAAGGCACAATCGTTTAATGACAAAACCTTGTTTTAACGAATGATCTAACCACATTGGGCGACGGCGGTCGGTGCCCGGTATGATTGTTGGCGTTCCCCATTCTTGGGATCTCACAAATTCTGTAACCTGGCGTGATTATCATAGTGATCTAGATTACTGGCAGTTCGCCTTCAGCTGTCTCGTTCACTTTGTCCCTCTTTGGCATCCTCAAAGTCGAAGCGCATACTTTTTATGGTTTACCTGTGTACTATTGTGTACCATATTATTATTATTGTATATTTTGTATATGACCCTTAAACCCAATTTACACGGTGCAGGTTTCTACTGCAAAATTGTGAAACGTTCAAGAGTAATAATCGTATGCTGACTGATTGACTGACTCATCAACGCCCAGCCCAAATCCTTGAACCTAGAAAGTTGAAATTTTGCACAGAGATTCCCTTTGTAATGTAGACAAGGAATAAGGAAGGATTTCCCGGTACCACGTTCCCGTGGGATATTTTCCGAAATCCTCGCGGGCGAAGCCGCGGGCAAAAGGTAGTCTGATATACAATTAATTTCCTTGTCTTGACATTACACATAACACCACGCCTGTTTCCCTGAAGAGTTGATCAGAGGTGTACGGTTAGCAACAGAAGTCGGTTAACACTGCTACTTTTTGACATCATCTAAATTAACACAAAATGATTCGATAAACTGTTTTTTTTTCGTTCCTGTGTAGCCCGCGAAATTCAATTTTTTTTTTGGGTTTTTTGCAATTTGGAATTTCGTGCAGATTCGTTAGATTTCGTTCGTTTGACGAATCTGCACGAAATCTAACTTAGAGAGATGTATTGGTGATTTTTATGGTTAAAATTATATAAATACATATGTTTTATTGCCGCGTATCATACTTTGATCAACATACAACCTGACACGGACTGCATATTGCAAAAAACCCAAAAAAAAATGAATTTCGGTGGCTACCACTGCGCATCATCCTTAGAGTTAATGTTCTTAAAATTTTAAGTACTTCAGTATTTGAATAAAAAAATTCACTTAGTAATAAATATTAAAAAACTGCAAGTGTCAATCGACTTTTGTTGATGACTAACAAAAAGTACACTCACACTTCACCACATATGAAAACTGCAAGTGTCAATCGACTTTTGTTGCTGACTAACAAAAAGTACACTCACACTTCACCACATATTATTATGAAAACTGCAAGTGTCAATCGACTTTTGTTGCTGACTAACAAAAAGTACACTCACACTTCACTACATATGAAAACTGCAAGTGTCAATCGACTTTTGTTGCTGACTAACAAAAAGTACACTCACACTTCACCACATATGAAAACCCAGTGCACTACATTACCGTAGCATTTTGCTCCAAACATAAACCAAAGTAACCATACTATAATAATTACATTTATACTAACACCCCACTTAGTATGCCGTGCGGAGCGGGAAACATAACAACCTCAACATGGCCGAAGCAATTACCACATAAAGGTAAACTGCTCACCACATCGCTGCCGGCCGCTGCCATTTCCATGTGAATTGAGTCTTATCTACACAACTGATAATCATGAAAATTTGCATACTTACACATTGTCAGGGGTTCAGAAAAGGACATAGGATAGGTCTACGGGAACGCATGTGAATGAACCACGGGATAAATCAAAATAAAATGCGGAATAACAATCATATTCTTTTTATTTTTAAACATTATTATAACTTACTTACAGAAATAAAAACTTAAAATTAAATACCTACTTACTATAAATTAAAATAACCAACAGAAATCATATACTTAATTTTTTACAAGCTTTTATTTGTATTGCGCACGGACGGTCGTTTGTTTTCATATCATACACGTGGAGTTTCCGACGGGGCATGAAAATTGGTTCCCAACACAATATAGTCGAATTTGCTCTGTTCATTTTAATGAAGGCATCTTTACGGAAACAAAAAAGTTTCTACGCCTGACTACAAGACTAAATCATTCAAATATAAATCTTACAAAAAAAAACTCCGTTCATTCGCGAAGCGTTCATTCAATATCGTTCATTTACAGTTATCATTCCTGAATGAAAGTCTTACCATAGATGTTTATTAAATATGACGAGGACGACTTCGCTTTCCGAGCTGTAGGGAGGCAATACAAATATAGTCAATTTCTATTATTTTATGTACTTAAATCATGGACCTAATAATACAGGTTTATAATAATTAATCGGCAAAACTTCACCGACGCAGATATCGATATCTAACACAAGTAAGATTTTATAAACACATAATTTTAAGCAAAACTGTAGATTTAGTTAAACATATCGCACACCTACATCTAAACCAGGAATGGGGAAACTACGGCCCGCGGGCCATCTCCGGCCCGCGAAGCGTTGAAATCCGGCCCGCGAGCATCAAATAAAAATCATGCAGAAACAAAAACAGTTCCACACATGGCACATATATTATAAAGTCAAAAACCAGCGCTCCTCAACCTTCTACTTCGCAGCTAACTTAAAAGTTTAATTTAATTGCAATGTACAATTTCTTTCATAATTCAATAGTTATTTTGTAATATTGCACAGTAAATTAGTGTTTCATGTATGTTCATCAGTCCTTACATAATACATTGACATAAAATGCTTCAAACTGTGCTTTTTTTGTTGTTCCTATAAATATTTATCGCTTTTTTCAATGAAATAAAATGTTATTTCTTTAAGCACATTTTTTGAAGACACTTAGGTAAGCCATGTTTAAAGTTCGTTGTTTGCTTGGACTTTTTTGCTTTGTAATAATTTGATCAGGCGGATAACAGTGTTCATGGAGTTTCATAACCATAATTTCTTCATTATGATATAGGTAAGTTTTAATACTTAGTAGTTCAATAACCCAGCAACATTTTTATGTTCTTTGAGTGATGTGAAAGGTATGTTTGTGGCGGCATCTACATCGCCACATGCGAACTACGCACCACACTGACGTCACGCAAAATCCTGCATCGCGCAATCAGAGTCTATCGCGCGATTAGCATAATATAAAGCGTCCCAACATCAATCGTCGGGCAGTAGCCCACCGACATACCACCCGCCTGGTCGGAGGATCCTCCCTTTTCTATGGAGGATGAGTGAACTTTACACCCTGTTCCCACCACCTCTGTACTCGTGACCCCGAATATGAACGCCAGCGCAGCCTTCGAGCAACTACTTCAGCGTGACGTCATCAGCATCACTTCTTCAAGCTTTCGAGCGGCGAGTCGCGCAGCCAGCCAGCACCTGCGGCTTCAACGGGTATCCTGACCACCTCGATGCAGCGGACGCTCATTCCTGGTCATCACCCCTCAACCTGATTTACCCGCGTGTATGTCAATACTTCCCTAATTGAATCGGATTTGGTCATGAGTTTTTTTTTTACGCGGAACCCTAATTCTTTTTCTAAAATAAAGTGTAAGGTACTCCTTATAACATGCTGATGTTATAAGGAGTACCTTACACTTACTTTTATTTGACGGACCGATTTTGACGGACTTTCACTGGCAGATACAGCTATCTGCCAGTGAAAGTCCGTCAAAATCGGTCCAGCCGTTTCAGAGATCAGCCGGAACAAACAATATCATCATCATTCTCCTGCCCTCCTTATCCCAATTTATTTGGGGTCGACGCAACGTGTCAGCCGGAACAAACGGACAAAAGAAAAGAAAAATACCATAGTTGACACGCGTATACGGAATCGTATACGCGTGTCAACTATGTTTTATGTTTTCGTTTTAAAAAGATATTTTAATTTCATTAAACATTTATTGATTTATTTACAATTTTCTAAATTAGAATCCCGGAGCAACCTGTAGCGCAGAGATGAAATTAGAACGAATGAGAAAAAAAAGGTCATGCCACTCGAGTTTTTTTCTGGGGGTTTTGCAAAAAAATCATTTATGAAGCTACTCACAGCTGGGTCAATAGACAAACGATGAACAAAAAAAAAGTTTTGGTCAACCGCCTTTTTTTTTCTTTTATGGCCAGCTGGTATAGAACAATACTATGCGTGTTAAAGTTCCATGTAATTCAATTCACAAGTCTTTATTGCATTCCATAATGTTGGTAAAACAATTGGTAGGCTTAAAATTAGTGGTACAACTATGGATCCTGTTAGGGTCGCGGGTTGTTCGAAAGAGATACCGCGGCCCTGGCACAGGCAACTGAAGGAACATGGATGGGTTTTAGTCAGTAAAAGTCTGACACGCCCCCCCGCTCCGTCCAGAGCGGGAGAAGTCATTGATGACTTCCATGCACAAAAAAAAAGGCTGTTAAGTACTGAAAATCACACACACTTGTATACATTTAATCCTGTGATATTTGATGAGATGAATAAAAAATATGAAAGTGTTACTATCCATCAAACGTCCACTTTCTGATATTTTGAATGTTATAGTGAACTCTCATTTTATTTAAATTAAAGTGTCATCTATACCTATAACTAACGTATAGAGCGTTTTATAAATAAATATGAAAGTCTTAACGCCCATTAAAAAAATGAATACTGGTTTTTCTCTGTGGATTCATGTAATGAAGTGAATCATTCTAGAACTTTGATTTTAAAATCCTTTCTATACAGGGTGTGAGGGACAGCCCTCCGCAAAGTGATAGGGTGAATTCAGTATGTCATACTAAGATGACCGGTACATGAAATTTTTTCAGGAAAGTTAAGGGAATCCAATAAACCTGATTTGTTTGTGTTTTTGTGCACAAATTGGAGCGTCTATTACTGGTTGGGAGGGGTAGGTAATAGGTATGCGGTGAGTTCGATGAACTCTGTAGCTAGACAGAAAGTGAACAGCTGATTTCACGCGTCGTTGGTTAGAGTATTTCAACATCCATTGCTGGTTTTTTTTTTTTTCCTGTTTTTTTTTACATAAATGGAGTGCTGGGAACACACAATGCAATTTTACATTAAAATAATGAAAAAAAAAATTAAATAATGAAAATTTTCCTGAGAAAGTTTCCGGTGGAATATGATTCAAAATGAGGAGCTGAATGCACCCTGTGAGTTTGCGGAGGGCTGTCCCTTACACCCTGTATGTCACATTTTGAACAAGCTAACCGAAGTCGACTAAAATAATCCTACAAGTAACAATTGACGTGTACCTCAATATTTAAAGTGCTTATCAAAAAATGTAGGTTGAGTATCAAGTTCGGCCCGATGGTTCTGATTCCACATTATTGATGAGACCGGGATTACTCGATTCTGAAGTCGTTTGGTGATTGATATCACCGGTCGTTAGGACCGATTTTATGTATTTTTCCTGGAAGGATCAAGTCAGGTTCGTTTATAGCTCATCTGATGGTAATTGCTTCCGAAGGTTTAGTGTATTGAGCATGTAAGGGTAACGAACTATTTGCACCTTTGAAGCGAATAATGTTTGGTTTTTCTGGATTTTTATTTGGTCCGATTTTTCAATCGTCAGATAACTTTTACCTGAGGAATATGTTTGGCGTTTTGACAGCCTTTGTATAGAAAATATGTCAAACCACCATATTTATTACTTAGATGAAAGTTATCTGATGACTGAAATATAGGCCAGTTACGGAAATCATTCCTGAACAAGCAAGACGATCCGAATCTCTTCGGAGTTCAGAGAGTAATCAAAATACTGAAGGTGCTGAAATAAAGCACGTAAATAAATACGTAATTACTTGACGAAGGCTTTCCTTGTCAGGTTACGTAAGTCCCAGCGTGTATCTGGAATAAGGGGGTGTTTCCAATGGAGTGACGCAAGAGAGTCGTGTGCGCAATGCCGCTATCTATCCAATGAGGTCAATGTCAGAGCAGCTGACCGGTAGTTCAGCTTCTATTGCTACTGCAATTACAATCATATCTGTCCCTGTGTCCTTTTCTATTAATATTACTTCCAAGGAACCGTGTTTGTAGACTACAAACAAACTACAAAATAATAAACTCATTTGATATAAAGTCATGTTACTTAGTTTACAACATTTACTTTATTGATATTATTCCCAGTGCGCAGTGGATTTTCCGTTCTTCGAGCAGTTATTTCTTTTAAAAGGTCGGATACAGTAATCTGATAGGAATGGATATGTAAAGTGCTCAAATACAGATTAAGTTTATACCTACCAATTGAAACGAATAGATACATGTCACGCACGTATCACGGCGCATTTACTTAATTGACACTGTTCTTGTAGTAGATGTGGAATGTTGGAGTAGCGTTATCAAAATATTTACCAAGACACTTGACTATCTTTTGCGGTGAGCCACATTTCGAAACGATAACAATGCATAGCTGGTTAAGTGGTTGCTAGTTTACCATTCTTTTATTACGGACTGTTTCCAATATCTAGTTTGTGCTCCCTAGAGAGTCTATAAACTCTTAGGTCAAGCTCAGTGGGACAGACTATACCGGGTCCGACAACATAAATTTCGCATATTGCCGTGTGTGTTGTGTTGTGATTAATTAAAACCTGAAATAAATACCCAATATCAACATTATTAACTATATTAAATAAATAATAATGAGAGATGTGAGATTCGATGAAAGTGATACAGTATACAGGGTGTTAGGTTAAACGAGGGACATACTTTAACAGAGTGTAGTACTCATGAAAATGATCAACTTTTACTATGGGACCAAACCTGAAATCGCGAAAAGAAATCTGCAGTTCCCTACATTTTGACGAATTATGCGAACATAAATGTACTGAACAGCTGATTTTTTTTTTCGCGATTTCGGGATTGGTCCCATAGTAAAACTTGTTCATAATGATGAGTACTACACTCCGTTAAAGTAAGTCCCTCGTTTAACCTAACACCCTGTATAGAAATTTTGAAAACAAGGAAAGAAGAAGTTAATAAGTTGCAACAACAATGTTCTGCCTGTACTCTGCGGCCTCTAAATCATGGAACATGAGAAACAGCTAATTCTCGTGCAAAAATCATTTCAAATATCTCTGGCAGCGACGAAGTGAATGGTGTATTGCTTATAGAAATGACATTTTGGTTTTACGGAACCATACTAATAATTACTGTGAGGCGTCAATCAGAATCTTCAAAGATATTACAGAGATGTAAAGCATTCAACGTGTGCGCATTGATTGAGTTCACTGCTACTACTTTTGAAAAATATCACGTTAATCGCCTCATTCAGTTTGCCAATTCAAGAAAAAGGGCCTTGGACTTAGCATATGAAAAAAATATTCGGAAATGGAAATATACTACGAAGGTTTCAAAAGTGAATGAAACTATTTTCGAAGTAGGTGCAGTTAGAAACCAAATGTTTCTCCATATGTGATCGATGCAGATATAGCAATGTTGTGACACTACCCTTAGCAGGGGGTTGTCAGCAGGTAGGGAAGAGGGAGTTCTTAAATAATAAGATGTACTAGGTAGGCACTTATTATTTATTTGCCAAACTTCCGTGGCCGCATCAAATCTTGACTTTCAGAGGTAGATTAAGGAAGGAACACTGGCCTGAACCGTCTCCAGATCGACGATGGTCCCGATCCAGCCTCTGCCCGCAACTGACGGCCCAGTTCCAGATCCTGGTCTAAGTAGTCGTGACTTCAGTTCAGTGTAGGTACGTGTTCTGCAGCCGAGGATCTCCTTCAAATGTCCTCTTCTACGCAAGAACCACGACGTGGCGAGAAATCGTAGGGGTAGTTAAAAATCCCTAGAGGGATTTCACGAAGTATTTATGAGTACTTAATCAAAAAATAGTTAGATGTTGTCGGAGCGAGTGACACAGCCGTCACCTCAAAACGCTCACAGCTGACTCGTCATCGTCCTTACCGATTTCAACCGACTCGCTGCTCCTCGACGACGCTCGGAAATCATCGTTTTAGAGATGCGCGAGCGCTAGAACGAAGACCCTAGGTTCCGTATCATTTAATTTTAATTTAGTATTTAAGTGTTAGATTTATTTTTTAGATATTATACTAGTTATAGTTTATTACATATATAGTACTAGTTTATTTTTTAAGTTTTGTGTAATAATTATTATAGTTTAAAGTGTACATAGATTTGATATTACTAAAGATTGATAGACTTAACTATTTTCAATTGTAACTCGCAAGGCGCAACGTTACAGTACCCCGCCAAAAAGCGAAGGATTTTGCGTACTAGGTGCAAAATCCGACTAGCACTACTAAACTAAACTGACTAATACGTACAGACTTCACTTTCATACCTCACGCAAATAGTTACCTTTCATAAAATCATCTTGTCTTCTAATAAAGACTTGAGACCATAGCAACAGAGTAATAACTAAATTATTAAATAATTATACTCAATTAGTAAGTTTAAATGTATTAAAATTGCAATATTGATTTAACACATTGAAGTTTAAGTAGTAGGTGTTCGAATAATTTAAGGCTTGAGTAGGTACAATGATAAGCTAAGTAATGAATTTAGACTTTATAGTTGTTAAGTTTGATATCTTTGATATGCCATGACCCTAGGGGTTTCCCAGACTCATCAGCTAGTTCATAAACAAGGGGAGACTTTTTACCAATTACTTTACATTTGATGAATTTTGCAGCTAATTTTTTATTAAAATATTTGTCCTTGTCACTTTGATAAAAAGTCCTTCTCCAAACAACATCACCAACATTAAATTCGGCAGGTCTTCTGCGTAAATTATATTGTTGACAATTTCTACTGTGAGCTTGCAGTAATAGTGCTTGAACCTTATTAAATATACTAGACAACACGCGTATTGCATTTTTATACTCGTGATTACTTCGAAATTAAATGTCCGATTCGAATGAATTAAAAAGTATTTCACTGCTACAATAAATACCCTTGATGATAAAACTATTTATGAATAAGAATTAATACTTAATTATTATTAAATTTTTATCATGTTTACTCGTTACGATATAATTTATTAATTTAGTTTTAACATTTTATTCACTTGTATTTTTATGAATCTGTCGTAAATTAATGGTTTTACCACTGTTTTTTTGTGCTAGCGGTGTTAACCTGTAATTAATTGTTGCACCCGCAATTGTGTCCTATAAATATATAAATAATATATAATAATAAATAATAAGCTGTTAATGTACTGGTGTAAGCAATTGTTGGTTAACCTAAATAAAAATACTACAATACGAATGTAACCAACAAATTATTTCCCCTCCATTCAAAACCTACGCAAACTTTACCCTATCCGTGAACTCAAATGTATTTGTTTATCATAATTAACAGTTCGCGACCGCCGGTCGCTCGTTTACACGCACCTTTATCAAATGAGCCGCGACTTACTCGGGTTAAACTAATTATTAAGATAAATATTGTTTTAACTACACCTTGTTTTCGGTGAATTTACATGCCTATGAATAATATTTTTAGGTGCGTCAAAAGTTTTGTTCAAAAAAAAAACCTCACCGTATTAGCAAATCACCCTAAAACTAAAGCGAGGTGAGTTGAAACAGTCTGATTCAAATCCCCTCAGTGAGGAAAATCCTGCCAGTCGTTACACAAAATATAAAAACCTAAAAGTAAAACAAAAATAAATTATTTTTACCAGCGACATTGTCATTAGGTCATTTCGGGGCCTCACCAACGGAATACGCCGTTGATTATCCCGAAGATGGACGTAGGCCGTAGGTGTAACCACAACTTATCGCGATAATTTTACAACGGACTGTGCATTGATTATTATCAGTCAATGAGTCAGTCAGGACTTTGAATTTTATATATATAGATTTACAAGACCATAAACTTCTGATAGGTTTTCCTGTAATATATAGGTAAAGAACTATTTTCTGTATTTTTGTGAAAAGTCAAAACGGGGGGAATGGTAGAACAATTGAATTGTTAAAAATTCGCAGAGATTTTGCTAAGATTCATAATCTGTTTATTTCTACAAGAGGTGAAGCAAAAGCCGCTTCAAAGACAATCATATCAGGGTGGATTAAAACGCTACTTAAAGATGCGTGTATAACTGCAACGCCTGGGAGTTTCCGCTCTGCTGTTGCCTCAAAAAACTGGTTAGACAATTTCCCATTAGAGGATATTCTCGCGAGAGGAAATTGGAAGTCCCAAAATACTTTTTGTAAATTCTATAAGCGGACAGTTCTACCCTCGTCTTCAAGTACCTCTATAACTATGTTATTTAATCCTGTTGATTGATGTTGCCGATATAATGTTGATTCTAACATTGTGATTAATCAAGTTGAACAATTACTTAATTAAACCAAAATCATATTCACATAGTTACTTATGTACTTACATTTTTTATTTTTCTTAATATAAAGGAAAAGATCAAAATGCATTTGTTTAATTGAAATGGTCAATACAACCAGTAATATCCAACATCATTGGTAATATCTTATTTTTCTAAAAAGTCATTCACATTGGCGTCCGTGTCACCACCACCAGGCGATAACAAACAGGTCTCAAATTAAATAAGCTTCGAATAACGGTCAAGTCAAATTAATAGAAGCGTTTTACCTACCAATAAAACGCATATTAATTTGCTTACCTTATTCGAAGCTTATGTTTTAAAGTCTGCCTGGTGATTTTCGACTCAATGAGGCATAAAGATGGCGGCTCACTTAGTGCGCCCCCACTCTGCCAGGTGGTGGGGTTAGAAAGAGAAGGATACCGGAAAGAAAGAGACGGATATAGATGGCGGGAAACGTAGTGCCTATCTCAAATTAAATAAGCTTCGAATAAGGTAAGCAAATTAATATGCGTTTTATTGGTAGGTAAAACGCTTCTATTAAAACACTCATGTGATACTATTATCACACTCGGCGAATACCCCTTATTATACGTCAGTTGCATAAATAACTATAAATTTGGGGGTGTTAACAACTCTAAATATATAAATTGAACTGGACGCGACCGCACTCTATCGCATTTGAACAATGACATTATACATCTAGACGTTGCCATGATTACAGTGTGAAGTGTGGAAGTGAGACATATATATACGAAATAATTAGGAAAATTTAGACAAAGCATCGTATCTTCTGTCCCTTACGGCGTGCCGTATTTTTGCTTTAAAAATGTTGCCAAACAAAGTACTTTGCATGCCAAAATTTAAAAATGTTGCCAAACAAAGTACTTTCACTGTTAATATTGCTGTCTCATGACCGGCCACGCGGTGGCTCGATCTAGATGTATATTATCTAAGCACTTGAACAACGACTGACAAAACGTCACATAGGTAGTGTGCGACAGAGATAACGCTCTACGAAGCCGAAATTAGCCGATTGTCTCTTTCCAAAGTTCGATGTGCAATATTTATCGCCGACTACTGTACCTAACTACTTACCTATTGTATGAGATTCTATGAAAAAGAGAAAAAATGCCAGGGTAACATTGCCCAGTCATTTTAGTAAGAAACTTTTCATAGTGTCGTCTACATTCCTAAAGTAAACGCCATCTTTACCAAAATTCTTGTACTGGTTTTTATGTTATCTGCATAAAGGCCATACATCTGCGCTTTTGACCAACAACCGAGCATCAAAATGATTTTCGAGACCGAATTCCGAGTAGTACTGTCTCGAATGAACGAGGAATTAGCCAAAGAAGACAACAAAGCAGACATATTCGCAAACTTCGAAAAAGCCATCAAAATGTTCCCGGGAAACGTGGAGCTACTGAACGATACTGGAAGGTATCTATATCGTTACGGATACTTTTCTGAAGCTCTCTGCCATTTCGAAAAGGCGCTGAATATTGATCATAGCTTAGTTAGCATTGAGAAGAATTTCAACAACACTAAATGTTATCTTTTCCCAAGATGTCAGTTTAGGTATTTGAACGACAGGATTCGGAATGAAGCGTATAGGAGAGCTATTAGGAGTTGTGTGACTCCTGGTGTGGATAGTGTCTTAGATATTGATACAGGAACAGGACTTTTCGCCTTATATGCTAATGAATGCAACCCTGTAGCTATTACAGCCTGTGAAGCTTCCTTTACAATGTCTAGACTAGCCGAATGCGTGATACAAGAGAACAACGCTCAAGAAGTAGTCATAATCAACAAACCTTCCGTCGTTCTCAGCCATAACGACATTTACGGAACCCGATCAGTACTGATTACGGATACCATTGACGCAGGTTTATTCGGAGAATATGTCCTACAGTCTATATGTCATGCTTGGGAGAATTTACTTCACGAAAAGAGCAAAATAATACCCGGTAGAGCTGAATTCTTCGTCGCCGGCATTAAATGTGATGAACTCAATAAGAAATTCAAACTATGTCGGGAAACAAAAGACATTTTAAATATGGCGCATATAAACGTGCATACGACAACATACTTCGGTGAAACTTATTACAGCGAAGACGTAAATTCTTACGACAGTTTAAAGTACATGTCGGAACCTCAATCGTTGTTCAAAATAGACTTTAATAACTACTATGATGTTTGGGAGAAGTTGTATAGACAAGAGCCTTATATTGCGAAGCTAACTGCAACAGACTCCGGCGAAATGAACTTGGTGATTGGTTGGTTCAATTTGCATTTGACAGAGGATATAATGATTACTAGTGACCCCAGAAGTGAATCTAAAGCGAACGCGTGGCAACAAGCCATATTCTTTGATGTACTACCAAAGACGCTTTGGAAACATGAAACAGCGAATGTCGCATTTCTAACATACGGCGGTAGGTTGACTACTCTACCAGACATTAATACAACTATAACAAGGATTTCACCAGAAACATTAGCCTTCCTAAATGACGTAGAATATATGGATATGATAAGAAAAAGTATAGCAACTATGTGTGTTCATTTAGGACAAACTGTGGACGTCTCTCTTGTGGACATGGTCGATTTGAGTCCATTTCCTATGTTCGGAGTATTAATGATGAAACGAGGAGCTAACTCACTTATATGTCACGTGAAAACTGACGACGACAAAGCGTTCCTACTGGCTGTTTTACAAGCAAACGAAATACCGGAACAAAAAGTAACAATTCTAATAGACTCTTGGACGCACGAAGTGTTAAAACAAAAGAAATTCCATGTTATATTCAGTAATATAATAGAATTTAATGGTGACCTAGACGTAAAAAGAAAGGGGATAGTTGAACATTTGAAGCGGGAGCATCTAATTCCTGGGGGCCTATGTCTGCCTGTATCTGTGACTATTATGGGACAGCTGATTAATAGTAAATGGTTGGAGATTAACAACCGCGTTTCAGATGAGAATGTTGACTATAGAATGGCGAAACATGTAAACAGGTTCCAAGTATCCCAAGCAGTTTACTTAGACATGGCTCGCATGGAATACGAAACATTATCTGAAGAGTTTGAAATCAGCTGTTGTAGTGACATGAAATCTGACGTCATCAATGTCACTGTGGCCGAAGATGGGGATTGCAACGCAGTCCTATGCTGGTATAAGGTGCAGTTGTTGGACCTATTGACAGCTCACTCCACGCTCACTTCACCTAAGTTTTCACGGTGAGATGGTTACAGAATCGCACTGCAGTTCCGCGTTTTCGTTTTTATAAATATTTTAATTGTAAAATATTTTAATTTATTGTAAACGAATAAAAAAACAAATGGTCACGCCACTCGAGTTTTTTTGTGGGGGTTGTGCAAAAAAAATAAATAAAAAAAAAAAATTTAATTCAGGCAAAAACCATACATAATAAAATAAAATTTCACAAAAAAAAAATAATGCATGAAGCTGCTCACAGCTGGGTCAGAACAATAGACGAACAATGAACAAAAAAAAGGGGTCAAAGTCAAATACCTTACCAGCTGACATAGAACAATAGCTTCATGAATGAGTCTAGCTTCAACTTTCTGACTTACCTACTGACCGACTCTTTGACAATTCAAAAGTGCCTGTAATTGGTTTAATTGAAATAAATGCTTTGAGTTTGAGTTTGAGTTTGAGTCCTTTGCATAGAGTGATCCTAATTTTGGTTATTATTTTATTATTTAATTGTTTGAATTTATTTTTAATTTAATAATTATTTTATCTTATTATAATTTTTATTATTACTGGCCACTAGCACTACCTGTGTCTTTAGTTAATGTCGCTATAGCAGCGGCACGTTGTATAAGTGTAATATGGATGTAAAACTGCTAGCCTTTTTTCTGAAAATCAACCACAACAAGAACAAAAAACAATTTATTTATTCATCAGCCATCGTGCTAGCCCTATTACTCAGAAGTCCAGAACTAGAAGTGGTACAATACGCCATACAGTTGCCATAAGTGTACGTAATACGACACTCCGTGGAGCAAGTTTATATAGTTCGATACTACTGGCACTGTTTCATTTACTCTGTGGTTTGCGAAGGACAGTAGTGTGCGAATAAGAATGACGGAATAGAATAATATTTACTAAGAAGACTGTTATTAGGGTTCCGTACCAAAATGGTAAAAAGGAACCCTTATGGTGCGACTCAGTCTGTCTGTCTATCACAGCTGGATATCTCAAGAACTACTAATTCTATCAACTTGAAATTTGGAATAGTTTTAGACGACGTTTACCCAACTATTTTGCAAATAAGAAGATAAAAATATGTAGTTACGTATATTTTTTTTTGCAACATTACTGACAGGGGTCTTAAAAATTCAAAGAACTTTGCTTTATTTTTATTATTTGTTGTTATAGCCGTAATAGACAGCGGAGGCTTAGTAAGTTTGTACTGGACTGTACGTGGTTGTCTGATTTCATGGATTTTAATTTTCTTGCGCGGAACCCTAATTAATTTTCTAAAATAAAAATAGCCTTAGTTACTCCTTAAAACATCAGCTATATGCCGTCAAAATCGGTGAAAATTCGTTTGGCAAGTACCATTTTTTTAATCGGACTGCGCTTTAAAATTCTTCTATACAAACTTTAACATCCCTAAACCTCATTTGAGGCGTAGTTTTGAAAAACTAATAATGACAAACGTTATTACTTACTTATGCAAGTATTTGTGCTAAGTTTCAAGTTCATTAACCAAATTAATAAGATTTTTCATATAAACTTTATCTCTGTTTTCACGAACCTGTATAAAGAATTTCAAAAATCGTCTGGTATGTTCCATAACTTGACTCAAACATTATTTACACCAATTTTAGAGTTAAGCAAGCCCCCAATAAAATCCTCCACTATAAAATTAACTTTTCACCCCTAACGGTTAGATTTTTGAAAAACCCTGATACACGTTAGTGTTCATTTTTGGTCTCAAGTATAAAAACTGAGTTTTGAGTTAATCTGACGGCGTGTTAAAATTCCTCCATACAAACTTTGACACGCCCAATCCCTCTTTAGGGGGTAGTTTAGGAAAACTCAAAATGATAAACTTTATAATTTACTTAGATGAATATTCGTGCTAAGTTCCAAGTCTATTAACTCAAGGGATAGGATTTTTCATACAAACCTTCATCACCTATTTTACACCCTTAGGGATAGAATTTCCAAAAATCCTTCCTTAGTGGATGTTTACACTATATAAGCTATATAAGGTATCTATGTGCAAAATTTCAAGTTTCTTTAGCACTAAATGAAGACCAAAATCTAGACATGGAGATATATACCAAAAATCTAGATGCAACGGCACATTCGGATTATTCTCTCTGGCGAGCAACAAAAAAGCTCAAAAGACCGGTAGCAAGCCATGCACCAATACGCAAAATTGATGACACATGGGCCAAAAGTGACTTCGAAAAGGCACAAACCTTTGCCGAGCACCTAAGCAAAGTATTCACTCCTAACCCTGTTCAAGGATCTCAAGAAATGCATAGTGAAATAACTTCATACTTACAGCAAACATACCAACTCGACTTGCCCCGCAGTTTTTAGGGTTCCGTACCAAATTGGTAAAAAAGAAACCCTTATGGTGAAACTCAGTCTGTCTGTAACAGCTGGATATCGCAAGAACTACTAATGCTATCAACTTGAAATTTGGAACAGTTTTAGTTGACGTTTACCCAACTATTTTACAAAAAAAGAAAGAAATAAAAAAATGTTTATTATTTTTGCAACAGGGACTGCAAGGAGGTCTTAAAAATTCAAAGTGGCTACTGGGGCATGTGGGGTATCATATGAAAGAGCGCTGTTTGCACATTTTTAAACATTTTTTTTATTTTTTTTAGGCCGCATAGTTTTCTACTTCTGATGAAAAATTAAAAAAAAAATACCTTTCCTTCCTCCTTTTCCCAACTATGTTGGGGTCGGCTTGCACTCCAGCTGAATACCAGTACCAGTGTCTCGGAAAGCCGTTGGTCCCGACTGTCATTCGTGGATCTTTGACAGTCGTTACGGGTCGTCAGATGCCCGAAAGTCTGACAACCGGTCTTATCAAGGGGTATCGTATTACCCAGTGACTGGTTTGTGGAGGTCAGATAGGCAGTCGCTCCATGTAAAATACTGGTATTCAGCACAGTGGAAGCCGACACCAACATAGTTTGGAAAAGGCTAGGCAGATGATGATAATGTGGCTCTGCCATAAACCGTTATAATGTTAAACAGAGTGACTTGCAGGGATTTGAACACAAAATATATTTTGAGGTTACCAGTAAGTACACATCAGTTATTAAAACTAGTATAAGCAAATGGTAGAGCCCGTTTATATCCTGCAGATATAACTACGCAAGAAATAATTAGGCCAGCTTATGAATAATAATAAACACTAATTAATCAGGGTTTATTAATTATTACTAGGCACGGATCAAAGCAACGCAAAGAAAATTTCCAAAGAACACTAAATATTTAATTAACAATTCTTAATGATTTTATATATATTTTTTCTTTGCAAATACAAAAAACTTACTATTTAAAACATAGACGTATAAAAAATGAGGACTACGCGCCACGCATGTCGAAAGGAAGCACCGTACTGATCTATGTGTGCGTGATCGACGCCGACGCCGTCGCGTCGCTCGTGTCACGTAATGGCGGACGGTCGGCATACTATGATGTAAATGTGTGTGTAAGGCGTGTTTGTACAAACGGTCTCGGCATAATTACTGTGCTTCAATTTCGATATGCGTGGCGCGGCATCCTCCTTTTTTTATAAGTCTATGATCTAAAATTAGAAATTGTTTAGGAGATCAAATGATTTCGTGTTTCGAGTCTCCTAATTGAAATTCTACTGAATGGCCGATTGATGGCTGACTGGATCAGCCAAGAAGTTAACTCGATAAATACTGGACGTGTAGGCCAATGAGGTGAGTAAAAAATGGTCCTCCACGATTCTGATACATGGAGCAACGATTTTTTATTTTTTCTAAAAAGTATTAAACAATATTATTATACTTTATTTAGAATAGAAATCCTTTGTTTAATTACCATACATGCAATTTACATTTTTAAATATTTTAGATAAAAAATGAAATCTTTTAAAATTGTATTTTATTATTATTATCTAATCATTTACAAACATATTCATTATTTTTGAATATTTTATTACAAAACACAGATAAAAAACTATTACTATAATACTGTGTAAACCAATAATGGAAATGATTAAATAATTATCACTTTACTGTTCATTTTCACATAATAAGGCGTCTGTCTACAATATTTATGAACAATCCTACAGTCCAGCTAAAAGCATTACCATTTATGACCCAGGCAAGCGTACGCAGAATACGAAATTCAAATCTCGTTTTAATTTTTCCACCCATAAACGGTTTCAATTCAGCCGGTACTTAAACGTTCCCGATGGTAATGTTCCACATAAATTTTGAGGTTATGTGAAAGAAGTGTACTTACTTAAATAAAAAAGTTGTCGATCTTTTTATTACTTCCAACTTTGCCATTTAACTTTTATCCATAGAACTTGTAGTTTTGCCGGAAATCGAGATAAACCGTTTTTTACCCTTAAAAGCACCCCCCCCATCCCACGCCATAACTGGAGAACTGCTTGACCGATTTGTATTTGTTTTTGTTATAATCTCCTTTTTACTGGGGTGATATAAAAGAAAAAAAGTTAGGAAAAAGCAAAAAAGAATTGAGGACAACGTCTGGCGGGTCAGCTAGTATTACAATAAAATACAAAACTGGCTATGCGGCCATCGCGGGTTCGAACGTGGTGCTTTCAAGGGGGGTACCCACATCGTGAAGCTGACTGTACATATATATTACATGACGTAGGTTGATATACAGGGTGTAAGGGACAGCCCTCCGCAGATTGATAGGGTGAATTCAGTACATCATACTAAGATGACCGGTACATGAAATTATTTCAGGAACGTTATGGGAATCCAATAAACCTGATTTGTTTTATTACCTCGCACGCAATGTATTGCTTCCGTGGCAAAACGCACGTAGCGAACGGTAGCGCAGTGAGTGTTCGGCTGCCCCACCCGCCACGGGGTCAATTCTCGCGCCACTTGGCTTAAACTAGCGACAGCGTAGTGCACAAGTTAGTTACGGCATTTTGCTGAGCAACGACCTTTCTTGCACAGATACGACGCACGGATTAATTTGTTCTAGTTATTTTTGTTATAAAAGTATTATTTTTACACTCTGCAATTCGGATTTGTTATTGTGTGTTTGCTGCTCTTATTGTTTGTTATTGTTTTTTGGATAAATTCTTTTGAACTACGGAACCCTTCATTGTGCGTGGTCCGACACGCACTTGGCCGGTTTTTAATTAAAGATTCAATTTACTTTGTACGGTAAAATGGTAACAAGTTTTATATCTAGTACCTACAATGTGAATCCTGAAGAAAAGGCTACCCGGCTGTCATTCGTGGATCTTTGTCAGTCGTTACGGGTCGTCAGAAGTCCGAAAGTCTGACAAACAGACTAACCAAAGGGTATCGTATTACCCAATAACTGGGTTGTGGTGTGGAGGTCTGATAGGCAGTCGCTCCATGTAAAATACAAAATAGTCTCTTTTTGTGAAAAAAATTGTGCAACAAATTCGATACTAGAAAACAATTAAAAGACCCTTTATTGTAAATAAAAATCGAGTTTTATTTTTGTTCCCTTCAAAGACTTTCCATACTTCACAGATTATGCGTTAGAAAAACGCAGTGCGCGCTCGCCCTAAGGGTAACCTGATAACCATTTCATCTTCTCAGATATCGACACAAATCGTTGCGAATATTTCCTGCCGCGGTTAAAAATACCGTAAACTGTAGTTCCATTATTATAATCAATCAACCTTCCTAGCCTTTTCCCAACTATGTTGGGGTCGGCTTCCAGTCTAACCGGATGCAGCTGAATACAAGTATTTTACATGGAGCAACTGCCTATCTGACCTCCAAAACCCGGTTGCTAGGTAATACCCCTTGGTAAGATTGGTTGTCAAACTTTCGGGCTTCTGACGACCCGTAACGACTGTCAAAGATCCACGAATAACAGCCGGGATCAACGGCTTAACGTGCTTTCCGAGGCACGGAGGAGTCTCGGTATGTAAAGATGGTCACCCATCCCCGGACCAACCCCGACAAGCGAGCTTAACCTGACGGATCGAGTCGTGAGGCTGTTATTACTTAGCCACAAGCTCCTCCTTGCTCCTCCTAGTTACATTTTTATAATATACCTACTTTTAATCTAATACCTAGTAGGTTTATTATTTCATGTATAACTACTTTAAGTATTATATTTATCTTTCTTACCAATATTCTTGTAAACTCACCCATTCTATATACCGGTGTCAGAGGTCCGTACAACTATTAGGTTGCGTAGGCGCACGGACCAGTCACTTTAAGCTTATTGCACTGCCTTTTTGATTTAGGTACCTATAAGTTGTTCCGGTTTCATGGAAACGTGGGACTTTCTTCTTTATTATAACTACTAAGGTTTCTCCATTGTTATTTTCTGCTAGTAAAAAAATAGTGGCCTACTCTGTCACTGTATCAGGAACAGTTCTTTTTTTTATTTTTGTTTAAAAAAATAACGTGACTTGGAGTTATTGCTCGATACAGGTAGGTACACACTACATGTGAGATAACCATTGTAAGCAATAGCTGAGCTATAGTTAGGTAGGTATACAGTGATCTTGATGAATTATAACGTTCATGTGGTAAATGTATATATTGAGTACTAGCTTTTGCCCGCGGCTTCGCCCGCGTGGATGTCGGAAAATATCCCATCGGAACGTACATGTGGAAAACATAGGGCATATCCCTAACTTAAGAAATGCTGGGTTTCCCATACAAACTTTCATCCCTTTTATCACCCCTTGTAGGATTATGTTTTAAGACAAAAAGTAGCCCATGTCCTTTCCCAGGATGCTATCTATAGCCTTGCCAAATTTTATCGAAATCCGTGCAGTTTTGTAAATTTTAAAATCAACCCCTATTTTACCCACTTAGAGGATGATTTTTAAAAAACGCTGACCCGCATATTTCTTAACTTCTTACCAATAGCATAAATTTGTTATCCCTAACTTAAGAAATACTGGGTTTCCCTTACAAACTTTCATCCCCTATATCACCCCCTGTAGTATTGTTTTTGAAAGTATCATATGTCCTTTCCCAGGATGCTATATAAAGCCTTGCCAAATTTTGTCGAAATCCGTGCAGTTTTGTAAATTTTAAAATCAACCCCGATTTTACCCCCTCAGGGCATGATTTTTCAAAAACGCTGAACCGCATATTTCTTTATTTCCTATCAAAAGCATACATTTTAATTTTCACATCCCTAACTTAAGAAATACTGAGTTTCCCATACAAACTTTCATCTCCTATAAAATCCCGGAATCATAAACATAACGATTAAATCTCGATAGCAGGACTCTTGCGCGAAAGATACTTGCGCGAACCCACTCGCACGAAAAGACATTTCCGCGCATGGACTTTTGCGCGAAGGGATTTTTGCGCGAAGGGACACTTGCGCGAAAGACACTTGTGCGACAAGACATTTCCGCGACTGGACTTTTGCGCACATGGGCGTTTGCACGCAAGGCACTTGCGCGAAAGACACTTGCGCGAAAGACTCTTGCGCGAATCCACTTGCGTGAAAGGACAAGTTCTTCATAACATCACGCCTGTATTCTTTCAAGGGATTGGGCAGGGATAGGCTGTGTTGTGTTACTCCCTTTGACAACTCCTTCCATGATAATGTTAGCGGGGACTTCGGCTCCGAGTAGCAAGTCAATTGGCCTACTAATGTAATATTCCGGATCCGCCAAGGTAATGTCTTCTGTGAATGACCATGAAGGCTTCGAAAATGTGTTGTTGGGGAGATTTTTAAGTAGACTTTTCATAATCATGGCCTCTGTTGTAAAAGTGTAGTCACTGTTTATTGACTTGCATGTTATGTAAACTAACCCTTTACAGCTGTTTTCCTTTGCGCCTACACCTAGAACAACACCATTGCATTTTTGACGTTTTTACCTAAATATTAGATTTACTTAGATTTTGTTCAGTAGAATTAGGTTCTCAAGCTATACTTAATCGGTTTTCAACAGGTTGTACCTGATAGATTGCTATCACTCATGTCTTTAGTTATCATCTCTCGCCTAAAACTAGAACGAATGAATAGGAGTGAATCATACTGAAAAAGCTCACATACACATTCCTATTAGGTTTTCTTGTCTGTTATGAAAACTTAATGCAAATGTGTATAAAATGAATGACCATGTGAGCTTTTACATTACGTGATGTATTACGTTACTTCCTTTTTCTTTCTCTAAAAGCCCCTTAAAGAATCCTCAAACAGAGTTTACTTAAATACTTCAAATAAACAAATTAATTAATTAATATCGTTTACTTGGGACAACCCTTGCTGTTGCGACAATGTCTAGACGTTGTCGGCATTTACCACGAGATCAAAGGCGTCGTCCTACTGTATGTTTTTATACTGTGCTATTACAGTAATTATTGTTTTTTTAAAACTTAAACTTAGTTACAAGTAGAACAAAGAAACGCAAATTCACAAGATGGCGTCCTGTTGCTTGTAGTGATGTAGAAAAACTTTTCTTCTGTAATAAATGAAGAATTGAATGTAACGAACGAATGAAGTTTGAAGTTTGAATTGCTTCCGTGAAGATTCGTCCAATAGGGTTGTACGATGTTGCTTGACGTTGCACGACGAAAAATGCTGATTGGCTCGCAGCTATAGCCTCATGTTATTGCGTCAGCGCGCGCGGCAAAAATAGGCCCGCTGTACAACAAAATGGCTGCTTCCTCTGTATGATGAACAAAAAGTAGCCTTTGTTATCGCGTCATGCGACCCTCGGCCCCGGGAGGCTTGAAAGCGAGGATTTATGACGAAATATCGGTATCCTATCGACAATTACGAATTAAAGGCGATTGTGGAAGCTGATGATACACAATCTACGGCTGAATTAGCAGCAGCTTTCGACGTTAGCGTCAAAACAATATTGGTCCATTTGCGTCAAATTGGCAAGGTAAAAAAGCTTGACAAATGGGTGCCCCACGAACTCAATGATCGCCAGCGCGAAGTACGCGTCGAGACGTGCCTTGCACTGCTCAACAGACACACAAATGAAGGAATTTTGAACCGCATTGTTACCTGCGATGAAAAATGGATTCTGTTTGATAACCGCAAGCGCTCAGCAAGTTGGTTGGATCCTATTTTTTTTTTTTGTTCCGGGGTGGAAAATCCTCATGGATGTCCCCCGCCCGGGGGTGAGCAGAGGGGTCTGTCAGACTCTTACTGACTAAAAACCACCCCGGTGTTCCCTTCCCACACTTGGACCGGGGATCATGGGAACTTGTGCGCCTTCCACGATCCCCGGCTAGTGCCAGCCCGCCTTCGTGGGCCTCCTCAGGCCCGCGAGGGGAGTGAAGTGTAGAACTCCCCCGCGACGTCTCCAATAGGGGCGCGCGCGGAACACTACGCGCCGCCGCCTCGGGTCCAGCTGGATGGGGGCCGGCGGACGTCCCCGAGTCCGCCGTCCCTCCGGACCTGTTTACGGGGGCTGGAAGAGGGCGTTGTCCGCCCTCCGCCGACGCCCGGCCCTCCTTCTGCGGGTCGGGAGAGTCGTCTCAATCTCCCTCTCCCTTTCCGCAGCCTCCTTCTGCGAAACGACGGTTTCACAGAAGGAGATCACCGCATCCCACGACTCAGCGCTCCCAACCATCGAACGAGCGACGGCCGGCAGCGACAGGTCCGCTCCGATCTCTGCTACGAGGGCACGGCGCGGCTCCTCCCATGCGGCACACTCTGCCAATGTATGCCACGCCGTGTCCTCCCAACAGTGGACGCAGTGATGACACCGAGTGTCCGGCTCCCTGTTTATGCGACACAGGTACTTCCCGAAGCAACCATGCCCCGAGAGCACCTGGGTCGCCCGAAACGACAGGGAGCCGTGCCTCCTCCCGACCCATTCGCCGAGCACTGGTCGGATCGCCTCGACGGTAGCGAGGCCGGCAGTAGGGCGCAGAAGCCTGTCCCGCCATTCCGCCACCAGGACCTCGCGGAGCTGTGACCGGCGATGCTCAACCTCTCGCTGTATCGGTTCACCGCTCCGCGTCCGCGCCTCCTCACGCCATTGGTACAGTGACGCGAGGGCTCTCGCCTCTAGGTGCCAGGGCGGGGATCCGGCCAGTGCACAAGCCGCCTCGTAGGAGATCGTGCGATACCCCCTGATAGCTCTGTCGGCCATCGCCCTCTGCGGCTTTCGCAGTATTGCGATGATGCCAGCCGTCAGGTCAGAAGCCCAAACCGGGGCTCCGTACAGAGCCATGGATCGCACGATCCCCAGGTACAACCGCCTACAGGCGGTGCTCGGCCCTAAGTTGGTTGGATCCTGGTTCAGCACCTAAACAATGCCCTAAACGAGGCTTGTGATGTGTCTTTTTACACCCTGTATGATGATTGAACTTTACATCCTGTTCCTCATACCTCTATAAGTCCTAGAAAATGTTTCTGAGTAGGTACAATCACGTGGCGCTGTGCATTATCACTTTCAAAACTTTTTCTTTTGAACGTTGAAACAGTAGATTGCAACACCCTTATTCAGTTTGACCAATGAATGAAGGATGAGCACATTGTTGTAAAGTTAATTGTTTTTGTTTGACCAATGAGCGAAGAATTGAACAAAAAAAAAGCCAACATGCAATAACAGAGCGCGCGCCGCAACCCGCGCGAACCCAAACACAACAAACGCTATGCAACTACCGCGCCGCTCACATCGCGCGCGCGCCGCGCGGCATCGATGTGAGTCGAGCGGCCGGCTTGTGTTACCGGGTTTGTCAAAAATATCGGGACGAACAGACTGTTCAAAATTATCTCTACAACCTTGTCAGAATGACAGTTGACGCGTACTGTCTTCATTCTGAAACATTCCTTGTGTCGCTAAGGATCACGCTATTACTTAGTTTTAGAATTTTATAGACAAAATTTTGCTACTTTGCATTACATTATTGCAATTTTCTCAAGGAACTCTAATTTTTTAGAAAATAAATTATAGCCTATGTTACTTCCTGATAATTTCACTTTCTATTGGTGAAAAAATTATTAAAATCGGTCCAGTAGTTTCGGAGCCTTTTTGGTACAAACAAACAAACAAGCAAACAAACAAACAAACAAAAATATCTTTCCTCTTTATAATGTTATTATAGTATAGAAATTAAAAAAAAGTAGTCAATATAAATTGCAGCGTCTACACCACGCCTTTTCATAATGAAGAAAAATGATAAGATAACTCGGACATTAAGCCGAACTCTGTGACAGTTTATAAATGATACGACCTGCGCCAAATTAGACGCATTCATCTTAATTAAACTCCTAAAAATATAATCGAGTAACTGTGTAACGAACCTGACAAGAAAAAGTTAAATATCGTTTTTCACCTTAGGTATGCTTATGCATGGGAATGGAATTTTCCTCAAAAAAAGTAATTGTTTCAAAAGTTAAAATATGCAATCCACTTTCATCTCTCCTAAAGCGCTCACCACGACCTATGGGTACAACACTTGAAACACATTGTCCCTTATAAACTGAAATAGTTTATTTAGTGCCGCTTTCAATGTTATCGCAAAATAGTTACCTCAAACCTCCTACCTCCTACAAACTCAAAATTATCAGGTGGCTAACCTACCTACAATGTAAACTTATTACTACTACTTTGATCAAGAATATTGTGTAACAAGACTACATTGATACTAGTTACCTGCAAAAGATTATGGAAGATAACATGACATAAGTATGCCTGGTCCACTTTGAGAGCTGGGCTGATTGTACGCCTATTGACCGTGCCCTTAGATACAATCCAATTGAACAGCGCCATCCAATCCCGAATCGTTGTAACATCGTTACGCCTCCGATCTAATTCAATAAAACCAACTTCTTTCTTCAACAGCTCCACTATTTGCAGACCTTTGTAAATATTGTAGTTGGAAGTGCGGACCTAAACTGCCTCCCAAGATTAACCTCGCTTATCCAATTAAATATTAAGGCTATTTCTACATGAAATCCGATTTTTCAAAGCCGAGAATTTTCGTGTTTTTGCGGAAGACTTTTTTGCCTTTTTCGAACATGGAGCTGTGATCCGTGACGCGAATAACGTGTGACTGGCTTTTTTATTTGTCACGGCATGTTGCCGATGAGAAAATAACACGAGGATTAGGAAAGCAGAGTGGGAGCTGAATATTGATGGAGATTCGGAAATTGTGACACCGGTCTTTTTAATTTCGGAATGCTGATTAGGATTTTATTCAAAAACGAAATAGGGATTTTACATTTCAGACTGGTTGCAATTTGTAGGTAAGCACACTGAAAATACGAGATAGTATTGCCGTAAATCATGTTAGTCTAAAAAATACCGGTCAAGTGCGTGTCGGACCAACTTACTATCAAAGTGTGCGTAATTTCAAGATTATGTTTGCTTCGTTTTATTAAAACATCCGGATCAAATTATGAAGGTTGCTATATATAGGTAGATACCACTTACAGTGGCCCACCGATATACAACATTAGTTTTTGTTTATACTAAACCCGAAAAGGGGTCATTGTACTCATCATTTTGAACAACTTTTACTATGGGACCCTGCGGCCCTGTTGAAGATATATCACCTGCATGTAAATACTACCACTGGCTAGATAGAAAACTGTCTAGCTATAAGTGAAACATAGTTTTGTACTTGATTCCTTTTCCATGTTGTTCTAAGATATATAAGATATTCCTTTTACTTGTTATACCTTCCTAATTATATACTTTACACTATTTCATGTAGTTTCGCTCTACAAACCTCCCCAACAGACTCAACCTGAAATCGCGAAAAAAAAATCAGCTTTTCAGTACATTCATACACCAAACTCGTCAAAATGTACTGAACAGCTGATTTTATTTCGCGATTTCAGGTTTGGTCCCATAGTAAAATTGTTCAAAATGATGAGTACAATGACCCCTTTTCGCGTTTAGTATAAACAAAAACTAATGTTGTATATACGCTTTTTTAAGACGTCATAAGTTCAACCATTCCAACAGTTATAAGTGATGGATTTATAAAGGAGTAACCTAACTCTAACTGAACTACACAAGTCTAGAATACGAATATCAGCGCTAAGCTCAGAAATAGAGCACTACCTACGATTGTTACTGTTTGCCACCTAAACCATGTTAACAAGGTGTCCGGTACAGTTGTAATATAGGCTTATGCGCTACCTTCCCTGATTGTTCAGATTGGCTCGAAGGAGGCCATTGTTCAGAAGCCCGAGACTTGTTACCGCAAACCCTTATAAGGACCTCGAATTGCAAATCAGATTGTTTCAACTGTCCCGAGATAGAGCCAGTCTGACAACCAGTCTTACCAAGGGGTATCGTATTACCCAGTTACTGGGTTGTGGAGGTCAGATATGCAGTCGCTCCATGTAAAATACTGGTATTCATCTGCATCCGGTTAGACTGGAAGCCGACCCCAACATAGTTGAGAAAAGGCTAGGCAGATTCGCACGAACGAACAAAAACCTCCTATCGAATGCCATTTAAGTACCTAAATATACATAGATGGCTATTTAATGGATGAGCAGAGAATGTCCTATATCCTTGAGTGTAGAGCTCCTATCTATCGTATTCCACGGTCCCTTAAAAACAAACAAAGCTCCAAAGTAATGCGACAGTTACAGCCTTATGCTTCTTAAAAATGGTCTCGCATGTGATGAACGAGTGATGACCGAGTTCACTAATATGATTCACCACAACGTTACGGATTGAAGCATCAGTGCAAATTATGTCAATAAGCGAACAACTATCACCTACAAAGTGTGTGGGTGTATCAACTAATTGATTTAGGTTTAAGTACCGCCATGACATCGTGTGAATTTACCTAATACGCACATTTTTAATGTAATTTTGCAATGAAATTACTTAGGATTTTATAATCACAGAAAAAGAATGAAAAAAAGTAGATAGAGGTGTTTTCGGAATTAAATTATATCGAGGAAAATTAACGCAATTGTGTTTTCCTGCATTCAGAGTGAAACAGAAGGGAATAGAAACACTGTCTCTCCAATAAAAATATTTATTACGTAGATACCAATTTGGACAGACACGCGCACTCCACCGCGCGCCCGCGCGTGATGCCGCGGCCGCGCGGGCCGCGCGGCGCGCGGGCGTCGAACATGATCCATGATCGTTATGAAAAATCCTGTGACCTCTTAGTCTAAACGTGATATTGCCATTTTCGAGAACTGGGTCGGGCACATACCTATAGTATGGTACTTCCGATTCAACAAGACTATTTTAACACGACTTTCTGTTTACATTGACTAAAACACCGATTCCAGGATTTAAGGGTTAAAAACTATATTCTCAATGATAATAAGAAATTTCTAGTCATTTATGCTAACGACATACTAAAAATATTAATATTATCCATAGAAAAGCCAATAACTGTAAGGTGCCCGTTTTTTTTGCAAAGCAGTTTATATGTAAGCAATTCAGTAACTAATAGTCTTCTCTTGTCACAAATGCCTCTAAACTATACTAAAAATCACACAAAATGTAGTTTATTCCTGTTAAGGCCCAGATTTCCTGAAAACGATCAAAAAGGTGGTTTTTTTAAAGCAGTGTACCTCATAAACCGTAAATAATTTTGACATGTAAAAAAAATATGATATTTTCAAATCTTTTTCGCATACAGTGATGGAAGCCAAAACATAATTATACATATTTTAATGCACCAAAAAAATCTTTAAACATACCTCCTAATAATCTTTAAAAGCAGTTTATCCCTTCATTAACAATTATAATTACAATTAAAAATATACCATGAAATGTCAAATTCCAAACTGCATCCAGTGATGGATTACTTTTTATTAAATAGTTAATTTATAATTTTATACGATTTTATTTGCATTTTTACGACATAATTCCGGTGCGCGTGAGAATCTTCTATCTCGTGCGTCAAACTAGACAGTCATAACGCCATTTCACTTACACACCGAGCTAAACCAATCTTGGAACCTGGGCCTTAAACGACGATTTCTCATTCTGAAATTGACTAAAGTGACACAACTTAACTATAATATAGTTTGACAGCACTAAGATGGCACAAAGTTATACAATAAAAAAAAAATGCCATTTTCAGAATTCTGAATTTGACGTTTTGCACCTGACAGTTTGATTGTAAAACTAAGTCAGACTATTTTAATCGCGATTTAAAAAAGGTGTGGAATAAAATTATTTGTCATGAACTAAAATTTACACCAACACCTTGACTTCAGGTGCAAAAACAGTACCCACTGTATCTTTTTTTTTCTTTTGCTTATATCTCAAAAACGGTGTGTTCTATAGCAAAAATAATAAAAAAAAACCGGACAAGTGCGTGTCGGACTACGCACAATGAAGGGTATAACTGGTAAGGTAAGTTTGTACTCACTATATTGAGAGATTTACCATGTTATTTTAAGACCACAAACTTCTTATAGGTTTTCCTCTAATCTACAGTTATAGACCTATTTTCTGTATTTTTTTCAAAATTTTAGTCTCAGTAGTTTCGGAGATAAGTGGGGGGGAATGGTCAATTTTCGTCTATTTTCTTAAATAACTCTAAAACTATTTATTTTAAAATTATAAAAAAAAATATTTGAGACTTTCATAGTAAGTCCTTTCATTTGATATGTCACACGGTACAGTTTGAAAAACTTTTTATTTAAATTTTCTAGTTTGCCCCCTAAAAGTGACCCCCATATTAAAATTTTATTTATTTACTTTAGCTGCAAATTGGCTGTGACAGACGGACAGATAGAAGATTGTAGTAAGAATTTAGAGGGTCAACTATATTTTTTAAAGGTATTGCTAGATTCATTGTATCTTACAGGACAAGCGAAATCAAAATCAAAATGTTTTGTGTCTTTCGAATCATGATTGAATTATATCATTTCAACCCGAATTGATTGTCAAATTCTAAATTAACGCGAGCGAAGCCGCGGGCAAAAGCTAGGTTTTTATATGATATCACTTTTGTTTCACTCCACGTTCACACGAAACCGACAAATTTACATAGGAATGAACTTTCATATGCTCATTTCATTTCCTTTTTCGATCATTCGGTAGGCGAGTGCAGATGTTCTGCCAGTCTGCCTTGTGGCCGTCGCGCCGCTCGATGTACTCGGCCACGTGGCGGCGGATGAGCTCCACGCCGTGCGACATCGTGTACGAGCCCGCTGATTGTCCGCTGGAACAGTATACATTACAGTTCATAATGTGGAACATAATGTGTGGCTGACACGGCCACTTTGGCAGAATCATAATAGGATAATATTATGAATAATATTTGAAATCGTAAAACGGGCACAAACTGACAATATATTATGAATTGTCAGTTTGTGACCGTATTTCTGCTTGATTCGAGAGCATTGTACAGTCGACTAAGTAATTGCTGTACCACTTTTGACAATTCGTAGAAAGTACTTGAAACTATCGGAACTACTGTACAAACGCACCCGGCGCTTTTATATACTAGCTTTTTTTTTTGGGTACAATAGACCTTTTTTAGTGTATTATTGAAAACAACAAAGTGCGCAAAATAATAGACGCCGAAAAAAAAAATATTTTACAGTACGAGTACCACATTGACCTTGAAATCAAGGTCAATAACCCTGAGGCTTTCATCGTCTAATATACGAGACATTCACCGCCTCATCTAAACCAAATGATTCACCAAAAATAGAGGGGATATGGCGCTCGGCGGCCGCTGCCGCGGCACCGCTCGCTTCGCTCGCTCGCCGTCGCGCGTTAAGGGTCACTGTTCTAACCTAACCTAACCTAACCCAAATGATTCACCAGCAATAGAGGTAATGGTCACTATTCTAACCTAACCCAAATGATTCACCAATGTGAAGTTTCGTACGCGCGGGTGTGATTGTACAGTGGAGCCAAACTATCTAACTGTCACTTAGACAATAGACCTTGTCGTTTTCTGACGAGCATTTGCAAGTGACATTGAGATAGCGAGATAAAGCAATTATGACGTCAACTGTACAAACGTGCAGTGATTAGTATACCTCTAACAGGCTTGACATTCACATAATTTGACTACACAAAATCAGTGCCGCGTCACGGTATGCTCTGACTGACTTTCAAGTTAATCAATATACGAATACGATATTTTGTGCGCCTCCTCTTCAACTTAAAAACGTTGTAAGTAAACTTACCCACAGGCGGCCAACACCGCACGAGCCCTCTCCTTCACGTCGGATGGGTATTTGCCTGATTCAATAAGTTCAGGTTGAACGACGCATGCCAAAACCTGCGCAAAGAACATAGCATCAGTCACCACACTCCCCAGGTACCTACACCGTACTACACCCTATTATGTTCTAAAAACAGATCCGTTTGCGGACCATTCGTTGCGGACTTTCGTCAAACACGCAGAGGTCGGCCGTCAAACGCAGCGGACGACCGTCAAACGCAGCGGACGGCCGTCAAACGCAGCGGACGGCCGTCAAAGGCAGCGGACGGCCTATGTTTCAGTCACCGAATCACGTTACTTATGAGGAATAATAATTTACCGTAATTAACTACACAAGTCATTAAGATATTAGATACACGATTTGTTTAGTTAGCTAACAGGCCGGTCCCGCTCTATCAATGAATGTAGACGAAAAAAATAACAGGTACATACATACGTAGGTACAGACGCCAGCACATCAATCTACTACAATCTGTCAAATTTCTTTGATAGATTTTCATCTTTATTGCTAAAGCATTAGGTTCAAGTTTGATTGGGAAAATTTGACAGTTTCGGGTGGCTTGACCTGCTGGCGTCTGTACAAATGTTTACTATTCTCTGGACATTCTACGCACCAAGACGCGCTTGTCCCTATCTGTGTGTCACGCGACAGACTACCCCCCGCTGTCTAATAATAAGCGGACAATAAACAATAATAAGTAGGTACTATTGATAAGATATAGTAAACTATACAAGGCTTTTTTTCATTGCATTAGAAAAAAAACGATTGTTTCGTTACGGCTTTCAGTATTCCAATAAGTAGGTAGTGGACTATTACAGCATTATTGTGTAAACTAGGTACATGATAACTTATAATAATATTGTACTATTATTTAATTAGGAGGCAAACGAAATTGGTTTATATTATGCGATACATTTCCTGTCGTATTAAATTGTTAAACATACAATGGAAAAACCTTATCTGATGATTACCTTTCATATGAAATTGTTTCTTTTATGATATACCATATTTACCGTAAATTATTCTCAGAGTAAACTTAATTAATATTATTAGGGCATAGTTAAGTACGCATACTGCACTACACTATGTCATTTTAGTGTTCACTCTTTTTAGGCACTTAGGAACACTCTGTTCCAAAACTACTAGATTATCTTACCAGTTTTTCCAACAATTATTGTTTGAAAAACATTATTTCCAAATTGTGAAAGTGAAAGTGAAAAATCATCGACAAAAATTGTGGTTTATTCAAATAATCAAATCAATTCACACAATTTATGAGTGGCACTACAATTTGCCATCCGCAGTATTCCACAGATACGTTTTCTGACCCAATTGTTTTGTGGCGGCATCTACATCGCCACATATGAACTACGTATCAATGACATGACGTCACGCAAAATCTGCATCGCGCAATTAGAGTTTACCACGCGATTAGCATGTATACAACGACCCGACATCAACCGTCGGGCAGTGGCCCACCAGACACAACACCCGTCTGGTCGGAGGATCCTCCCTTTTCAATAGAGGATGAGTGAACTTTACACCCTGTTCCTCATGCGTCTAAACTGGTGACCCCGAGCATGAACGTCAGCGCAGCCTTCGTGCAACTACATCAGCGTGACGTCATAAGCATCACTTCCTCAAGCTTTCGAGCGGCGAGTCACACAGTCAGCCAGCATCCACGGCTTCAACAGGTATCCTGACCACAGCATGCAGCGGACGCGCATTCCTGGTCATCACCTTCAGCCTCAACCCAGCGCTGTACACTCCGACTCACTGGAGCATAACGCAGCGCCACCCCGACTCACGGGGGTGTCACCGCAGACAGTTCCAACTCACCGTGAACTATGCGGCACCCGGTTCCGACTCACTGGAACCACAACTGGCACTGGCAAGCATCGCAAGATACACGACTCAGCCCACTATCGACCTCCGGTCTCCGGAGGGGAGTGATGTGGCGGCATCTACATCGCCACATATGAACTACGCATCAATGACATGACGTCACGCAAACCTGCATCGCGCAATTAGAGTTTACCACGCGATTAGCATATATACAACGTCCCGACATCAACCGTCGGGCAGTGGCCCACCAGACACAACACCCGTCTGGTCGGAGGATCCTCCCTTTTCTATGGAGGATGAGTGAACTTTACACCCTGTTCCTCATGCCTCTAAAGTTTAATTGTTTACATTTTCATCAATTTGTTTAGGAACAGAGTATAGTTTGAGCAAGTCTTTGATCAGTAAATCTGTTGCCAAATTACAACATTTGTTTTGGTATTGACTGACCATAATGACAACAATCAATCAAAGGACTTCCATGACATCTAACAACTGATTAAACCCAAGTCTTCTTGAAACAGGGTTCTTATTTAACTCAAGGTTTGTTGCTGACCATACCTGTCTGATGAAGGTGATGGGCTGCTGCCCCATAGCGTGCGCATCTCCGATGTTTGCCTTGATCACCCTCTTGAATGGCTTCTGGGCTCCCTGACAACAAAAATAAGAATTATTTATATTTTTAAATGATGGAAACCATGAACAGTCGATGTTACAGCTCTTGTAAGCTTGTAACAGTTGAAATGAAAGAGGCGATAATTCTTGATGACTTTTCATATTTTGGAAAAAATCGTCTGAGGAAAATAACATTATTTTGCATTGGATACCGTCACAACAAATAGAAAATTAATATTAGTTAGATTATACTTATTTTGCAACTTATTTTTTTTTGTCATTTACCAAGAACATGAATTTCTAACACTAGGGCTCTACTTGCTGGATACTGTTGCAATTACTGTTCGGTGGGCAGACGTAGTACTGTCAGGCTGCTGTGCATTTTGTAATGTACGCTTGTATTTGGTACGAGTATTAATTTCAACTTGATACCTGCACGCGTTCCTGAGCAAAAGGGTTTTGACAGACTGACAGACAGACGGACAACGAAGTGATCCTAAAAGGTTTCCGTTTTTTCCTTTTGAGGTACGGAACCCTAAAAACTAAATCTCTAACGATGGAACCCTTGAAAATTGCAAGGCCACGTCTGTTTCATGAACTTTAGTTTTATGTGAACCTTCAAATCCCCATACCAATTTGTACGTAACAACTTCTTGAAATCAGATATTACTTTTATGTTGTATTATGCCCATTTTTATTCGCTATAAAATATATGGAAACAGTTCATAATATTTATCGCACTTCTTTGAATTTGTGTTTTTAAAATTATTTCAACAAAATAATGTTTTTAAACTATGAATTTCACGCACTTTTCATATTATTTACATTCATTTTGATAAAAGTGCTATGCAATGTGGATGATGAAAATATTAAAGATATATCAGAACCCATTCTAAACACTACTCCAAAGGGTACGTTATTATACGTATTAGGTACATCTTTTTTTATTAGCCTCAGTATTCTACTGCCGGTCAAAGATGATTCCTTCATTCCATTTCACCAACTTACAATTGTGTAGAGTTATATTGATGTAATATTAACACATACCTACTTAGGTAAGTACCTACTATAATAAGTGAATACAGTGACGCATCAAGCAGTGGTTAAGTCAACGTATAATAATTATGACCATCGTTAGTTCAATCTATCGGTACTATTTCCGTTAGATTATAAACTGTCGAAAAATTATGAACTGCACCAAACCATGATATCGTAATGGTGTTTGGAGCATTGGTATGGCCAAACGGAGCATATAGAT
Organism: Cosmia trapezina; assembly: GCA_905163495.3. Lineage (NCBI taxonomy): Eukaryota > Metazoa > Arthropoda > Insecta > Lepidoptera > Noctuidae > Cosmia > Cosmia trapezina. The sequence continues at coordinate 5,762,068 of LR991050.1, forward strand.
TTTTTTAATAACTAGCGCATTACACTTTAATTTTGTATCACGATTAGTTAAAGTAGTGTAACACAAAAAAAAATGTGTTCAAAGGAAAACATTGATAGTTCTATTCGATTTTAATTAGGTAGGTAAAGCAATTTCAATAAAATTTCGTCTACAGTCTACACGTTCACCGATAAAGACATAAGGGGAATATGAGTTTACTTTAATGTAACAGAGCATTTATAGAATGTTAAAAAGAAATAAGTATTTAAAAAAATATTTCTTTTTAACATTCTATATTAAAAAAGAAATATTATGTTAAAAAGAAATATTTAAAAAAATATTTCTTTTTAACATTCTATAAATGCTTTGTTGTATTGGTGAACGTGTAGACTGTAGACGAAATTTTATTGAAATTGCTTTACCTCATTAAAATCGAATAAAACTATCAATGTTTTCCTTACTATTGTAACACAATTTTTTTGTGTTACACTACTTTAACTAATCGTGATACCAAAATTAAAATGTAATGCGCTAGTTATTAAATGTACGTACACTAATAGTCCATGTTGTGGGGGCCTATCTAGTGGGGAGGTGTGTCACCTGGACGGGATGCGACGGCATTCATTGGCGACGGCGGATGCCGACGCGAGATGTCGTGCGGTGTTCCATAGGGGTCGGTCGTGGGTACTCTCGTGTGGAACATCGGATACGACTGGGTGTTGAGAGGCGAGCTCCTACCGGGAGTGAATCTGCGGACGACACGCTGGTCATTGCTTGGGGAGTTCGCACAGGGAGGCAGCCTCGCTGGCTACGGCTGCGATCTCACGGGATGTGAGTCGCATTCGACGCCTGGACCTGGAGGTGGCCCTCAACAAGTCGGAGGCCATCGCTTTCCATGGACACCGACGTGCACCGCCGCCGGGAACATACTTTGTGGTCGGAGGGGTTCAAATCGCTGTCGAGTCAACCATGAAGTAACTAGGATTGGTGCTAGACAGGCGGTGGGACTTGGGCCCCCATTTTCAGCGGCTGGTGCCCAAGCTGATGGGCACGACGGGTGCGCTGTCAAAGCTGCATCCCAATTTGGGGGCCTGAGCACCTGTAGGCAGGGATCGTGCGATCGATGGCCCTATATGGAGCCCCGGTGTGGGCAGTCGACCTGACGGCCCACCACGTCACAATACTGCGCAAACCGCAGAGAGCGATGGCCGTCAGTCATTAGAGGATATCGCACGATCTCTTACAAGGCGGCTTTTGCATTGGCCGGATCCCCGCCCTGGAACCTGGAGGCGAACACACTGGTGACACTACATTTGTGGCGCGAGGAGGCCAAGGGCGACGGACTCGGGAACATCCATCGCCCTCCATTCCACAGGACCGGTGGCGCGTAGTGTTCCATGCGCGTCTCTCTAAGACGTAACGGGGGTTCAATACCTTAGGTACTCCCGCTATGGGACGTGGCCAGCTGGTGCGGGCCATCACCAGTTCTGGGTAGTGGAAGTTACATTCGCACCCGCAGCCCCCGACGCAGGTGTACGAGGGAACACCGGGGTGGTTTTAGTCAGTAAGAGTCTGACAGACCCCCCGCCCCCTGGAGGACATCCATGAGGATTTCCAACCCGATAAAAACAAAAAAGTAATAGTAGTAATTTAACGGTATTGTAATGATAAGTGATCTTTGCTTCCAGTTGACTTGAGCAATTTCGACATGACTATTTATTGCAAGTTTCAACCTAATGGCCGCATCTGTTCTACTACCCTCAGTAAATCCAGCAGGTGCGTGTTAAAGATGTAAAACATTATCCCACTCAATGATGTTATAGGTATCTAAAAAAAACTTTTATACAAAAAAAAAAACCGGTCAAGAGCGAGTCGGACTCGCGCATCGAGGGTTCCGTTCCGATTTCTGAAAAAGTGTGCTATTTAGAGACAAAGTTTTATTTTTCCTGTAATCTTTACATAAAATTCTATCACATAGAATAATTTCAGCTTTTTCTCTTTGCAAACTTCGGAGATAAGGGGGGGAAACGGTATTTTTTTTTACATTTTTTATCAGAAGTCGAAAACTATGCGGCACTAAAAAAAAGAAAAAAAATGTGTAAGAATGTGCAAACAGCGTTCTTTCGTATGATACCCCACATGTCCTAGTAGCCCGACTTTAAATTTTTAAGACCCCCTTTCAGTCCCTGTTGCAAAAAAATATAAATATTTTAATTTCTTTCTTATTTGCAAAATAGTTGGGTCAACGTCATCTAAAACTATTCTAAATTTCAAGTTGATAGCATTAGTAGTTCTTGAGATATCCAGCTGTGACAGACAGACAGACAGACTGAGTGACACCACAATTACAGTTCCTTTTTTACCATTTTGGTACGGAAACCGACTTCCAAAAAAAACACTACAAAGTCAAAAATTGCTTTAATTTCGGAAGTCGGTGTCTTTTACTTTTTGCCACTTCATTTGTATGTCACACAGTTTGCAAAACTTTTCTGTTTAATTTTATTATTTGCCCCCAAAAGTGACCCCCATATTCAAAATTAATTCTATTTACGTTACACGTCCGTGTTTGGGTCACAGAAATTCATGTGTGTGTTTCACATTCATTTCATTCACATTTATTTCAATTTAATCGGTCCATTAGATTCGGAGCAAATTGTTTGTGACAGACAGACACACGAGTGATCCTATAAGGATTCCATTTTTTCCTTTTGAGGTACGGAATCCTAAAAATGCAATACTTCATTGATGCTAAATTAAAATAAATATTTGAAAAGATTATAGTATAGTAATTGCGCGAAATGGTGGAAAAAAAATATAAAGGGTGGAGGCTGCACATAATACGTTGTTCTCGTACGTCGAGGTGCTCCTTTGTGATGGAATAGAAAAGACTCCTAATACCAGCCGCAGCGGCGTGAAAGGCGACCCTTACACATAATGAGGTACCCGGTGTACCGAGTGCAAATCCATTAAAAAAACGTACCAAACTATCAAGTTGTTGTAACGCTCACACAATATGTCTTCATTTTTCCTTCATACTTACTGCATTTTGATGAACCTAAATACTTATAATGTTACTAGCTGCCCGCCCCGGCTTCCTTTTACCAGTACCAGGTAACGAAAACAAAATGACGATTAAATAATTTCACAACCATAACTCACTGAGTTCTTTAAACTACTATTGCTGGTATTTTTTTTAATAGAAGGTATGGTACAGTCCGCGAGGCCTAAGCTGAGCTTTGCATTTGTGTAAGTGATCACCAAAATGGTACGAGAGCCCATGACCAAAAATTTTGTCTTAAGCTCTTACAGACACAGGCGATATCGCGTCGCGACGTGTCGCGTAGACAGACAGACAGACAGACTGAGGCACACCATAAGGGTTCCTTGTTTACCATTTTGGTACGGAACCCTAAAAAACTGAATTGTTTCGACTTTTGTCACCGAACTGGCACGGGAATGTTACTTTTTGGTTTATTTTTTTTTGTTACTATAGGTAATGGTCAAAGTAGGTGTAAGCAGGTATAGTATGTTTGATTAATCGTAATTATGTCTTGTCATTAGTTTATATTTGACCAGGATAGAAGTTCAAGGTTCTCGGCAATGATAGCTTGTATTTTCATGAAGGTTTTCGGTCAATGTGTAGTGCACTTTTTTTCTATAAAATGCTATGTGTAGTATCAGCTAACAAAAAAAAATTATGAGCAGACGAATATAGCCACATTTTTCTGTGTGCTATATAATGTAAATACTTTGTTCATGTATTATATGACTGTCATTGTCACTATTATTTCTACACTAGACTACCTCAAAAATATTTTTTTTATTAAGTAATCTAAAAAAAAAAAAAAAAAAAAAAAAAAAAAAAAAAAAAAAAAAAATTATGTGATGGTACAGCCCTATATGGGGTGTAAGGCATGTGATCGTCTATATATCGTGTAGTGCATAGAGTAATTTTGAAGGTTTTGTTCGTTTTAGTCTTCGCACTATATATTTTGTCTGGTCTAACAGATGAAGTGCCTCGATGTTCACATGTTGGTGGAGTCGGTGTTCATGGGCTTCAGAAAATTTTTGGATTATGTTGGTGATGGGTTCCATTTTTAGCACGGGAAGGGTTTTTTAAATTTTTATATGTTGTGAAATTATTATATGTATGTTACAAGGGCATCAGTGGACCGGGAAGGAGGCGCCGAGCTGACTCCAAGATGACATCGTTTTTAGAAAAAAAAAATGAGCCTAGATAAAGTGACATTCTACGAGAATCTGTGACAACGATGACAGAAAAGTAAATAATTATTTTTGCTTGACAGCTACCGAAATGCTTATATATGTTGTAGGTATCTCAATAGGATGATGCCTGGGTAAAAAAAACAAGAGCGAGTCGGACTCGTGCACCGAGGGTTCCGTTCCGATTTCTGAAAAAGTGTGCTATTTAGAGACATCGTTTCATTTTTCCTGTAATCTTTACATACACTTCTGTCACACAGAATAATTTCAGATTTTGACTCAATGTATCGCCGTATTCTTTTGATTACGTAAAAAAGTAAAAAAATAAAAAGTAAGTAGGTACGTGTCAAATATTTTTTAATAATCAAGATGACGGACAAAACAAAGTTAGTTCATCATCCCTATTCTACTGAAAGTCGTTTATGAAATACGAAACTCTTTGGAAGCATTTGCCATTTGTCTAGCTCTCAGGTCGTATCTAAAGGAGAATGGGCGCTTTTGTATGAGTACATTATTTTGTTCTATCATCAATAGTTTTCGCAGCGCACGCGATGTAAGGAATTTTTTAGGTAAATTTTTTACACCTCGGGTTACATTATTGGAGTTTTAGTAAGGATCCCTAATTTTTTGAAAATATAATATATCCTGTGTCACTCGGGGATAGTGTAGCTTCCCAACGGTGAAAGAGTTTTTTTAATCAGGCCAGTAGTTTCGGAGCCTATTCACTACAAACAAACAAACAAATCTTTCCTCTTTATAATATTATTGTTGTGACATAACTATAATAGCTAGACATATGCTGTCGCGGCACTTTTTGCAGATAATGATGTGTTCTGCAAAGTCGTACTACATTATTTTGTTCTATCATCAATAGTTTTCGCAGCGCTCGCGATGTAAGGAATTTTTTAGGTAAATTTTTTACACCTCGGGTTACATTATTGGAGTTTTAGTAAGGATCTCTAATTTTTTTGAAAATACAATATAGCCTATGTCACTCGGGGATAATGTAGCTTCCCAACGGTGAAAGAATTTTTTAAATCGGGCCCGTAGTTTCGGAGCCTATTCAATACAAACAAACAAACAAACAAACAAAAATTTCCTCTTTATAATATTAGTATAGATTCGTAGGTTTAAGTTCATTATGTGCACATAATGACATCTTTAAATCCGTGATTTAGGACAAAAAAAAACATTGCAATATAGTAAAATTTAAAAAATTAAACAGGTTTTAAGAGTTAAATATTTATTTATCAATAAAATCAACCAAAAAACTAAGTGCCTTGATCTATCAACATACAGCTGAAACCACTGAACGGATTGGGCTGAAATTTGGAACACAGGTAGCTATTATGACCTAGGCATCCGCTAAGAAAGGGTTTTTGGAAATTCGACCTTTAAGGGGGTAAAATGGGGGGATATTGTTTGTATGAAAAATCTTATTCCTTGAGTTAATAAACTTGAAACTTGGCACAAATATTTTAGTAATTAAATTATGATTTTTGTTTTTCTAAACTACCCCCTAAAGGGGAATTGGGGGGTCTCAAAGTTTGTATGGAAAATTTTTAACGCGCAATCCGATTAACTCAAAACTCAGTATTTTATACTTAAAACCAAAAATAAAGAATAATGTGTGTCAGGGTTTTTCGAAAATCTACCTGTAACGGGGTGAAAAGGGGTAGTCAATTTCACTGGGGAGGATTTTGCTGCGTGGCTTGATTAACTCGAAAATTGGTGTAAATAATCTTTGAGTCAAGCTATGGAAATATCTCAAACCATTTTTTTTTATTCCACCCCTGTGGGGTTGAAAACAGGGAATACAATTTACATGAAAAATGTTATTCAATTGACTTGAAACTTGGCACAAATATTTGCCTAAGTTTGTCATTATTAGTTTTTTAAAACTAATCCGGAGGGAGGGTTAGAGGGGAGGCGCAAGGGAGGGGTGGTGAGGAGTGTGAGGGGGAGGATGATGGACGCAGGGAGAAAGGGCAGGAATTGGCGAGGAGAGGAGGAAGACATGGTGAAGGCTGAGGGGGTGGGGAGGGGTTGGTGAGCCGGAGGTGGAGGAGAGTAGGAGAGGGAGGGGACGGGGTGGTGAAAGAGAGAGAGCGAAGGGGAAGTGATGAGGGGGGTGTGAGAGTGAGTGAGAGGGGGAGGGAGAGGTAGCGGAAGGGGATGTGGTGAAGGAACGAGCTAAACTCTGGAACTACCCTACCAGTCGGACTTTAAAAAATCTTTTTGCATTAATGATAGCCCAAATCTTATAGAAGGCATATTTAACATCACTCTAGGACCCTTAGGGGCCGAGCAAAAAGAAAAAAGTCTGAAAGAACGCTAAGTGAAAACGAAGTAATAGCGCGGGTAGGCAATGCGATGCGACGGGGTGGGTCGAGCAAAAAATAAATTTTACGCGGACGAAGTCGCGGGCAGAAGCTAGTATAATATATAGGTAATTCTTCTGTACGTGTGTTTGTCACCTAACTCCTCCTAAACGGCTGGACCGGTTTAGATGAAATTTTGTGTGTATATTTCAATGGGTTCCTGGATGGTTTGAAAACACAATTGGACCCGGTAGGTGGCGCTGCAGTCGGGTTCTAGGATCGTTCAGACAGGACAACGTCTGTCGGGTCCGCTAGTTTTATTATTTATTCCTGTTGAGTACATTCCTCCAATAAGAATATTTTATAGCCTTGGGGGTCGTAGAGAATAGGTTCCCAAAGGTCCGCCCCGTGGCAACTGAATTTTTTAGGGTATCCATAGTTTAAGTATACAGGGTGTAAACTTTCAGAGGGGCAGTAAGGGGAAGTACCTTATCCGTTGCAGCTACACGAAAATGGTCTTAGGAGACTATCGATATTTTTTAAGGAATTTTGATCCCCATTCACAGATTTTGAAAAAAAAACACAGTTAGCAAGAAAATAGCCATTTGACACAAAAACATTTTTTGATGCCAATCGATCCTGTAATACTGACTGGACTGACGGTATACTAGCTTCTATTTTATCTATGGGCCTGTGTCGCTTGAAATAAGAATAAGAATAATTTATATAAACTCCCACAAGTTATACTTACAGAAAATACAATGAAAAATGAAACAAAAAAAAAACTGGCCAAGTGCGTGTCGGACCACGCACAATGAAGGGTTCCGTAGTTGAAAAGAATTTACCCCAAAATCAAAGCTAACCTTGGATCCCAAAAAAAATTTTTTTATGTCATAACATTACAAATTCATAATTTTCGGACTTTTTCCTTCACTTGTGCTGGGAGACCTTGCCTCTTGCCAAATTTCTTATTCTAGGTCAACGGGAAGTATCCTAGAGGTTTTGATTTACTTGCGACAGTTGCGAGTATCAAAATGTGTCGCAAAATGGCCGTATTTTTTATTGCGTTGACTTAGAAGCTTGAGTTTTTTAGGACTTCAAGAGACCATAGACCTACGTATTTGATATTAATTTAATCTTGATACCTCTATGCGTTCCTCAGAAAAAGGGTCTTGACACACTGACAACTTTGAAAAATTTTTTTTATGTGACAGAATGACAAATTTACAATTTTCGGGCTTTTTCCTATATTTGTTTTGTGAGACCTGATTTCTTGCCAAATCTTATGATTATAGGACGACGGGAAGTACCCTATAGGTTTTGATTTACTTGCGAGTATCAAAAAATGTCGCATACATGTCCGCTATTTTTTATTGCGTTGACTTAGAAGTTTGATCTTTTTAGAACTCCAAAGGACCATAGACCTACGTATTTGATATTAATTTCAGCTGGATACCTTCACGCGTTCCTGAGAAAAACGGTCTTGACAGACTGACAGACAGACAGACAGACGGACAAACAAGTGATCCTATTAGGGTTCCGTTTTTTCCTTTTGAGGTACGGAACCCTAAAAACGGCCAAGTGCGAGTCGGACTCGCACACGAAGGGTAATATAATCATAATCTATAAAAACGGCAAAAAAATCACGTTTGTTGTATGGGAACTCCCCTTAAATATTTGTTTTATTTTAATTTAATTATTTATTTTTAAAGTGAATATATAACTAAATATTCTGTGAATATTTCAAGCATCTACCTGTTGCCGTTATCAATATCGAGCAAAAACGAGCAAAGAAATCACGTTTATTGTATGAGAGCAACCTTAAATATTTATTTTATTCTGTTTTTAGGGTTCCGTACCTCAAAAGGAAAAAAACGGAACCCTTATAGGATCACTCGTGTGTCTGTCTGTCCGTCTGTCACAGCCAATTTGCTCCGAATCTAATGGACCGATTAAGTTGAAATTTGGTACACATATGGATTTCTGTGACCCAAACCCGCACAGCTAAAGTAAATAAATGAATTTTGAATATGGGGGTCACATTTAGGGGGCAAACTAGAAAATTTAAAAAAAAAAGTTTTGCAAACTGTACCATGTGACATATTAAATAAAAGGGCTTACTATAGAGGTCTCAAATATATTTTCTAATAATTTTAAAATAAACAGTTTTTGAGTTATTTAAGAAAATAGACGAAAATTGACCATTCCCCCCCCCTTATCTCCGAAACTAATGAGCCTAAAATTTTGAAAAAAAATACAGAAAATATGTCTATACCTGTACATTACAAGAAAACCTATAAGAAGTTTCTGGTCTTAAAATAACATGGTAAATCTCTCAATATTGTGAGTACAAACTTACATTTACTGTTGGAATGTATGGGAGAACATGTTTTTTAACTATAATGTTAAGTTTGTCCTTGGGATAATTTCATATTAACTACGGAACCCCACATTGTACGTAGTCCGACACGCACTTGTCCGGTTTTTTAGTATTTCTTGTTATAACGGCAACAGAAATACATCTTTTGTGAAAATTTCAACTGTCTGTAACTATCACGGTTCATGAGATACACAGCCTGGTGACAGACGGACAGCAGAGCCAGTAATAGGGTCCCGTTTTACCTTTTGGGTACGGAATCCTAAAAATAAAATGAAAAAAAAAGAAAAAGAATCCTATAATGAATAAATGGTTTATTAAGAGGAAACGTGGGTGCTCTTTTCTCCGCTGATTATGTTTAATGTTGGCACATAAAAGGCACTCTTGAATGACAACATTTACAGAAAAAGAAATAGATAGATTATTAAATAGCAGTCCTCCGATACCTCAATAAACAAACAATTTAACCAAGCCAATAAATCAAAACCCACTCAAACAATAGTCTAATTATTAACTAAACAATTGAAACCAAACAACTCAGTGTGGTTGAATTAAATCAGCCGAGTTAAGTGTGACCGTAGGAAGCAAATCTCGGCGAGTGGTCGGCTTCATAATTTCATAATCTTAATGGCTACCTCGGTCCGTAAAGTGGAGGAGTTTAGTGAGGTACCCTCCCCCGAGGCAAAACACTTTGCTGACCATATCTTACATCTCGGTAATAACCCGGATAATACACTGGCCGGTTTTTGAGTACGCTCTTCTTATACCTACATTTTTCATAGAGCTTCTTTTATCTTCTTGTTATTTTTATTAGAGATAATTGAAGGTAATATTTTTGTTGCTAGTTTTCGGGGTGGTTATTAGCTGGCTTTGTATTGTTTGGGTTCTATCATAAATGTAGGGAATTGTTGTTTTGTTTAGTTTTCTATATAATGAGTTGTATACATTTACGTAATTAGCTTATACATTAGTAAAGAAATTAAAAGAAAACATTTTGTTTTTTTTTTTATTCTTTATTTATTTAGAGAGGGTTTTAATCTAGACAGATTATGCCACCCTCATCGTTATTTTGTTTTTAGGGTTCCGTACCAAAATAGTAAAAAAGGAACCCTTATGGTGTGACTCAGTCTGTCTGTCTGTCACAGCTGGATATCTCAAGAACTACTAATGCTATCAACTTGAAATTTGGAACAGTTTTAGATGACGTTTACTCAACTATTTTCCAAATAAGAAAGAAGTAAAAATATTTATATTTTTTTTGTAACAGGGACTGAAAGTGGGCCTTAAAAATTCAAAGTGGGGCTACTAGGGCATGTATAAAAGAACGCTGATTGCACAATCTCAATTTTTTTTTTTTTTTTTAGGCCGCATAGTTTTCGACTTTTCATGAAAAATGTAAAAAAAATACCGTTCCCCCCCTCCTTATCTCCGAAGTTTGCAAAGATAAAATATGAAATTATTCTATGTGATAGAAGTTTTTGTAAAGATTACAGGAAAAATAAAACGTTGTCTCTAAATAGCACACTTTTTCAGGAATCGGAACGGAACCCTCGGTGCGCGAGTCCGACTGACTCTTGACCGCTTTTTTTTTGTTTTGACACACTCAAACTATCACCTTCAATACAACAACTTACAAGAGAGCAAAATTGTGAATCATAGAACCTACAAAATTAGACATCATAATCATTCGATTATACCTACTTTGGCAAAATTGTAATAGGTACCAATTTACTTTACTGAACCCAATTCCAAAAATTAGTGACCCCCATTCAACTTTAGTGTCAATTTCTAAAACTAGTTTCATCTGAAATTTTACGAAGCGTAAAGTCAAAATATCGTTTCAAAACTGTTCTAGAAATTTGCGTAAGTATATATAAAACCTGCATGAATTTTGAACCGTTTTCCCACAGCGATTCATAAAGTAAAGAGGGCTTCAAGTGCACCGTCATTAATTCAATTTACATACAATGCCGGGCCTGATGTGCTCCGCGAGACAGATAATCGTACAAATGACTTTTCGAACTCAGCGCTGGATGGTGTTATCCTCGATGGAGCCACATTAACTGGATTATTTTTGCTGTATTAACATTTTGCAGGCTATATAATGTAATTAAAAGTGAATACTTGATCTTTGCGGTTCCCGGGAAACGTCTAAATTACGAGCCCTCAATATCCCTCAATGGACGAGCACTTAAAAGGGTTGCCCAATTTAAATACTTGGGACACTACGTCACCGAGGATCTCAAGGATCAGGTAGATATGGATCGTGGGGGCGGCACTAGCAGCCAGATGCAACATGCTGGCTCACAGATTCGCTCGCTGTAGTAACGACGTCAAAATAACTCTGTTTAAGGTGATTGCGCTGAGTAGCCCGCGACAACGTAGAGATACGACGACGGTGGGGTTATTATTATTGTTTTTGTTGTGTTTGACGTTCTGTACAAATATAGCACTGGTAATTTTGCTAAGTGAACCGATTCATAGGTAAAAGTGGTTCATGTCTTCAGGCAATACATTTATTTGCAAAGCTGTAGCAACATCGTTAAGACCTTTAACAGAAATTATTATTATGGGAACATTTATAAGTTCCTGGATTTAGTGTCAGTGAAATATGCAATACAGATACAATCATTGTATGTTTTGTAACGTTCACAATGCTGCTTTATGATCACACATTGTAATGTAATATGTAACGATAAACCTCTACTTACATTTCTTTCTCGCAAATATTGCATTCCAATCTTTAGTCAGAAAATGTACGATTGATTAATCAGTAAACAAGTTGGTCCCTTCAAAAAGTACAATAAAACTTTTTCTATCGCCTTTAATTTTGGAACACCCACCTTCGGGGCCCAACAATGTGCCACTACAATGGCTCTTCAGGTACTTGGCAGTTCCCTCCCTAGAAGATACATCCGGCGCTACAAGAGATGCTGACATGTGCGTGCGCAAGTGCCCTATGCGACCGAATTTGATGATGCTTTTGTTTACTAGGATAGTTCAAGTTTTGCTTCCATGCATGCTTTGGAGACCTATGGCTATACCATAACATTATTTCGGGTGAATTGAGTATAATTTTGTATTTCATCCAAAAGAATCAATGAATCTTTACATTTTCAGTCTTTATTGTTAAATTACCTCTTCTTTAATTCAATAATCGTTTCTTTGTTTTGAGAAGGTGGATCATTACTTAGGTACTTATTATGCTAAAACAATATTTGATTTTCGTTTTTAATATGAAACTTATGCCGCCGTAATCCACAACGCGGAACCAATGCGGGTTCCATTTCTCCTGGTTCTTACTAGGAGAACTCCTCAACAATTAACGTCCCTGCATCGGGAAAAGCAACATTTTGTAAAACGTGATGAGCAGTTGACATTGGGTTATTGTAACTTAGATAAATTACAAACTGAACCACTAAAAAGTGAAAAATAAAAACTTTTTTACAAAAACAAAAACCGACTTCCAAAAAAAACACTACAAAGTGAAAAATAACTTTAATTTCGGAAGTCGGTGGCAAAAAACTAAAATACAGATCAAAAAGACACCGACTTCCGAAATTAAAGTTATTTTTCACTTTGTAGTGTTTTTTTTGGAAGTCGGTTTTTGTTTTTGTAAAAAAGTTTTTAAACTCAGATAATCGTTCTCAAAGTCCTCACCATAGACATATAATCAGGATAAATTCGCAGTTGCAATTCCCTTTGAGAGTCTTTGACCCAGATCTCATGCCTAACGACATTTCCACACATTAAGAGAGACGAAATGTATTCCCTCTTCCGGCCCGTTTGAAAACCCATCAATCGGATTTACACTTACATTAAAACGATTTAAAAAAAAGTACTTTTAGAACGAGACAGATATAGATCACTTCGCAAGAGTCTATATGAGAGAAGGAGATAAAGCGATGTTTATAAAGACCATTAAACAGAACATGAAATTACATTTTGGTGGGTCCCTATGGCCTCAGCAACATTAAGCTGAACAGACCCAGCTTCCAGCATTCCCACAGCTCGTAACATCTCCGCCCTCGTCAAATGTTGGCGTTGCATGGCTACAATACCTCAATTTTAACTTTATCTTTCGTTTAAAAATGAAAAAAAAAAAACTGTAACTAAACGTAATTCGTATTGTTTTCTAAATTTCGCACAAATGAAAATTCCCTCTCCTACACATCAAGACATTTTTATGCCACCAAAACAAAATAATTTTCAAAAATTTGAATTTGGAATTAGTCTGAGATAAATTACAAACAAATCGGTGTATAAAAGATTCCAATGCGGCCAGTACTTTTCGAGTTATTTAATTGAGTATGAAATATCCCTAGACCGTGTTGATGTGCATGGGCATGGCAACTGTTTTCTGTTGAGTTGCTTTTTACTTTGGAGAACAAAATAAGTCACACGGAGCATAAGTTCGAGGGGTGTGCTGTCCAGAAAACCTCTTGTTTCGAGCGCCGAGTGAGCCGGCGCGTTGTCGTGGTGAAGCAGTAGGTACCCACGCACAGGGTGGCAAATGCTATACATTTTAATTTCTTACTATTCAGTGCCGTCTATCTACGAGAACATAAATTAAAAATGAACAGTGTTGCCAGCGTACATCCATGAAGCAATTTTTAGTACATTATAGTAGAAGTGTACGCGTATAATCTTTGATTTTGATATTTTTGAGTTAGTTATTATTTTTCGTATTTTTTTTTGCATTTGTGAAAGGTCTCCGATCATAGTATTGTATTAATGTTTTGCTCTTATTGATCAAAAAAGAAACTATTAGTAGAATTTACAAATATGAAATGACTATACAGCCACAGGGTGACAGGCTGATGTTGACATTTCATTGCAAAAAAATTCTGCGGTTGCGTTGCGAATATTTTTGTAAATATTTTAGGGTTCCGTACCAAAATCGTAAAAAGGAACCCTTATGGTGCGACTCAGTCTGTCTGTCTGTCTGTCACAGCTGGATATCTCAAGAACAATGCACCTCCTATTGTGATAGTTACAACATCTACTACTGCTGTAATTACTCCTTCAATTACAGTAGTTCCTAAAACTATAGAAACACCCACGACTAAAGCCACAACAGCAGTTGCTACTTCTAGTCCATCAACTAAAACTTTTGTAAATACGAATCCTATGTCAAGTATTTCTAAAATCCTTACTACTGATAATCCGGAGAAAACTGAAGAAATGATACCTATTCTCACTTCTGTAGAAAAACCTAAAATAGTTACAATGTATGACAATACAACTTTTGTTACGACGAGTACTTCAAAAGTCGTTAGAACTACTTCAGATACAGTAACACAAAAGGTCAACATTGAACAAATATTTAATGGAACTGAAGCTTTGGAAACTTCTACTGAACCAGTTAAAGTTATTAAGACTGTTGCTACTGTTAACGTACAACAGAAACCTACTGAAGCTTTTACTATGACTGAGATGTCTACCACTATACCTTCAACAACTCTTATGGAAACAATATTAAAAACAGAGACTCCAAAAAAAGAAACCACTATAAGAATACTTCCAACTACAGTAAAATTTCAACCAAAGGAAATATGGATAAGGCCAGCCCAAAAAGGTGAATCTTCTATAGTAGAAACAAAGATTAAAACTACTCATGAATTTCCAAGGTACAGAAGTGCTAATAACAAAGACAACAAAGAACTGACACCAGCTATTACAACACCAAAAACAATTATTGTGTCCATAATACCTACATCGGTGTCTTATTCAACATTCAAAAAGATTGCTTTAACTTCGTCATTCATGTCAGCAAAGAACAGTTCGACAGCTCATTCGTCGTATAATAAAACTGAAAATGAATTCACAAAGTCAATGCTAACTGAAACTTCGACACCACCTGTTAAGTTGAGTCCGTTATCAAGAAAAGACTTATTGGCTACATCCTACTTTATAAATAAAACACTAGTACCGAGCACTTCTGTAACTCCAAAACCAACAACTTCTTCAACTAAATTGACTACTTTAGTAACGAAGCCTTCAGAAGTTACTAAAACTATGCCTCGTATTAATAGAACTAACAGCATGACGACTGATATTAACAAAAATGTTTCTACTTCTATAATAACTACTTCTTCTACAACAAGAACTGCACTGGAACAGAATGATTTACTCACGACTCCTACTACTAAATCTATCAACACTTCAAGTGCAACACAGCCCTCAGCGGAGCAAACAACAAAACACTTGATAAAATATATGACTCCTAAAAAAGTGAACGTTGCACCTGTAACAAAAACGTACCATAAACCAACTAATTCTCCAGTGGTAGTTGAAAAGGAGTTTAAAAAGGCTAACGTTACTAAAAGTCTTGCTAAAGTTACAACAGATGGACCAACGGATGATGAAGAATTTCATATTTTGACAGAGCCCGAACATATAACTGCCGTTATGGGGGAGAAAGGAACTGAGAGGTCGTCAGTAGACTTGGTATCGGTGATAAGCATAGCAGGAGGCGTAATGATGGCAGTCATCACCGTCGCAGTGGTGATTGTGATGATAGAGAGGTGCAAGAAGCCGAGGTATGAGGACGTGAGGAAGATCAATGATATTAGAATGCAAGTTATGATTGATAATAATGACGTTCCGCCGCCGTATGTGAGAAGCATTTTCCACACACCATTACCCGGTAAGTTTCAGCGTCTCGATAATAATTACCCACTATTTTTCAAAATTGATCACGCATCGGCACAATGATGGCAAACTGGCGCAGAAGAACCTCTGTGTCTCCTTTTGAGTCACTGGATAGGTACCGAGTACCGATAGTACCTACAGCAAAGCTTCTTAGGTAAAAGCCAAGCCAATTAAAATATAAATTGAAAGAAAGAAAGAAAAACATTTTATTTAGGACACGCACAGGGAACACAAACAGTAAAAATAAGAACATTTAAAACTAACAAAATTAACTACATAATTTAATTATGGGTTTATTATACTAGGAACCCTATGAACAAGTACGAGTAGGTACTTAGCTACTTTTATTCATTATAAGGCAACTATTTGTATTTGTAATTAATAAACTAGTCTTTTAATTTCATCATTCAGAAATATACTTTGCTAAATCAATATTGTTTATTTAACACAAATAAATTGATGTTACATGATCGATAACACCGTCTAAGTCTTCATAATTATATAGGTCAAGTAAAGAAAAAAAGTCCGAAAAATGTTAATTTGTAATTTTATCTGTTATCCATAACACACTTATTATCACACCACATTTTTTTTGGGATTTCAATGTTAAGTTTGTTTTTGGGTATACATTCTTTTCAACTACGGAACCCTTCATTGTGCGTGGTTCGACACGCATTGGCTGTTTTTTTTTTTGTTTTATCGTGTTTAGATATTGATACTCAGAATAACGCGTATGAAGTTTACACAAAAAGAAAAGATTTTCTAAACTGATATTTCACGTGACTACATTAAAAGTGATTCCAAAAAAACTCAACAAATTAATTTATTTTTGTTATCGTGTTTAGATATCGATACCCGTCACGCCTGCGGAAAGTTTCTAGCGGCGAAGGGGGCTGCCGCGTGTAGCAGCTCTGCGTGCCACAATAGGTATCACCTCGCTTGCCTGTTGTTGCCAGATTCGACGCAGATAAGCCCCTTCTTTGAGGAGTGGTTAGAGAGGCGCCACGGCGTCCTCATATTCCGCCTGACGCAGGTCCTCAGGCGCGGGCGGGCGTGTATACTCCCGTTGCCGCGCTTAAGGGCACGTTCTCACACATTATAAAAGGCCGCGTTAGGCCACATAGTCCGCAGA
Source organism: Cosmia trapezina (assembly GCA_905163495.3). NCBI lineage: Eukaryota > Metazoa > Arthropoda > Insecta > Lepidoptera > Noctuidae > Cosmia > Cosmia trapezina. The sequence continues at coordinate 5,778,755 of LR991050.1, forward strand.
GGCGATGAAAGCTTGGAAAAACTGATTGTGGTAGGGAACACCGAAGGCAAACGATCGCGCGGTCGATCACCAACACGGTGGACCGATCAGGGCCCCAAGTCTGCTATTTTTTAGAAATTCGTCATTCCAACACGATCCCATTGTCATTGCATTGTCATTTTGCTAAAAGTTCGTAATCTGCTAAATTCATAAATGGCCGATCATTGGTCGGTCAGTGGTCTCGTAATAAAATCGTGGTAGAATGACATTGTCGTATTGCCATTATTATAGAATAGAATAGAATATTTATTCATAAGTTCACATTAATTAATTAAATTACATAAAAGTTACATCATTAAAAAGTACATAGTAATATTAGTATGAAAAACTTAAGCTATGTTAAAAATCTAGTGTATAATTTATATTTATCGGATAAAGGTCTAATTATTACAATAGCGACCTGCCCGATGTAGGTTTATTAAAACCTGTTTCAGGCCATCACTTAACAAACCCGTTATTATAAAACCCGTTAGTAGAAATGATTTTCGAAAAACTCAAGGTCACTGATCAAAGGAACTGTCAAAATTTTAGCAGATTACTGCATACGTCAGTCATTCATTTGTCATTAACATTATGTACGAGATTACCATTCTATGCCATTTCTTACAATGGAGTGTCAGTCACCATTGGAAAGTCATAATTAATTACTAGTTTGTAAATGTTGTACTGTATAACAATTTTTTGTCCCAAATAAATAACATAAAAATAAAATAAAATAAAATAATTTATTATTAGGCCATTATATAAGTAGATTACCAAACTTCTCAAAATCAACAATTATGAAATTAATGATAGACCATTCTGACACTATTGTAATAGCAGACTTGAGGCCCAGGTGAAGGAATCATTGTCCTCTAAATTCTAGACGGTGGTAAGGGATGCTCTGGACAGAAACCGGTGGAGGCGAATCATCCGCTCCAGGTGCAACTTCGAAGCTGACCACGATCCTCAGATATGAGGGACGACTACAGAGAGAGAAGAAGATAATAGGGGGCGAGGGAGGGGGTTTTGTTTATATTCAAATATGTATGTTTAGGTTAAAGTATGGGCCTGTGTCGCCTGAAATAAATGGTTTATTTATTTATTTTTAATAGGGGGCAACCCGATTGCCATGACCACGGCGCAAAACCAGACTCCAGGCTGCTACTGAATTGAAAACCCAATAACCAATATAAAATGTTTAAAGTTGTAGCCCAAACTAAACTTTAAAGTGTGGGATGTAAAGAAGTATTTCCAACACATTTGTCTACATTTTCGGAATCTGAAAGGGTAGAGTCCATTGTTTTTAAGAAGGATATAACTCCTTAATAAATGAGTTAAGAGGCATATAGGTAAGTACCTACTACTTGTATTTTATTGGCTGTGAATGAAGTTGCTTCATTAGCTTGCATTTGACTTGCGTGACGAACAACCTATAAAATGTTAGAATATTTATACTGGTAAATCTGTAGCCTTGTTAAGCTGACATTAGAATGTTCTTTTCTAATCTGTGGTCACTGGCATAATATAACGGTGACCACAGATTAGAAAAGAACATTCTAATGTCAGCTACTTGAATTAAAAAAAATACAAGAGCGACACACGCCAACCTTGCACTGGCAGACGTGCAAAAGGGAAGAGCGAGGTAACACTCTTTTTTTACGTGCTATCTCGCTCTTTCCTTATGCACATCCGCCATTGCAAGGCTCGCGTGTGTCGCTCTTGTATTTTTACTGTTATTCAATATACAACTGTTATTTTTATCAAAAACCTCGTTTCATTTAACAAACAATTAATTTATGTAGATCCATAATTAAAATATCAGCCAAGTGCGTGTCGGATCACGCACCATGGCGGGTTTCGTAGTTGGGATGAATTTTGACTTTTATAATTAATCTCTTTTACTTTACTTTAATTGTTCAATTTATATAAATTATTTGTAATTATTCTAATGATTAATAATTTGATTTAATGACCCATAATTTTACAAACTATAATTATTTGTACGCCGGAAACGACCTTTTTTCTTTGTCTTCTTTTATTCTTTACAAGTTCGTTTTCAATGTTCCGTTTATATTTAAATTTTCCCACATTTTTAGGGTAATCTCTATGCGCTGGTATTATTCGCGTGTTGCACACATACGCAAATGCGTTATGTAGTACACGGCGCTCACTCACACATGTATAAAAAGTGGCTTCACGTTCTATGTTACGTTTTGTATTGAACACGGAATCTGGACATTTCATAATCTAAGCTGTCATATTTATTATTCGGATAAAAGTTATCTGACTTATTGACTTATTGAAAAATCAGACCTTAGTAAGACCTTAGTTATGAAATTATTTCTTCAGTAGTCCTCCCATTCCACATCAGAACACCGTTACGTAACGTACCAAACTTAAACATAGGGTCCACTCCAACAATAGGCATGCCGTTCAGTAGCGCCGCGTAATAAGGTATGTGTAGATCCAGGTGATTCTTCCCGTGCAAGGCCAGCACATCTCCCGGCTTGGTGCCGAACCGACGGAGGCATCTCGCTAGACGTATGGACCGGGCGAGAACTGAAGAGTTCCTCTCGGATTTCCCTGTTGCAGCATCTATCTATAATAAGAAATGTCACTGATGATTCATTTTGGTCCCCATTCAGGTTGTTTTAAATGCCAGATAAATGACATTTCATGCTCAACATTGTTATAATAATAACTAGGTAAGTAGGTAGTTTGTTCAACAGTTTAAAAAGATCAATAGCACTGAATGTATTGAGATGAACCTATAAGATTTTTTTGCTGGTCTAGCGATTATTATTAGGTAGCCGCACGGGTCGATCCATAAGGTTAAGCTACGCTTGCGGGGATTGGTCCATGGATGGGGACCATCTTAACATACTGAGACTCCCGTCCCGACTGTCATTCGTGGATCTTTGACAGTCATTACGGAACGTCAGAAGCCCGTATCCCGTTAATGGGTTGTGGAGGTCAGATAGGCACTCGTTCCCATGTAAAATAGTATTCAGATGCATCCGGTGAGACTGGAAGCCGACTCCAACATAGTTGGGAAAAGGCTATCCAGATTGATTTTTTACTAAGTTTAGTACTTACCGCGCTACATGGGTATTTTGCCTCAATTATCTTGTCTGCAAGATCGGGTTACCACAAGGTTATGCGAAGTTACTCCAATAAGCAATCATTTTTGTTGGTAATTAGGTATACTAGGCCCGACTTGCAACCATAATATACCGAGATAAAGGCAGGTCCGTCTCCTAGGAACAATCTTGAAGCGGTTCATAGTTCGAATTATTTTAATTATAAACTGTTTGTCTTTAAATGATGCTTTTAGCAACCTAGATCGTAAATATTTGCATAGGTAGACACGTACCTGACATAGCGCATCTGGTCGTTTCAGCATGTGTTCAAAAAACAAGTGTCCTAGATGCCGTATATCACTGTTCACAGCCATTGCACAAAATATTTATCTTCACAATCTCACGATATTTTGACTTTAACAAACGAAGGACTATTATGTATTAAAATTAATGATATGTGTTACGTATAACTGCTAAAACCATATTCTACGAATCCGGTTTATATCCAATAATAAATGCAATCTTGAACAAGTCTGTCGGGTTTAAAATTAACAGGTACTGGTGTGTGGTATCTTTTTACCTTAATAGATCGAAGAATGTTGTGTTTCTTTGGACCTTGAATGTTTTTTAGGAGAATTAGGATTTCGGCAATTGTCTAATCTGTTTTAGTCACTTATGTACCTACGTAGAAGGTAGGTATAGTTTGCTTATCCAACGGCCGATACTTACTCAACGCCACGTTAATAATGTTGATGTATCTGTCAATTTAAGAGGATATATTGAAGCGTGGTTTAACTCGGTGTGAAAGTGAAATAGCATTATGGCTGTCTAGTTTGACGCTAGGATGCGAGCTATGGATGCGTGCTATGGATGGTCGCGAGTGGATGTGCAGAGCAGTGTACCTACTCACTTGATGCGTCGCATAGCTCGAGCTGCGCATCTTCCTCGCACAGCTAACTTGCGGCGGCGCATTTACATCTTACTGGGTCGTACTCTTGCCTCTGGAAGCGAACCCATTAATGGTACTGACTTCTTCGTGGAGTACCTTAAACAAACGACGCATTCCCTAAAACACTTCTTGACTCGTTCCTTTGCTCGTAGAATCCAATATTTGGTTCTCAAGAGATTCAACATAACCTGTGGACCTCCGTGTAATGTCTTGAGATGAGCATCGACAATTATGAGCATGGTAAAATGATGTTTAGCAGGCAAAACTATCGGATGTCTCGTATCAAAGCACACATCTGCATGTGTTATGCGGCCACTTACTCTTATAATCCCTTTTTGATCTAAAAACGGACAAAGAGTTCGTAAAGAGCTCTTTTTAGATACACATCCTCGAGTCTTTAAATGTTTGCATTTCTCTCTGGTTTTCAAAGGTCTAACCATAGGCTTTAGAAGTTTAGAATATCAGGTTGCTCAGTAAATTAGATTTATAAGTAAACTAGCTGCGCCCCGCTGTTTCACCAGAGTACACCGGGATAAAAAGTATGTGTTTAATCCAGAGTATAAGCTATATACCAAATTTCATCCAAATCGGTTCAGCCATTTGAGCGTGAAGAAGTAACAAACACACACACTCACACTCACAAACTTTCGCCTTTATAATATTAGTGTGAAGATTAGGTAGCCAACCTCCGCAGACGAGACGGGTATCGATATCTATCAAGAAGAAGAAGAAGAGATGTATGCAATATACTTATACAGGGTGTAAGGGACAGCCCTCCGCAAACTGATAGGGTGAATTCAGTATGTCATAATAAGATGACCGGTACATGAAATTTTTTCAGGAACGTTAAGGGAATCCAATAAACCTGATTTGTTTGTGTTTTTGTGCACAAATCGGAGCGTCTATTACTGGTTGGGAGGGGTAGGTAATAGGTATGCGGTGAGTTCGATGAACTCTGTAGCTAGACAGAAAGTGAACAGCTGATTTCACGCGTCGTTGGTTAGAGTATTTCAACATCCATTGCTGGTTTTTTTTTGCAGTTTTTTTTTTACATAAATGGAGTGCTGCGAACACACAATGCAATTTTACATTGAAATAATGAAAATATAACTAAAAATTTTTTTGAAAAAATGAAAATTTTCCTGAGAAAATTTCCGGTGGATTATGATTCAAAATGAGGAGCTGAATGCACCCTGTTAGTTTGCGGAGGGCTGTCCCTTATACCCTGTGTAATATACATCTAGATCGAGCCACCGCGTGGCCGGTCATGAGACAGCAATATTATACTTTTTCTATGTTATGTGGTATGAGAAAAGAGGTTTAACGTAAGAAATCTTCCATATTTTGGACTGAAACCCATGTCAATACATTCGCACAATGCAAAAACTGTCCAAAAATGTTAAATTAATCGACGCAAGATAAATTTTGTAACAGTGAACGTATTTTGTATGGCAAACTTTTTAAAGTTTGCCATGCAAAAATACGGCACGCCGTAAGGGACAGAAGATACGATGCTTTTTCTCAATTTTCCTAATTATTTCGTATATGTGTCTCACTTCCACACTTTACACTGTAATCATGGCAACGTCTAGATGTATAATATCATTGGCAATAAAGTTACTAAAAGAGAACTTATCAAATCTTCATGGACATCCCATGGATATCCATTATTAACTTCCTCAATCACCCTAGTATCATGAGTTAGGGGTGTCACCAATTATGAACGGATTTTTTCATTCGATTATGCCCGTGGTGGGTGAGTAACCTACAAGTTACCTACCTACTTGAGTTCGAGCCTCAATATTTATTACCTATAATAGCTGTACCTATAAGAAATTTTGATAGGTAAATTGAAACACAGACCGTGGAAATTTAGCCATTGGTTTAGAGAGTCCAGGGATACACAAAGAGATGCCGCAGCATCGCTAACTGATTTATTGGTGACATATAAAGCCAGGTCGTCAGCATATTGCAATATTTGGCAGTCGTTATTGAGGCAAGTACCAATGTCAGCTGTGTATACATTGTACAGTAAGGGACTGAGAACAGAGCCTTGTAGAAGGCCCTTCCATGACATCCTGACGTCAAATTCTTCACCTGGAACTCTCAAAACCAAAGATCTAGACATAAGCAAACTGCAGATGCACTGTACCATTCTTTCCGGTATTCTCAGCTGTTGCAATTTTTGCCTGAGAATGGGAAGAAGAACATTGTCATAGGCAGAGGAAATGTCCAAAAACGCAGCAACAACGGATTCATTTTTCGAAAACGATGAGCGGATATCTGTAACCAAAACTCCAACACTATCCATGGTGCTGAGTCCCTTTCTGAAACCATATTGAGACCAAGGAAGTAAATCTCTGGATTCAACTATGAATTCTAATCTGTTTTTAACGAGGTGTTCCAATAATTTAGCAAGGACTGATGACAGAGCGATTGGTCTGAAACTGTTTGGATCATCAGCGTGCTTGCCAGGTTTTAAAATAGGAATAATGATTTGGGTTTTCCACTGATCAGGGACCCAGCCGTTGGTGTAACAAAAATTTAAAATGTCTAAAAAATAATTTTTTGCTTTATGGCCCGCGTGAGTCATAAAAGAATAGACAATACCGTCTATACCGGGAGCAGAGTCATGTACATGTTTCAAAACTGAGTCGAGCTCCTGCATAGAAAATGGTGCATCAAAAGGGTCATCTGAAGAAATGAAAGACGGCTGATGGTGTTCTGCTTCCGATGGTACATACGGAGGAGCCAGTTTATCAAAGAACTGCTCAGCAGTCTCTCGAGAAATGGGAGAAGAAATTGTAGGTGAGCATCCAGACCTAAAACGGTTGATCATCTTCCATACAACTGATAAAGGAGTGGAGGGGGACAGGGAACTTAAGTTAGGGATGTGAAAATTAAAATGTATGCTTTTGATAGGAAATAAAGAAATATGCAGTTCAGCGTTTTTGAAAAATCATCCCCTAAGGGGGTAAAATAGGGGTTGATTTTAAAATTTACAAAACTGCATGGATTTCGACAAAATTTGGCAAGGCTTTATATAGCATCCTGGGGAAGGCCATAGGATACTATTTTTTTCAAAAATAATACTACAGGGGGTGATATAGGGGATGAAAGTTTGTAAGGGAAACCCAGTATTTCTTAAGTTATGGATAACAAATTTATGCTATTGGTAGGAAATTGAGAAATATGCGGTTCAGCGTTTTTGAAAAATCATCCCCTAAGGGGGTAAAATAGGGGTTGATTTTAAAATTTACAAAACTGCACGGATTTTGATAAAATTTGGCAAGGCTTTATATAGCATCCTGGGGAAGGACACAGGCTACTTTTGGTCTTAAAAATAATCCTACAGGGGGTGATATAGGGGATGAAAGTTTGTATGGGAAACTCAGTATTTCTTAAGTTAGGGATGTGAAAATTAAAATGTATGCTTTTGATAGGAAATAAAGAAATATGCGGTTCAGCGTTTTTGAAAAATCATCCCCTAAGGGGGTAAAATCGGGGTTGATTTTAAAATTTACAAAACTGCACGGATTTCGACAAAATTTGGCAAGGCTTTATATAGCATCCTGGAAAATGACAGCATACTTTCAAAAACAATACTACAGGGGTTAATATAGGGGATGAAAGTTTGTAACGGAAAACCTAGTATTTCTTAAGTTAGGGATAACAAATTTATGCTATTGGTAAGAAATTAAGAAATATGCGGTTCAGCATTTTTGAAAAATCATCCCCTAAGGGCGTAAAATAGGGGTTGATTTTAAAATTTACAAAACTTTACGGATTTCGATAAAATTTGGCAAGGCTTTATATAGCATCCTGGGGAAGGATACAGGCTACTTTTGGTCTTAAAAAATAATCCTACAGGGGGTGATATAGGGGATGAAAGTTTGTATGGGAAACTCAGTATTTTTTAAGTTAGGGATGTGAAAATTAAAATGTATGCTTTTGATAGGAAATAAAGAAATATGCGGTTCAGCGTTTTTGAAAAATCATCCCCTGAGGTGGTAAAATAGGGGTTGATTTTAAAATTTACAAAACTGCACGGATTTCGACAAAATTTGGCAAGGCTTTATATAGCATCCTGGGAAAGGACATTGGATACTATTTTTTTCAAAAGTAAAAAAAAAAAGGTGGTGATATAGGGGATGAAAGTTTGTAAGGGAAACCCAGTATTTCTTAAGTTAGGCATAACAAGAGTTCTTAAGTTAGGTAAGAAGTTAAGAAATATGCGGGTCAGCGTTTTTTAAAAATCATACCCTAAGTGGGTAAAATAGGGGTTGATTTTAAAATTTACAAAACTGCACGGATTTCGATAAAATTTGGGAAGGCTATAGATAAGTAAATAATGAAACCATTTACACAAATAAATATTGAGATGTATACATTAATCAGCACCAAAATGATCATAATATTCATCATATCTTCATAAGGTTGAAAAGTCACTTACTATAAGATTCATTTAATTTTACCTAATTATTTACAAAATAAGATAGAATATCGATTAGGAAACACGTCGAGACGAATGTGAAAAAATTTAATATACAAGAAAGTTTCTAGAGTACGAAAGTACGAAATGTATTAAATTAATTTTAAGTCTTAATTTAACTACTACTTAAAATCTCGACTAACGTCTTCTATGCTAATTCTACCGTTTGTAGAAGAAAATCCAGGTTACCTTTTTTTTTGTGGATGGGAAATCATCAAATGACTTCTCCCGCTCTGGGTGGAGCGGAAGGGCGTGTCAGACTTTTACTGACTAAAATCCACCCGTGTTCCTTCAGTTGCCTATGCCAGGGTCTCTTTTCCACCCCCAGCAATTTTAACAAACCCAAACCCATTAATTAGCCCGATATATTTTGTTTCCATGTTCTGAAATAGTCTTGCACCAACCGGTGCACTTCGTTGCACTTGCATGGAGCAAACAGGGATAATCGCTGGTTGGTGCCTCAACATTTAAAATTGTCTAAAGAGCCTCTGCGAGTTTACTCCTTCCAAAGGTCCCGAGATATGTCAAAGACGTTTAATTAATAGGCTATTATAATAATAATTATTATTACTGGTGTTCTGTTTTCGAAAAGGTGTCTAAATAAACCTATTTTTATACTGGCCTCGATTTTAACCAAGCAGTCTTGGAGAAATTTAGGTTCAAAATAGAGACCACAGCGATAATTTTTTATTTTGAAGAATAAGCTAAGCCTTTTTGGAGGATAATCAATACACTAACAGTCAATGCCGTTGAACGCAAACAAAATACTGGAAAATGTTTGATGAGTGGATATCATAACTAGGCATCGATTACTGCCAACAAAAAAAACGAAAACTAGTCTAATAAATCCATCACGGTAAAAAAAAAAATGTAGCGTACATTGGAGGGAGTAATCCATCACCTGCGTGTATTAAAAAAATAACAGGTGGGCAATTCAAAAATTGCTCGCAGTAAACAAGGGCTTTGTCGCCTACGCACATGCGTTTATTTCAATGAATATAATGTCATAATATTACATGCAAAGAAAAACGTATTTCGAATTACGCATGCACCCTTACCAGCGGTTGTAGCTGGCACCTAATTAGAATATAAAATAATTTCTACCGACGCGACGGTGTTTACCAACTGACCCTACCTTTGTGATCTTAATACACTCGCCAATAAGAAGTGGCACAATGTAATTCGCATTACTATTTTGTTCTCACTCTAGTAGCTGTCACTAACGCAAGAGTCAATTATTGGCGGTGTAATTAATTGCGTAAGTGACATATTTTATCTTTGTGACAGATTTTTGCTCTAAAAATCGACGTTTAAAACTGGAGTCTAGTACTAAAATTGAAGTGGATAAACTGGTTTTGAGTGTTGTTTGTGGCATTAGATCATAAAGATATTTCGTGCATAATTGTTCCCAGCTTCCTTATCGAGTGTTTGCTTGCAAGCAGTTCGGCGCCAGCGCAGGACGACGCGATCGTGGCGACCATGTGGGCACAACAATGAGCTCATACAACCGGTCGCAGGACCGTTACAGATGAGCCACCGGCGACTTCGCCGTCGCCTGTGAATATGCATGAGCCAAGATTTGACCTCGGGTTATTAGACCGCGCACTCGGAGCGTGGGACCGCTCAGGTATAACAATCGACATTTGACATTTGCGTGACAGTCAACTCACTTCCCGAAGTTCACGTCAAATATATTTTGAATTGATGTTATTGCAGAATAATCGTTATTATTTGTGAAAGGGGGACACACATTCATTAACATTTCGATGTCGTTATTATGATATTAGTAGTCATGTTCTAATTACTTATATTGGATATTTTAACAACAACAAAACATTTCTGTAGTGAATTAGTGATAGATGCAATTACAAATGAAACGGAACGGAAAATATTTCGAACAAAAGGCGACAGAAGACAAATAGAAGAAGCTGATGGAATTATTGAGGAAATGACTTCTCCAGTACTTATTTGACAGCTGTACCTTCTATATAAAATATCCACAGAACATTTCGGGTAAGGCGAAGTGCAAATCAAATGTAAGATGGGTAGTCAGAGCGTGAACGGGACGTGGCCATCAATCAGGCGAGAGGCCGCGGGTCAGGCCCCGCACCCCGACCACCTGTCGCGCCCGCGCCCGCCAGCTCACACCAATTGCTAATCAGTCACTAAGTTACGCCAAATCTCAGCCTGACAGGGGGACCTCGCACCGCCACCGTGCGGGTAATGCTATTTTGACGAACAAGGGTATTAGTCGCCGCGACAACGCGTTTTGTCACCAACAGTTTTCAGTCAGATCAACCCCTCTAGGAGTGTTGCGATATTTTTATTCATGTAATTTTAAGATCGATTTTTCTGGACCAAAAAGTAAATGTCAAAAAATAAAAATAGATAATTAGACCGTTAAAGCCTTTTTAACGTCCTTCTATCGCAGAGTATCTCATAATAAAAGTAATCTCATGGACCTTTTACCCGTTGAACAAAAGAATTATTGCTCATCGAAAGAGCGGGAATTCTCAAAGTGTCGTTTGAATTTGTGCGTGGACAAACAGTGCTACCCAGATGTTATATTTCACGTTTTATGTAAAGACTATATACCGTACGATGTGATAATAGGTCAGGAATTTCTTAACGACGTTACAGTTGTGTTAAAAAGGGGTTGCGTGAAATTTTATAGCAAAGAGTGGGAGCGACTAAACAAACGCAAATGCTAAATACATATAATATTAATCGTAATTGGGTACCTACTTACGATCAAAACTGAAGATGTTAAAGATGAGAATCACTTAATGTTTTGCGAATATAATTAATCGAGTGGACCAACGTATGTATGCATTTCTGCGAGGAGAGTTTAAAACGGAACCACATAGTACTTATAACCTCATGTTCGAGGTGGATCTAACAATGTATGAAGCAATGAGAATATAAAATCGAGTGGATCAACGTTTGTATGCATTTCTGCAAGGATAGTATAAAACGGAACCACATAGTACTTATAACCTCATATTCGAGGTGGATCTAATAACGTATGAAGCAATGAGAATATAAAATCGACTGGATCAACGTATGTATGCATTTCCGCAAGGAGAGTATAAAACGGAACCACATAGTACGCTGTGCGTGGTGCCGCACCTCTTAGTAGAGGTGGATCTAACAATGTATGAAACATTGCGTATAGAATATCGAGTGGATCAACTTATGTAGGTAGAAAATTATTATCATTTTTATGCAAGGAGTGTGTAAATCAAAAAAATGAATGTTAGAAGTATCTGAATATCACTGTATATGGAGCCGACGTACTTAGTCAATAGTAAATCGATGAATCTAGGTCATAGTTAATCGATAAATTCATGCTTTACTTACGTGCTCCAGGATAGCTTTGTTCGTATCGGGCACACTTGGCCCAAGTCTTTGTTAGCTCACTTGGCCAAACAAAAACTTTAAAGCACACTTGGCTTTATCTTTAGCACACTTGGCTAACCTTTAGCACACTTGGCTAACCTTTAGCACACTTGGCTAACCTTTAGCACACTTGGCTAACCTTTAGCACACCTGGCTAACCACACTTGGCTTCCATTATATAGCACACTTAGCTTTACTTTAGGCACACATAACCTAATATTTCTTAAGTCACTATTATTGTAGGCTTTTTTTTTTTTTTTTTTTGTAGGCATGTCCCACTTCTGAGATGTGACGAAATCATACACCTCAATTGCAGTATTGAATATAATTTATTCACTTAATTCCAAAACACATGGTTATTAACAATCACTTTACTCACAGATAAAGCTGAACCAGTGCATACAGCAGTGGATAATGTGCGCTATTTAACAACATCGTATATCTAACAGACGCATATGCAACCGGCAGCAGTGATCATTGTTCCATTGTTTATGGTTGCACAATTATGTCGGTATTGGCGTTCAAACCACCGCTGAAAACAAATTGAATGTATTAAACTCGCAGTACAACTTTATACACAGTTTATACAGCCGGTTTTACGATATACGCGTGTTATTTTGCTTTATGTTCGTATTATGTTGTACTTACGTAGACGTGACAAAATAACGAACGCGTAAGGACAACGACTTGTGAGTTCACTAGTCGCCAGTACACTGTCGATAGTTACTATTTATGGCAGCACTTTAGCATACAAAAACTATTATTTTTGTATGGCAATGGGTTTGTGAAGACTCGGAGGGAGATAAGTTTTTGGGTGATGAATGTCTTTCTGATTGACCGAACGAGCGTAGCGAGTGAAGCGTCTCTGCTTCAAGTCTGGCAAAATTTGCTTACGTCCCTCAAAAACGATTGTAAAACCTGCACTACACTACTCGCGAAGTTACTTCGACGAAGCGAAGTAATGGTCGAAATTGACCGAAGTCCGAAGCACGTGACTATACACTCGTGCAAACAACTACAGCACGCGTAGCATGACCTTTGACCACCATAGAAACTAGTTTTGTCGACGGAAGAATACACAAAATGACAGATTGTAGAAATATTTCTACGCATTCCACGCGTCTAACGCACGGTTTCTGGACGGCTATTCAAATATAAAATTAACTAACAAACCCGTTAAATTAACAAAACAGTCAAATCAAATTAGGTTGCTGAATTGGCGATTACGATAAAATTAATTAATCAATTATCAATGACGAACCAACAGTACCAAGCATAGCTTAACCTTCTGTTATTACTTAGCCACGAGCGCCTCCCGTAGATAACCCTATTACACTATCATACAGCCATCATCATCATTTCAACCGAAAGACGTCCACTGCTGGACATAGGCCTCGCCCAAAGCACCGCCATTTCGACTGGTTGTGTGCTTCCCGCATCCAACGGCTTACTGTAAGCTCTTGTGGCGGGGCGGAGGTTGAGCGTTTGCGGTGGGAGAGAGTGACGGTGCTATAGGTCGTATATGGCTCCGTCTCTCCCTCTCGCTGGAGGGGTTCGGCTTCTGCCCTGCTGTGGGAGCTCATGGTAAGCCCCCTGACATCGGCAAAATTCTCGACATTATCGGCACCATTGCCATGGAGAAAAATAGAATAGAACTAACTTCAAAAAGAAATTGGTTGTCAATCCTTATGTAGGCATTAATTTATTACGCTTTGGCTTTTTTTTCGTTGTTTAAAAAGACCTATATTACAATAATCAGTAACAATGTAAATATTGACGTCCATGCTGACTAACAGTAGTTATCCAGTACTAGATAATGATTACTCATCTAACTTATGTTATAAAACGTCCTCATAACAATTCATTCCTTATCTTTTATTACATACATAAACTGACGCCTTGTTTCCATGGGGGTAGGCAGAAACTACAGAACGCCACCGTTTACGGTGCGTTTCAAATAAGAATAGGATCGACTCAGCGCCATGTTGTGACGTCATAGCTGTCAAATCGACTGAATTGGGTAAGGGTGAGAAAAACAAGATATTTTTTAGTTAACATTTATTTACGAATCACGAATGAAGAATTTGAAAAAACGAAAAAAATCGACGAACAGCGGCCAGCGTTCTCCCTAAGGGCGCTAAATGGATACGGGATTCGGCAACTTGTCTTCAGCCGGATCGCAACAAGGTGACGACGAAAGAAGGACATGAAATAAAGTACGAGTATCTCATCATAGCGGTTGGATTAGAAAATGATTATAAAAAGGTAGGAATGATGAACTATAATAACATTTTATGATTCACTGCAGGGCAATGGCCTCAGGTTGATATTATTATAAAAAAGTTGTTGTGACAAAACAAAGCTGGAGATCCGATCACAATTATATTTATCATCGCTCCAGGTTTGGTCCCATAGTAAAAGTTGTTCATAATGATGAGTACAATGACCCCTTAAAATATTGCTACTGTTTACACTTACACCATGTGTGACATGTTATTGCGTATGCATAAAGATAACTTTTGCCTAAAGCAGTAATAAAGATTGGTGAAGGCGCACTCAGTTCGGATCGTGATCGGTTTTACGAATTTTGCCGATGCTACATATAAGTTGTGTCGTACTGTAAAGGAGGTTGACTATATTATTCAGCTTAGCAAGTACTAAGTTATGTAAACACAAGATGGCGGAAACATACAGCCTTAAGAAAAAGGAGTAGGTACTTACATAAGTAAGTATGTTGGTTTTGACACCCATCTACAGTACCAAGGATTTAGAGAATTTAGTTGAAATATGTATGTTGAGTCTAAGGACGAGGCACATCCTTTTATCCTAGAAAAACATATGGTGCTCTTGGGAAATTGTGAGTGAAGCCGCGGGTAAAACTACTGTGTTTTTAGGGTTCCGTAGTCAACTATCTATCTATCTGCCTAGCCTTTCCCCAACTATGTTGGGGTCGGCTTCCAGTCTAACCGGATGCAGCTGAATACCAGTATTTTACGTCGAGCGACTGCCTATCTGACCTCCACAACCCAGATACTGGGTAATACGATACCCCTTGGTAAGACTGGTTGTCAGACTTTCGGGCTTATGACGACCCGTAACGACTGTCAAAGATTCACGAATAACAGCCGGGACCAACGGCTTAACGTGCTTTCCGAGGCACGGAGGAATCTCGGGGTATGTAAAGATGGTCATCCATCCACTGACCAACCCCGGCAAGCGTAGCTTAACCTGACGGATCGACCCGTGCGGCTGTTGTTACTTAGTAATAGTCAACAAGGAACCCATATAGTTTCGCTAGGTCCGTCCGTCTGTCCGTCCGCAGCTTAGCTCAGAGACTCTTAGTACTAGACAGCTATATTTTGGCATGGATACATATATACAATATTGATCACGCCGACAGTGGTAAAATAAAATCAGAAAAAAAAAATTTTTTAGGGTAGGTAGGTACGTTCTGTACATTTAAGTGGGGATGTTTTTAGGGTTCCGTACCAAAATGGTAAAAAAGGAACCCTTATAGTGTGACTCAGTCTGTCTGTCTGTCACAGCTGGATATCTCAAGAAATAATAATGCTATCAACTTGAAATTTGGAACAGTTTTAGATGACGTTTACGCTACTATTTTGGAAATAAGAAAGAAATAAAAATATATTATGTTTTAATTTTGAGTATGTTGCGTTCATTCATGACTCCGAGTAATATTCGATTTGAAAACTTCGCAATACTTCCGAATATTTCTTTACATCTACTTAGATAAGTACTTACGTAATAAGTTTTTGTATGCGGTTTAGGTGTGAAAGTGGTAGAGAGGTAAATACATAGGTAGATTACTGAGTTTATAAAATAGTTTAAAGTAAGTATCAAGAAAGAAGTCAAGGTTTAAAAACACACCGTTTTCGAGATATAAAATACAGTACATTTTTTTTTCTTTTGCTTATATCTCGAAAACGGTGTGTCCTATCGCAAAAATAATGAAAATTTGGCCCCCCTTTATAAAACCCATAAACCCCTAAACCTCTACATGTAGGTACCAAAAAAAAACCATAAAGAACACGTTGAAGCTGCCACCTCCTAGCGCCCCTCCATGTACAAGAGAATCGGCACTAATATCCGCACAAAATAGACATTTTAAACTCAACCATACAAAAATAAAACAATAATTATCGAGTCTCTGGTAGATAACTACTTACAGGGAATTATTCCCGCTAGTAGATAACTACTTACGCGGAAATATTCGCGCTAGTACGTAGGCATCGAATAATACTCGTTGATTTTATGAATGAACGGGCTCGAGCTTCCTAAATCACGTGTGCAAGTGAACGCCGGCTCGCTGCTGGCACCGCGCGCCGACCAACTTCGGGTACTTATTGGATTATCTTTTAAATGCGACTATTGACCGCTAGATGGGGGCGCAGTTCTCATTGCAAATTACATATATTATGTCCCGCATTGGTGATAGTGCATTCATTAATACCCACGAATCAATCTTCCACCATTCATAAGCTAATCAGCAAACCTTGGTCACTGCAGCAGCAGAAAGCGTCGCATTAACACGACTAATCACGCTAGTTAATGCTACGCTTCTGTGGCACCATATTGCGGATTCTTGCGATAACAATAGAATAGTCGGCGCACTGCATTTTTGCCCTTGAACCCCCACTTATCCGGCACTGGATTCGCCATAAAAACGTGTACAGGAGCGCTAATACTTCGTTGACTCATGAATGAATGGCTGCGAAGCTCGGTGGTGTGCCACTTTACTATCAAGCCAATGCCAGGCGAGCGCTGGCGTCGCCGAGCGACTAACGAGAGCAGGTGTTCATTTACAATTCTACCATTGCCCGCTAGATGGCGTTAATTCAAGTAACGGCACGGCGTAATATATTCGGCGAGTCGAGTCTCATCAAGCGACCTACGCAAGTACGCATACATTCGTAACTAGGTACCTACTGGCAATAATTTCATTCTTAATAGATAATAAAAAGTAGGTTACCTACTACATTCTTACTAGTAGTATTCCTTGATATCGAAGTATTCCTTTGAATATTTCGCAATTATTCCGAATACTTGCGAAAACTTGCGAAGTTTTGCAACGCTAGGTGTGGCTGACACTGGCTTGGCCACCATCAGGGATTTTACTTTTGATAACACAAAGATTTTGTCGTTAATTAGTCGAAATTTGTCGCCAAATATCAGAATTTGTCGGTTACTGGTTCAAAAGTTATAAGGGGTGGCCGATCTGGAGAGAGTCTCCCCAGCTTGGCCACCTATATATCTCAAAAACTAGGGCACCTAGCGAAGATCTGTTTTCTCCCAGATTTAGTAGCACGACTACTTTCCTGCAGGAGGGTGACTTTCACCCTCGGGGGTGTCATCGGGTTCAGAGAGAGCAAGTCGCGGACGCCGGATTTTACTGATTCTAGAGGGGACATAACTAGCGGACGCGACAACCAGAGGGCTGTGGTGCTTTACGGCAGAGCCAAAGAAACGCTTGGAAAGGCGTTTCAAGAAAGTCAAAGTCAAAGTCATTTATTTGCTATAAATGCGGTAATTCGCAAGTATTCGGAATAATTGCGAAATATTCAAAGGAATACTTCGATTTGAAGGAATACTACTAGTAAGAATGTAGTAGGTAACCTACTTTTTATTACCTATTAAGAATGAAATTATTGCCAGTAGGTGCCTAGTTACGAATATATGCGTACTTGCGTAGGTCGCTTGATGAGACTCGACTCGCCGAATATATTACGCCGTGCCGTTAAATGAATTAACGCCATCTAGGGGGAAATGGTAGAATTGTAAATGAACACCTGCTCTCGTTAGTCGCTCGGCGACGCCAGCGCTCGCCTGGCATTGGCTTGATAGTAAAGTGGCACACCACCGAGCTTCGCAGCCATTCATTCATGAGTCAACGAAGTATTAGCGCTCCTGTACACGTTTTTATGGCGAATCCAGTGCCGGACAAGTGGGGGTTCAAGGACAAAAATGCAGTGCGCCGACTATTCTATTGTTATCGCAAGAATCCGCAAGATGGTGCCACAGAAGCGTAGCATTAACTAGCGTGATTAGTCGTGTTAATGCGACGCTTTCTGCTGCTGCAGTGACCAAGGTTTGCTGATTAGCTTATGAATGGTGGAAGATTGATTCGTGGGTATTAATGAATGCACTATCACCAATGCGGGACATAATATATGTAATTTGCAATGAGAACTGCGCCCCCATCTAGTGGTCAATAGTCGCATTTAAAAGATAATCCAATAAGTACCCGAAGTTGGTCGGCGCGCGGTGCCAGCGGCGTTCACTTGCACACTTGCACACGTGATTTAGGAAGCTCGAGCCCGTTCATTCATAAAATCAACGAGTATTATTCGATGCCTACGTACTAGCGCGAATATTTCCGCGTAAGTAGTTATCTACTAGCGGGAATAATTCCCTGTAAGTAGTTATCTACCAGTGACTCGGTAATTATTGTTTTATTTTTGTATGGTTGAGTTTAAAATGTCTATTTTGTGCGGATATTAGTGCCTTTGTCTGTTACATACTTTGCCTAGGTAATGTATACAATTCCCAGGCATTGTATAGAGTACCTGCTGGTCCACTGGCAATGTGTAAAGTAAATAGATTTTGGTCTGTATTTATCAATGTTAGGTGCTGTTTGACCAGCCATTTTGGTTAGGATAGAATAGGTGCAAAACTGTCACAGAACCGAGTTAGCCAGCCCCAACTCCACGTGGTACTTGTTTGCCCTATCTCATCCAAGAGTGTTTTTTAGAGCTGGAGGTGCGTAGGGAGAGCAGCCTCCATCCGCGGCAATAAAGTGAGCATAGGTGCTAGCGGCAGGCTAGGCACATGCAATAATACAATGTCTTTACAACAGCTTGTTTTGTTCGGAGTTGATAAAGTTCGTCATCTGTTTTTTGTAAGAGATTAAATATAACGACTACCAAAAAAATTAAATGCTCACCAAAATGGATAAATACTCACAAAATCTGCGTCGACCTGCTGACGAAAACCCTAACCCTAGACGGTCGACGTCAGGGGCACCCCGAGGTTTGGTTGGTTAGGTTCCTTTAAACCCTGCTGACACAATAGGGGCCCCGCGAAGCGGGGCTCCGTCGACCTGCTGTCAGTTTTCTAAAGTTATAATTTCCCTATAAAATGGTTTTAATTTTGGTGAGCATTTATATTTTTTGGTAGTAAAATAGGTACTTTTCTGTTATGCGTTTAAACACAAGCCTTTTTGTAAGACTACAGCTAGTCTAATAGCGACCACAATAGTATGTTACACACATTGCCGGCTGCGCATTCGGTACTGTATAGAATACCCAGGCAAAGTATAAAATAAATAATAATTCATACTTTACCTGAACGTTTTAGGTATTCTATACATTGCCTAGGTATTGTATAGAATACCGGATTATACAGATTGCCGGTAACATATACATAAATTACAATCAATTATTGTAATATTTATAAACAAAGCCACAGTCTACGGGAAAAGCCATATGGCCCAACGAAAGGCCAAATTACCTTTGTGATTTTAGGGAGACATAATAAACACGCTGAACAGTTTTCTGCCAACATTGTTTTATTTATGTTATGCACAATCCTCATTTGTTTTGCAAATTAATACCCGAACGCACTTACAGTTTGTTAAATGGCTGCGAGCGAGTGAAAACATCTGACGTTTCTCACAATAGGATTTATGCATAATGATGTACCTAGTTGAACGTTGTCTGTTTATTTTTTTGTTTTTATTGGCACTGAATTACTGAGTTGAATGTAGTGTTTTTTTTTTTTTTTGTAAAGGATTTAAAGGGCACGTCCTGGATACCTACTGGCTGGTCACTTTGAGTAACTAGATACTTATTAAAAAAAAAAACTTGTAACAGAAAAACCTTTTAACCTGAAAGTGAACCAAAACCCGGTGATTGCTACACAATACATAGTTAAATGTTGGGAACGGGTAAATGCAGAAGAAATTTTAATGATGATTAATGTCTATTGATAACAATTATTATGATTTGATTGACTCATAAAAGGATGATTAAAGAACATTATTTACATCTAAATTGTTTACGTTCAAAGAATATTTTAGAAATGTTTTCAATCGATGTTTGATTTATTACAACGTAAAAAGTGTTTGAATTACTTTTTTCAGCTCGATTCGATTTCTATACATTCACCTAATTGGTCTGTGTCTGGCGTTTATTTGCATTTTTTATATCGATAGAGTAAACTTTCACTGTGGGTCTAGATCTATGTAGGGTACATGTTACATTCGCCTTTCAGAACTTAATCAGAGTTAATGGAAAAGGCGTCTTTCAAAGTCCTTTACAGAAACCGGATTGGATAAATTAAATCTAAAGGATCAACGCCACATCATTATGCTTGCCTGGTACATTATTGATCGGTTTGTGGCTATGCTATGGTCAGTATATTATACGTTCTTAGGTTGTTTACTCAATACTTATAAAACTTGTTTCAGTCATCATTAATTTATTTTATAAGGACTGCGAAATAATATCACAATTGAATACTATCTATTCTAATCATATTTTTCGACTCATCAATACCATTTGTTTAATTACATTCATATCTGATATTGTGTAGGCAAGTAAATTAATTTCAGTGGCCTTACATTCATTTATCTCAAGTGTAGGTTGCTTTGAACATTCTGACATGCAGTAGGAATGGAACCCTCGGTGCGCGAGACCGACTCGCTCTTGGCCGGTTTTTTTTGCAAGTAAACGGATAGTTCGGAGCTAGCAGTACTTTGTGTTAGGCTGAAGTTGCTGTGTTCGATATTTATCGGATTAAAAGGTTATATTGTTCTCCTCTGGTGCCTCAGCGGACTAGTGGTCAGAACCGCTTAAATTCGCAAAAGACTACTTGTCGAACCGAAAGCAACGAGTCAAGGTAGGAACATTCGTTAGTCGCGATGCTGATATCACGTTTGGTGTCCCCCAGGGAAGCGTGTTGGGTCCTACATTGTTTCTCCTGTATATTAATGACCTCTGCAGCCTCAGGATCAACAATGCTACAGTATTTTCCTATGCTGATGACACCGCTGTCGTTTTCACGGGGAAGACCTGGCATGATGTTGCTTTGAGTGCTGAGGCTGGTATGACCCAAGTAGCTATATGGCTCAAAGATAACTTATTGACTTTTAACACAGCTAAAACCAATTATATCTGCTTTAGTATATCCAATCGTTCCCAGCCTAGCACAGAACTTAATTTGAGAGTACACACCTGTGATGACTCATGTAATTGTTCATGTCCAACATTAGATAAGGTTACACAAACAAAATATCTAGGTGTTATGGTCGACCAAAGCCTATCCTGGTATCCTCACCTTGAGCAGGTCAATAACAGGATAAGAAAATTAAGCTGGATTTTTAAGACCCTAAGGCATATTGTTCCAAAAGTTGTACCTACTAGTACGAATTACCCGAGACACCTCCTTAATGAAATCTACATAGCTTTGGTGCAATCTGTTTTGACGTACTGCATCCCCATTTGGGGTGGTGCAGCAAAAACTAAATTCATTGATCTTGAGCGGGGTCAACGTGCTCTAATTAAGATGATGTTTTTTAAAAACATGAGATTTTCTACCCAACAGCTCTACCAAATTAGCAACTTATTATCGGTGAGAAAGCTATACATTATTAGAACTATAATTAAAAAACACAAATCCCTTCCTTATGACCCTAACTTAAATTTAAAAAGAAGAAAAGACTTAGTAGCAGATGTTCCCCAAACCAAAACTAAATTTGCTAGCATCCAATTTAAAAAACGGTCTGCTCAGCTTTATAACAAATGTAATAGGGAAACTTACGTATACAATAAAAAACTAAATGAATGTAAAAAAAATTTAGCTCAATGGATAAAACCGCTTAATTATGAGGAAACAGAGGCATTATTGTTATAAATATAATATGCTAACAGTATCCTAAGGCTCAATCTCATTCGCTCATGATATAGGTACTCCCACCCACACACATACCACACATTCAAACACAACACTAATTACAACAACCCAATCACAATTACACATAATCACACTATCACACACAACTACACTATTACTAACAATTTGAATTCTGAAAGCACTTATTAGCCTAACTTATAAATTATCCTTAGTTTTCGTAGATTAGATTCCTTTATTATATATTTTTTATTGTTGTTTTAAATAAACAAGTTTATGAAAATTTCCTAATTTTCGTCATGGGTGTCGTTTTCGTGATATTTTAGGTCGCTGAAAACGATAGTGGGGTCAAAATGAAAATCCAAGATGGCGGCTGCGAAAATTATCAAATTTTTCGACACAGGTGTCATTTTCGTGATATTTGAGGTCGCTGAAACCGATAGTGGGGTCAAAATGAAAATCCAAGATGGCGGCTGCGAAAATTTCCTAATTTTTCGTCATGGGTGTCATTTTCGTGATATTTTAGGTCGCTGAAAACGATAGCGGGGTCAAAATGAAAATCCAAGATGGCGGCTGTGAAAATTTCCAAATTTTTCGTCATGGGTGTCATTTTCGTGATATTTTAGGTCGCAGAAAACGATTGTGGGGTCAAAATGAAAATCCAAGATGGCGGCTGCGAAAATTCCCTAACTGTTCGTCATGGGTGTCATTTTCGTGATATTTTAGGTCGCTGAAAACGATAGCGGGGTCAAAATGAAAATCCAAGATAGCGGCTACGAAAATTTCCTAACTTTTCATCATGGGTGTCATTTTCGTGATATTTTAGATCGCTGAAAACGATAGTCATTCATTTTGACTCCACTATCGTTTGCAGCGACCTCAAATATCACGAAAATGACACCCATGTCGAAAAATTTTAAAATTTTCGCAGCCGCCATCTTGGATTTTCATTTTGACCCCACTATCGTTTTCAGCGACCTAAAATATCACGAAAATGACACCCATGACGAAAAATTAGGAAATTTTCGCAGCCGCCATCTTGGATTCTCATTTTGACCCCACTATCGTTTTCAGCGACCTCAAATATCACGAAAATGATACCCATGACCGAAAAGTAGGAAATTTTCGCAGCCGCCATCTTGGATTTTCATATTGGCCCCACTATCGTTTTCAGCGACCTCAAATATCACGAAAATGACACCCATGTTGAAAAATTTAAAAAATTTCGCAGCCGCCATCTTGGATTTTCATTTTGACCCCACTATCGTTTTCAGCGACCTCAAATATCACGAAAATGACACCCATGACGAAAAATTAGAAAATTTTCGCAGCCGCCATCTTGGATTTTCATTTTGACCCCATTATCGTTTTCAGCGACCTCAAATATCACGAAATTGACGCCCATGTCGAAAAATTCGAAATTTTTGCAGCCGCCATCTTGGATTTTCATTTTGACCGTAATCACATCCTCTCAAGAAAAAAAAAACTAGAGCGTAAGAAGTTATGCCCCTCCGTTTTTTTTTTTGTGTTGACATAACGAATAAAGTAAAAAAAGAACTTTCCAAATCGGCTTCTAAATGACGGAGTACTGCAGTAACAAACATAAAAAAAAAAAAATACAACTGAATTGATATTCTCCTCCGTTTTTGAAGTCGTTTAAAAATAACACATCATTGTTACGTTTAAAAATTAGCTGGACATCACTCACAATGCAGTCGTTGGTGTCGTGGGGAATACTAGTTTCTGTCATTCCCGACGACACCACCAGTGGTGTCGTGGGGAATGAACGGTCATTTCGTGGTATTTAAGTTCGCTGAAAACGATAAAGGTCTCAAGCTAATTTCGACCTTATTGACATTTTACAAACCCTTTGTTTTTTTGGCCCAAGATACTTGGTAAATGATCTGGAAGCTGAATTTAACAAAAAAACATGAATGTCAATAAGGTCTAAATTCGCTTGACACCTCAGAAAGTGTCTAGATTATTATGCACATCATTTCTAGGGTGAAGGTCGGCGTGTATATTGGCACTTGTTTCTCTGAAACTGAAAAGGCTGGCTTCTATGAAGCTTCTTCTAGATTTGGTTTGGGTATCGCTGGGTAAGTCAAGATTTTAAATTATTGAAATAAAGTTTGTTAAAAGATATTTTTCTATATTTATTTATGTTAGAAAAAAATATATTTTGATGTTTAGTATAACGCTATCAAATCAAATCATTTTTAATTCAGGAATACACCCATATACATTTTATAGATTACAAATTATTCATTAATTATAAGTTACTACATTTATGAATTAGATATGAATTAATTATAGCTGGAATATTAAAATGCCTTATACGAAGAAATAGTGTAGCTCGCCCCACAATGGAAAATCGAGAGCCATATGCACCCAATATGCCATTGTCTGATTTATGAATTCGACTCATAAAGAAGGCCTGCTACCTTATTATGACTGCGTAAAGGTCATCTACCCTACTTTCGGCAAACATGCCGAACGCACTACACGGCAAAGGCAGACCCAGTGTGCATTTAAATGCGTTGTTATTTTGATAACGCAACGTGTTATAAGCCCACTGCGTGTATTTGTTCTATAGGCTACAGGTGTAAAGGTTACGGCAGTATGCATTAAACAGGGTGATTTTTACTTGATCTGAACATTTCGCAAATCTTCGTGCCATTCTGCTACTCTTGGCATCGAGCGAATGTCTTTGTATTTCAATGTCCTCATCATCTTTAAGTTTCTCAAACATTATGTGACGTAAATAAATGTGAAATATATTACAGATTGCAACTTTATCGCAACGAAAACACATTGTTTGGCTCTTATTAACATTATACTTAAGACCATGCTTATCCGCATATACGTCACATATTCCTATTAACTTTTGCATTGCCATGACAGACGGGCTGAGCAGAACCATATCGTCGGCGTAACTAAGAAATAGCATTTAAGGCCAAAGGTATGCGAGCTATGTTTAATTTGAAAATCACATACAGCAGCTGCTGTAAGCCATATTTTGAAAAACATAGAATTATTATTAAACCTTCCTTCACTGTACATTTTTGAGATTGTGACATTTGTCAAACTTAATCCTGACTTGTTTCCACGATTAGTTGACATTGATACCTTCCCCCGTAACATACATGACAATAGCCAACTTTGCTTGAATACATCAAAAACTGCCATAATGAAAAAATGTTGATGTGGTGTTGAATGTGAAAAAGTGTTTTTGTATGCACCAAAAATCGACAATAAAATACCAACACTGCGTGCGCTACTCGATCAAGGCTCACAAGTGAACTTGATAACAGAAAACGCTGCACAAATATTACGTCTTCCGCGGAACGGGATCAACGCATCAGTATCGGGAATCGGCTCTGTTTCTAAAGAATGCAGGGGAAAACTGAAATTGACCTGCCAATCGATTCACTCCGATTATAGTTTTGAAACTCAAGCGCTTATCATGACGAAGCTAACAAACAACTTGCCTACGAGAACGTTCGAGAAAGGTGCATGGACGCATTTAGAAAACTTGAAACTTGCAGATCCTGACTTCAACGTATCTCGACAAATCGACCTGCTACTAGGAGCCGACGTATACTCCGAAATTATCCTAGAAGGGGTATTGAAAGGCAATAACAGTTCCCCAGTTGCACAACACACGCAAATTGGGTGGATTTTATGCGGAAAGATGAAACAAACATTTGGTTGCCACGCAACTTTATTTAACTTAGAGGATCTCACAAAATTTTGGGAGAACGAAGAAATTCAAAACACGAAAGATATCCCCAAAGACGACCAGTGCGAACAATTTTACAAAGAAACTGTGAGAAGATCATCCGATGGAAAGTACATCGTCAAAATGCCTCTCGTTCCAGACTACGAAGAAGAACTAGGCAAGTCTAGAACAATTGCGGTTTCTCCATGTTGATGCTTCTTGTTGTTACCTTAGTTAGAAGGCTCAAGAGACCTGGCACGTCGTTGACGATGACAGAAGAGCGTTGCGTTGTGTTGCGAAGGCTACTGCGTTGCTTGTAGTCTTCTCCGTTTCAAATCTTGAAATCGTTGATCTTCTTTGATTTGAAATGGTCAGTGGAACTCAGCACCCTTGCGCCTCGGTACGATATTATGCGTACAAACAATTCATGGAAGAATATGCTGATCTAGGTCACATGAAACTTGCACCTCAGATACCTACTGACAGCTACTTTTTACCGCATCACAGTGTCTTGAGAGAAAACTCAACAACTACAAAGTTGAGGGTCGTATTAAACGCTTCTCAACAAACTACGAGTGGCTTCAGTCTGAACAATGTCATGGAAAAAGGCGCCAATTTACAAAAAGTGTTCAACGAACATGGCCAATCAATCGTAACTCTACTAGCTGCTCGAACAAGGGTGGCTCCACTGACACAGAAAACAACATTACCTAGACTGGAACTGTGCGGCGCGCAACTACTGGCTGACTTGATGGAGAAAACCAAGCAAACATTCTGTGGATATAACATATCAATACGGGCCTGGTCGGATTCTCAAGTTGTCCTGGCGTGGATTCAAGGCGAAACATCAAGATGGGAGACGTACGTAGCCAACAGAGTTACAAAGATCAAGAACGTCATTCCTGCAGCTCAGTGGCGTTATGTCAAATCAGAGCAGAATCCCGCAGACTGCGCATCAAGAGGTCTTTTGCCAAGTAAACTGCTGAACTTCAAACTATGGTGGCAAGGCCCCGAATTTTTAACAAAACAAGATCCGTCGGAAGATATACCTTGCGCTTACCAAACGAATTCTGGCTGCATAAATCACGTTCAAATCGAAAAATATTCACAAGAGAACAATGAAAATAACATAATAACTAAATTATTGAACAAATGCAGTTCATTGACACATGTAAACCGTGTCATCGCATGGATATTACGGTTCATTACAAATATGCGCAATAAGACGAAATCAGTTAGGGTATTACGATTGTAGTATTTGGTTGGTAGGAAATATTATAAATCTTTATTATCAGACCAGAGATCCCAAAGATGTGAACAAGCTGGCACTTACTAACTAAAACACATTATAAATAAACTTATCTCTAATATCTGAATGACGGTCTGTGAGCCAAAATCCATCGACAATTGGCGGAGTATTCGATGAACAAACATACAAAAAAAGAAACATACAATCAACCGAACATAGTGCCTCCTCCTTTTTGTGAAGTCGGTAAAAATAACGAAGAATGCGCTATGATGTTCAAAAAACCGGTTAAGTGCATGTCGGACCACGCAAAAAGAAGGGTTCCGCAATTGAGATGAATTTATCCCCAGAACTGAAAGAAAAGTATGATTTTTCCACTTTTGTTTGATTGTTTGTGTTCTCATTGTTTGTTTTGATTTACTAGTGTCACAAGTACACAGCACCACTCAGAGCAGAGGCAATGTAGACGTGTAAATTGTCTTTGGTCTCATACCAACCAATAAAAAAAAAAATATTTGCGAACTTAAATATGAGGCTTTTGCTCATATTGCTTTTTGAGTGTGCTGTCTTCTTGTTTTATTATTATTCTTTGTCTATGTGCGTTTTATTTGTGCAGAATAAACAAGTTTTCTTTCTTTTCTTTCTTTTCTTTTTTTCTAACTAACAACTAACCTATGGTTATCTCAACTCTCTAGCTGCAGTTGTCAATGTTGAAACTTTGTTATCACTACGAATGTGCAAACACAGTTTAGAGTTTCAGACGTGATTTTGAGAATAGGAAGTTACGAGAACATAAAAGTAATTCTATTAAAACTTTCGTTACTAAAGATTCTTCTTGTTATTTACGTGTCGATGCAAATCCGATGATGTAATGTTACTTATGTGATTATTATTCCATTCAGTGACCAATACAAAGGCAAACTGACCACTGCAGCCGCAACCCACAATAATCAATACAGGAACGCTTTGATATTCTATAGTACGATCATGCGTCAAAGACATCCACAAAGGCCTGTTGCACAAATGTTCAATTATAATTCCGGGAATTTCCTTAATTAACGTTGGCTTAGTTGATGGAGACATGGCACAGCTACTACAGGCCCTCCGTGTGAAATGATTGGAGTGGTTCTGCATAATAACCAAATGCCGACCACTGATTTAGACCACAGAACAGATAATAGACTCCGCGAAAATAAAAAACTTTGGAATTATCGAAGGGCATATTCTTTTGTCTACTGGACTAAAGCAGGCGGTTCTAGTCACGTTTCTACTTAGTCTTAGACTTAGCTACATCTTATTTTTTACTATCTTTTGCCTGCGGCTTCGCTCGCGTTAATTTAGAATTATACAATCAATTCGGGTTGTACTTTGTTTGTAATAATAATAATTCAATCATGATTCTAAGGTAACACGTGGCGCCATCTATTATCATAAGAACGTTATTGTTGTTTTCCTCGGGAACAGTCTGGAACAGTACTTTTTTTCGGGATGAAAGGTACCTTATGTCCGTTTCTGTACACCTGACAAGGTATGTGCAAAAGGGGAATGCCTGAAATAGACAGAAACTACTTACAGTCCTTAAGGCGGGGTGAAAGCAAGCGCCGTAGGTATTAAATGCTTACCGCAGCCCCCGCAAGGAGTAGCGATACGTAATAAATTACGATGCGCGGGAAACGCGCGCCAAGCGCACCGCTCATGAGTTCATGAACTCGAGTAGGTACTATGTTGCGTCACAGAATAGAGCAATGCAGTAGATAAACTTGAACTGATTAGTATACAAGTTTATTTTGTTTTATTTTTCTAGTAAGTATTTTTGAAAGTTGTAGACAGATTAGACATTTTAGACAGATTTTAGACATTTTAGACACATTTTAGACATTTTAGACAGATCCAAGATGGCGGCTGCGAAAATTCCCTAACTGTTCGTCATGGGTGTCATTTTCGTGATATTTTAGGTCGCTGAAAACGATAGTGGGGTCAAAATGAAAATCCAAGATGGCGGCTGCGAAAATTTCCTAATTTTTCGTCATGGGTGTCATTTTCGTGATATTTTAGGTCGCTGAAAACGATAGTGGGGTCAAAATGAAAATCCAAGATGGCGGCTGCGAAAATTTCCTAATTTTTCGTCATGGGTATCATTTTCGTGACATTTTAGGTCGCTGAAAACGATAGTGGGGTCAAAATGAAAATCCAAGATGGCGGCTGCGAAAATTTCCTAATTTTTCGTCATGGGTGTCATTTTCGTGATATTTTAGGTCGCTGAAAACGATAGTGGGGTCAAAATGAAAATCCAAGATGGCGGCTGCGAAAATTTCCTAATTTTTCGTCATGGGTGTCATTTTTGTGACATTTTAGGTCGCTGAAAACGATAGTGGGGTCAAAATGAAAATCCAAGATGGCGGCTGCGAAAATTTCCTAATTTTTCGTCATGGGTGTCATTTTCGTGATATTTTAGGTCGCTGAAAACGATAGTGGGGTCAAAATGAAAATCCAAGATGGCGGCTGCGAAAATTTCCAAATTTTTCGACATGGGTGTCATTTTCGTGATATTTGAGGTCGCTGAAAACGATAGTGGGGTCAAAATGAAAATCCAAGATGGCGGCTGCGAAAATTTCCTAACTTTTCGTCATGGGTGTCATTTTCGTGATATTTTAGGTCGCTGAAAACGATAGTCGGGTAAAAAGGAAAATCCAAGATGGCGGCTGCGAAAATTTCCTAACTTTTCGTCATGGGTGTCATTTTCGTGATATTTTAGGTCGCTGAAAACGATAGTCGGGTAAAAAGGAAAATCCAAGATGGCGGCTGCGAAAATTTCCTAATTTTTCGTCATGGGTGTCAAGTTCGTGATATTTTAGGTCGCTGAAAACGATAGTGGGGTCAAAATGAAAATCCAAGATGGCGGCTGCGAAAATTCCCTAACTTTTCGTCATGGGTGTCATTTTCGTGATATTTTAGGTCGCTGAAAACGATAGTGGGGTCAAAATGAAAATCCAAGATGGCGGCTGCGAAAATTCCCTAACTTTTCGTCATGGGTGTCATTTTCGTGATATTTTAGGTCGCAGAAAACGATTGTGGGGTCAAAATGAAAATCCAAGATAGCGGCTACAAAAATTTCCAAATTTTTCGTCATGGGTGTCATTTTCGTGTTATTTTAGGTCGCTGAAAACGATAGTGGGGTCAAAATGAAAATCCAAGATGGCGGCTATGAAAATTTCCTAACTTTTCGTCATGGGTGTCATTTTCGTGATATTTTAGGTCGCTGAAAACGATAGTCATTCATTTTGACCCCATTATCGTTTGCAGCGACCTCAAATATCACGAAAATGACACCCATGTCAAAAAATTTGAAAATTTTCGCAGCCGCCATCTTGGATTTTCATTTTGACCCCACTATCGTTTTCAGCGACCTCAAATATCACGAAAATGACACCCATGACGAAAAATTTAGGAAATTTTTGCAGCCGCCATCTTGGATTTTCATTTTGACCCCGCAATCGTTTTCAGCGACCTAAAATATCACGAAAATGACACCCACGACGAAAAATTTGAAAATTTTCGCAGCCGCCATCTTGGATTTTCATTTTGACCCCACTATCGTTTTCAGCGACCTAAAATATCACGAAAATGACACCCATGACGAAAAATTAGGAAATTTTCGCAGCCGCCATCTTGGATTTTCATTTTGACCCCACTATCGTTTTCAGCGACCTAAAATATCACGAAAATGACACCCATGACGAAAAATTTGGAAATTTTCGCAGCCGCCATCTTGGATTTTCATTTTGACCCCACTATCGGTTTCAGCGACCTCAAATATCACGAAAATGACACCCATGTCGAAAAATTTGAAAATTTTCGCAGCCGCCATCTTGGATTTTCATTTTGACCCCACTATCGTTTTCAGCGACCTAAAATATTACGAAAATGACACCCATGACGAAAAATTAGGAAATTTTCGCAGCCGCCATCTTGGATTTTCATTTTGACCCCACTATCGTTTTCAGCGACCTTAAATATCACGAAAACGACACCCATGACGAAAAATTAGGAAATTTTTGCAGCCGCCATCTTGGATTTTCATTTTGACCCCACTATCGTTTTTAGCGACCTAAAATATCACGAAAATGACACCCATGACGAAAAATTTGGAAATTTTCGCAGCCGCCATCTTGGATTTTCATTTTGACCCCACTATCGGTTTCAGCGACCTCAAATATCACGAAAATGACACCCATGTCGAAAAATTTGGAAATTTTCGCAGCCGCCATCTTGGATTTTCATTTTGACCCCACTATCGTTTTCAGCGACCTAAAATATCACGAAAATGACACCCATGACGAAAAATTAGGAAATTTTCGCAGCCGCCATCTTGGATTTTCATTTTGACCCCACTATCGTTTTCAGCGACCTAAAATATCACGAAAACGACACCCATGACGAAAAAATTAGGAAATTTTTGCAGCCGCCATCTTGGATTTTCATTTTGACCCCACTATCGTTTTTAGCGACCTAAAATATCACGAAAATGACACCCATGACGAAAAATTTGGAAATTTTCGCAGCCGCCATCTTGGATTTTCATTTTGACCCCACTATCGGTTTCAGCGACCTCAAATATCACGAAAATGACACCCATGTCGAAAAATTTGGAAATTTTCGCAGCCGCCATCTTGGATTTTCATTTTGACCCCACTATAGTTTTCAGCGACCTAAAATATCACGAAAATGACACCCATGACGAAAAATTAGGAAATTTTCGCAGCCGCCATCTTGGATTTTCATTTTGACCCCACTATCGTTTTCAGCGACCTAAAATATCACGAAAATGACACCCATGACGAAAAATTAGGAAATTTTCGCAGCCGCCATCTTGGATTTTCATTTTGACCCCACTATCGGTTTCAGCGACCTCAAATATCACGAAAATGACACCCATGTCGAAAAATTTGGAAATTTTCGCAGCCGCCATCTTGGATTTTCATTTTGATCCCACTATCGTTTTCAGCGACCTAAAATATCACGAAAATGACACCCATGACGAAAAATTAGGAAATTTTCGCAGCCGCCATCTTGGATTTTCATTTTGACCCCACTATCGTTTTCAGCGACCTAAAATATCACGAAAATGACACCCATGACGAAAAATTAGGAAATTTTCGCAGCCGCCATCTTGGATTTTCATTTTGACCCCACTATCATTTTCAGCGACCTAAAATATCACGAAAACGACACCCATGACGAAAAATTGGAAATTTTTGCAGCCGCCATCTTGGATTTTCATTTTGACCTTGAAATACAAAAAAAATAAGAAGATACCTAATTAGAAAAAAAACTTAATTTAAAAAAAAAAATCTTATTTATGTAGGTATACAGAAAAATACATTTGAGGGCCTACTTATTTTCTGAACATCCCTGCCCAACCCTTTGAAAGAATTCAGGCGTGATGTTATGAAGAAATCTCATTTCCTATCCGATATTCATTATAAAACCACCCGTACTAACTTTATTCTGTGGCACCTACCTATTTGAGATTTGAAAATAGTGAACCAAAAATTTGCGCGTCAGGCGGCTTTATAAGCTCCAGTGTAGGGTTCAAATTCAACTGTTTTACACACTATAGGCCGTGATAAAAATAAATACCAATAAAGCTTTTGCGCGCGTGACGTCTTTATTTACATAGGCATAGCGTTCAAATTCAACTGTTTTCAACACATGCTAATTTGTGCCGGTCGCAGCCGGTGACAGAAGTTAGCGGGGGTGGCGGGTTCGAAAAATTGGCACACGTCCGACCTCCGTCACGTTCCGCTCGGGACTAAACGGCTCAGGGCGAGCGTTTGCGAAGCTGAAAACACTTGACATTGGAATTAGTGATATAAATATTTTGATATTTCAAATTATGATAGCCGTTATAAATTACATTTTTTACGACCTTTATTATGGCATAAGTTTTATTGTTCAAAGCCTAATATAAATCAAATGAAATAAGATATAGATCATAATTTAGACTTGTCTTTGCGATTTAATTGGATGCAGTAAAGTACAAGTAATCGTGTATCGGACGGCCGAAATTTGTAGATGGAAGTCTGAACTAAGTAATATATTTTTTTCAAAATTTAAATCCGTGTTATCTACGAATAAAACACTAAACTAAACGACGTTTTTACGGCTCTCACCGCCTTAATTCTATTTAGAATAAATAAGGTATAATGAAATAATTCTCATAGACACACATGACTGCTATAACTAGACCAACTATTACTTACAATAAAAAGCTCATTTTGAAAATATTCTTTTCCCTTTCGATTATAAGAAGTATTGTTTCCACTAGAATAGCACCGAGTCATTAAAATTAGGTTATATCAATACAGACAGTCACTCTGGTGAGATTCACTTTAAAGCCCCTATCGACGAATCTCTCAAAAACGAAACATCCTGTCGGTGAACATCTACATCGCCACATATGAACTATGTATCAAAGACATGACGTCACGCAAACCTGCATCGCGCAATTAGGAGCCATAGCCCTATGTATTGGACATTAATTTCAACTTGATACCATCACGCGTTCCTGAGAAAAAGGGTCTTGGCAGACTGACAGACTTGAAAATATTTTTTTATGTGATAGAATTACAAATTAACAATTTTCGGACTTTTTCCTTTATTTGTTGTCTAGAAATCTAGTCTATACTGATAGTTATTGAGTGCCTAGTTAAATAGTTTGTTAAATATTGTTACCCTGTACCAAGTTTGTATGTGTGCAAGAAGATAAAATATAAATATTATACCAATGAAGAGGTTTTTCATTTCAATAGGTTTTGACAAAATATGTCGCATAAAATGACCGTATTGTTTTAATGCGTTAACATAGAAGCGTTCCAAACTCAAGGTTTTGTTTCATAATACAGAGCTACTTATCCAGTATAGTTATTAGCTTGCTAAAAACTAATGATGGCTCTGTATTGAAAACCAAAAACAAAAATTTACTTAAAAAAAAAAGTAGAAACCGACTTCAAAAACCTAAAACGAATTAAATAACTTTCATAAAAAAACTTAACAGCTTCTGAAGTCGGTGCCAAGCTAAAGTGCATTGAAAACATTGTGAATTGAAATTTAAGCAACCTCCATAATCCATACTATCCATACTTTAATATTATAAATTCGAAAGTAACTCTGTCTGTTTGTCTAGTTAATTAAGCAAGTAATTAAGGTTATCTTTATTGCGTTAAATATTTCACGATTTTGATATAGGTACCTACCAACACTTACATTAGGTATTGCGAGTTGGATACATCGATAATGAATTACTTATAGGAATGAGTAAGGTACTTATCGATCCAAACTGAACAGGGTTACTCAATACTCAATACTTTTATTGCATTCCTCATGTAGGTATTCTATCATGTACTAGGTTTTATCTGGATTGGTGAATGAACCTTAATATTTTGAGGGACCAACGGCTTAACGTGCTTTCCGAAGCACGGAGGAGTCTCGGTATGTAAAGATGGTCACCCATCGACGGACCAACCCCGGCAAGCGTAGCTTAACCTGATGGATCGACCCTTGCGGCTGACTTATAATAAGGCTTCGATTCCGGAAAAATATCTTAGAAATCAAAGACAATAATGAGCCTAGAACAGAAGCCTACTCTGGGCACATTATTGTATTTGCCCCCAGTATCAAGGGTATAGTAACACTAGCTTTTTCCCACGGCTTCGCCCGCGTGGATGTTGTCAAATATCCGGGAACAAAAATCCGTACTTATTTCTTGTCTACATTATAAAGTTAACCTCTGTGCAAAATTTCAGCTTTATAGGTCTAAGGGATTGGGCTGGGCGTCAGTCAGTCAGTCAGGACTTCTCTTTTTATGTACTCGTATCTATTTCCGTAACTTGACTGAAAGTTTGTTTATGTACAGACGCCAGCACATCAACCTAAACCCTATACATAACTATAACTATGACGCAGCATGCAGTGTTAGAAAGAAAGTATCGTTGGCATGATTGGTTGAATTTCCATCGTTTCTAAAATTGCGCAATGGTTGCACATTCTAGTAATGAGGAGCCAATAAAATCATGCTTCACTTGGTTAGGCCACACCTCCGCGTCTCTGCGCATCCGGCACTCGCTACCGAGTTCTCCCGATCCTCAGCGAAATTAAACGAACGCTCACATGAAATCTGTGCGTCGCGTCAGTCACTAAAAATTCGTGGAATCTTGTAGTGCATTTTAAACTTCAAAGTGCGTGAAATATTATTTGTTAATGGCGTCTCAGCTGGCGCAAATTGAAAGACTGCGCATAATAGCGCTTGGATTGAGTGGATCATAGATTGGTGATCATACAGTGGATTTGTCGGCAGACGGGCATAACGGTGAGTAATATTTTTTGTAATTATTATGTTTTTAAATCTTAGGACGACCCATTGACCGGAATTACAAAGGCTAATAGGTATTGAAAAAATGTGATAATAGTGTTTTTCAATAGAATTTTCGAAATAATATGTAAACAGAAGCGATAGGTATGTAAGTAGTTATTTTCCTTTCCTAATGAGTTCCCCATATTGTGTTTCGCTGTTTCAAGCGCCATTGAAATGTAGATGTTAGAGTAGGTAACCGGCCCGGTAGGTTTTTTGACGCGCTGGCAAGCGCTTTGTTGTGATATCAATGCTGGGCTCAACACAGAGTGTTGAAAATCCAGTGCGCAATAAAAGCCCGCTGCGATATTTTTACGTTCGATTCACGTGGGCAATCAGAAATAATACCTACTCAGAATTCGATGAACTTTTGTTTTTCATTCCAATAGCTAAGCTATGACACATTTTAAACTAAAGTTAATCCAGTAAGTAGTAGGATTATAAAGTTACCTGCCTGCGCAATTTCGCACTTGCTTTTTGTTTGTTGATATAGCCCATAAGACGACCCACTGACCAAATATTGCTAGGACAAGGCCTCTCGGAATGGGTGTAATTCATTAACGCGGGCTCAGTTTAGATTCATTTTATTACCACGCTATCGCAT
The DNA here is from genome assembly GCA_905163495.3 of Cosmia trapezina. Taxonomy (NCBI): domain Eukaryota; kingdom Metazoa; phylum Arthropoda; class Insecta; order Lepidoptera; family Noctuidae; genus Cosmia; species Cosmia trapezina. The sequence goes on from LR991050.1 coordinate 5,814,604, forward strand.
TGGGTGTAATCCTGTCATGGCGTGATGTTTGTGTGGAAATAAATAATTTAATACTTATATAATAATAACTTAGCGATTACCTATTGTAGGGAATTAGATAAATATTAATACATCTTTGCCTATAGTAATTCAGTAATAATGTGCAATATTAATAGTAATATTTTATCTAAGTATCTTTTTCGTTCCAGAAAAAATTGTTTACTTCTGGCTTCGGCGGTGGCAAGAAAGCGGAACAATCGAAGCATCGCACATCATCATCATCAGCATCTACACGAGAGCTACAACAGCGGCAGAAGATGCAGTTAAGGTCGCTGCACACTCTGCCGATACTTTTTTAAGCAGTCGAACTACCTCATCTTCGTACAGCGTGAGTCCATGTGTAACTTTTTATCACACTTACCACCCTAACTTATTCTCATTTACATATAACATGGTTTTCTTAAAAGTGAATAACATAAAAACTTTTTTACAAAAAAAAAAACAACCGTTTTCCAAAAAAACACTACAAAGTGAAAAATAACTTTAATTTTGGAAGTCGGTGTCTTTGGATCTGTATTTTAGTTTTTTGCCACTGACTTCCAAAATTAAAGTTATTGTCCACTTTGTAGTGTTTTTTGAAAGTCGGTTGTTTTTTTTTTTTTTGTAAAAAAGTTTTTATTTTTCACTTTTTAGTGGGTCAGTTTATAATTTATCTAAGTTACAATAGCCCAATGTCAACTGCTCATCACCTTTTACAAACTTTCCCGATGCAGGGACGTTAATTGTTGAGGAGTTCTCCTAGTAAGGACCAGGAGAACTAGAGCTCCATGGTGAAGTCATCATCACCATTATGCATTTTGACGGCATAGATTACACAGCAACCATATTAAAGTAATTGAATCGCAACCCGTGAAATACTTAGGAATAATTAAGTAGTTCCGGTGGCCATCTGTGGTCTTCATCATCAGTTCCACTTCACCAAATGGTGCTTTCCGAGAGCAAATGCACGAGCTACTATAAAAAATACCCAAATTGGTGGTGTGCCTATAAAATTTGAGGGTTTCCCTCGATTTCCATGGGATCCCCTCATCAGATTCCGACTTGGTGACAATGGGACCACCTCGAGAGTATACATACCCTTTCAAACAAAAAATAATTTTGTAAATCCGTTTTTGTATGACGAAGTTATGCCCGAACACACATATTGATAACCTCTTCCTTTTTTCAGAAGTCGGTTAAAAATTGATTAAAATATACCTACTACATAATAAGCACGATTTTGCTTTAACATTAGGTAAAGTAGGTAGGTATAATAAGATAAATTGCATTAAACGTCGCTTGCACACCCAGGTGTTCAGATAGCAATACAAAATCTATTGTTTCTGCTAATTGGCGTGCGAGGGGTTAAGGGGGATCCGCTGTGGTAGCCCGCGAAATTCAAATTCTCTTGCGTTTTTTGCAATTTGCAGGTCATTGTCAGGTTATATCTTGATCAAAATATGATTCGGGACAGTGAAAACTATATATTTACATAATTTTAACCATAAAAATCATCAATACATCTTTCTAAGTTAGATTTCCCCCGGATTAGTCTAAATTCCGAAATCGGACCAATCCGGAGGAAATCTAACTTGGAGATAGGTATTGATGGTTAAAATTATGTAAATACATAGTTCTTAATGTCGCGAATCATACTTTGATTAATATACAACTTTACCCAGACCCGAAAATTGCGAAAAACGCAAGAAAATTTGAATTTCGCGGGCTACCACAGCGCAATCACTTTAAATAGGTATGAAATTAAAGAAAACCATGACTTGTGTCACACATACCTGAATAACTATTATAAGGGCGCGGTTATAGTAGACGTTTTCTTGAAAAGTTTTCTTGCGGCCGCGTTTATCACGTTGTTATAGCAGAATAGGCCCTATTCATATTACACAATACAGCATTCGTGGTGTCCGCATGATAGAAATGAAGCAGTGACTCCTGAGAAATTTTAATATTGTTGCCTAGCAAATAGAATCCACTTTCGCCTGGCGATCGCGCGGCGGGCTCAAGAAATCTATTGTGTTGTCTAAGGCCCGGCGCACACTGCTGGAAGCGCAGAGGAGCGGTCGCGCGCATGCTCTTGTAGTAGCTTCAGGGCGGACGCTCCGAGCACCACGTGCGAATTTATTCTTATATTGACCGTATGTTAAGGTAGTTAAGGTTTATATTAAATTGTTGTCTTCAACTGCGCTCCGCCGCGCTTCCAGCGGTGTGCGCCGGGCCTAAAAATGCACAATAATAAAAAGTAGAAGTGTGCAGTTTTAGAAGCGATTGTGTATTTGTGAATTTGGTAGTAGGTCATCATTATAATCGAGCATTAGGTATCTGTCAAAAAAAAATTGGTATTTAAAAAGATGACCTAATGTTGCATTAGAAGTAGTAGGTATTAACGGGATGTGCCGTTGATTATCGCGTTGAAGGGCGTTAGCCGTAGGTGTAGCCACCACTTACCGCGGTAATTTGACCGAATCTCGACCGAAATTTAACTACCGCGATATTTATGTCGTTTAAGGGCAGTGACGTTGACGTTTTACACAAACTATTTTTATGTTGTTAAAAGCTGGAGTAGATTAGCTAGTAAGACAATAGATAAGGGCGCTCGACAGGCGCTCACTCAAACTGGTTATGCGCGCGTTGCGCGGCCTTCTAATGGTAGGCAATAATTACGCCCGCTGAACGTATTTGACTCAGTGAATTTAGTATGACTTCTTATTAGATAATTTTTCAGTTCTTTACAACCTACCTCACAAAGGTGGAAGTTCTCAATTCGACTGATTGTTTATTTGTGCATCCATACTCATTTAGTTAAGTTGTCCCGTACAATTTGTCAAGAATGTTATGTAAGTATTGAAATTGTCAACATTTTCTTTGTTTTAGATTTCGATGGACACCGTCAGAAGGCGCCTGAAGGCCGGCGAAAAAAAATGCTGCCGCTGCCAAGAAAATTCTTATGAATCAGGCGTATCAGAATCAGCAATACAACTCCATAAGTTACAATTGACTTCAAACCTCTTGATTTCATGAAATCGCTAGATTTGAGGTCACTTCTAACTTATGGAGTCGTATTGCTGATTTTAATTATTATAATTCTGTAAAGCCATGTTAGCTACGGCCGCGAATCATATTTTAATCATCATACAACCTGACACTGACCTGCAAATGGCAAAAAAAAACGTAAGAAAATTTGAATTTGTCGCTACCTTAGCCCAGCCCCCTTAAGTAACTTTTTATTTATCATTTAATAATACAGTACAGTACAGGGTGGCCCAAAAGTCGTGGATCAAACGCAACTAGGGGTTAGGTGGGGTCATCAGCTGCAAAAAGTTGTTCTACGGGAGGTCCTTAAGGTCAACCCCTGCAGAGTATAATTTATTTTGAGTTTTTATGACAAAATACACTTTTTTTAAATAATTCTTATAAAAATTCGAAAAAATCTACATGCTGTATATTTTTTATAATTTTCACTAGATTGGTACTGATGAGTACTTGCCTTAGACATGCTATTTATGGTTGTTTATTGGGTGTGTTGAAGATAATATTAAGTTTTACGAAATTTTTTTCTCAAACCATAACTTTTCATTTACTTTGGACCCCACTGTGAAAAAAAAATACTCTACCGAAAAGTGACCCTGTGTTACAAGTTTTGGCGCATTTAATAGGGATTCCGAAAAGGTATTACACATGGCCATGAGTGGCTCTAATATCTTTCAAGGACGATTATTCGTAGCAAGGCCAAAGTTAATCCAACCATAAAACTCGGTTAGGCTTATTTAAAAATAAACTGGAACTAATACAATGAATGACAAAGACTCTCTGCCTCTCTTTTACACTAATCATTTAATCCTTTGTCAATAAAAGGCCGGTTCGCCCGTCATTTCAGGTACCGATATCTTACCGAGGCAGGAATTTTGAGCATTTATTGTAAAATGTTTTGCTTAATAAAACAATTATTTCACAATCGCTGTCTTGTTTTTTCGTCCTAGAAAGATATTAGAGCCACTCATGGCCATGTGTAATACCTTTTCGGAATCCCTATTAAATGCGCCAAAACTTGTAACACAGGGTCACTTTTCGGTAGAGTATTTTTTTTTCACAGTGGGGTCCAAAGTAAATGAAAAGTTATGATTTGAGAAAAAAAAATCATAAAACTTAATATTATCTTCAACACACCCAATAAACAACCATAAATAGCATGTCTAAGGCAAGTACTCATCAGTACCAATCTAGTGAAAATTATAAAAAATATACAGGATGTAGATTTTTTCGAATTTCAATAAGAATTAGTTAAAAAAAGTCAATTTTCTCATAAAAACTCAAAATAAATTATACTCTGCAGGGGTTGACCTTAAGGACCTCCCGTAGAACAACTTTTTGCAGCTGATGACCCCACCTAACCCCTAGTTGCGTTTAATCCACGACTTTTGGGCCACCCTGTATATTGTTTTGGCAACGCATTACGCTCCCATGTAGTTATATTTCTTATCAACAGAAAGGCCGATCTTGTTGCTTATTTCTGAGGTCAAGTTTAGGCTATTTTAGGTCATGGCATAGTCTTTATCGCTAATTAGACCCGAGCGAACTTAGTCTTAAGGCCCAGGTTCCAAGATTGGTTTAGCTCGATGTGTAAGTGAAATGGCGTTATGGCTGTCTAGTTTGACGCACGAGATAGAAGATTCTCACGCGCACCGGAATTATGTCGTAAAAATGCAAATAAAATCGTATAAAATTAGAAATTAACTATTTAATAAAAAGTAATCCATCACTGGATGCAGTTTGGAATTTGACATTTCATGGTATATTTTTAATTATAATTATAATTGTTAATGAAGGGATAAACTGCTTTTAAAGATTATTAGGAGGTATGTATAAAGATTTTTTTGGTGCATTAAAATATGTATAATTATGTTTTGGCTTCCATCACTGTATGCCAGAAAGACTTGAAAATATCATATTTTTTTTACATGTCAAAATTATTTACGGTTTATGAGATACACTGCTTTAAAAAACCACCTTTTTGATCGTTTTCAGGAAATCTGGGCCTTAAAGTGGATGCGATATGGAAGTCCGCGAAATTAAAATTTTCTCACATTTTTTTCAATTAGCAGGTCAGTCAGTCAGGTTGTATTGATCAAAATATGATTCGCGACCGAAACAAATTCACCAAAATCATCAATACAACTCGCTAAGTTCATTTTAATCCCTTTTCATAACTTTATGCAATAGTTAAATATTCAAAGGGATTAAAATGAACTTAGCGGGTTGTGGTGATGATTTAGATGATTATAATTCTGTAAAGAATCATTTGTTACGGTCGTGAATGATATTTTGTTCAACATACAGCCTGACACTGACCTGCAAATTGCAACGTAAGAAAATTTGAATTTCGCGGGCTACCCTTGCGCTTCTACAACACTATAGGCCGTACACTCAATGCCTGACACCGTGTGAACACACTCGGTAGGTATCGCAAGATGTAGGTATCCGTAGAGTTCATGAGTGTTCATACAAACAGACACTCTGTTTCGGACACTGAGTGGAAGGTGTATATTGTCGTAGCCAAAAGTTAGCTTTAGATGACGAACTATTCTACGTCACTAAATAATGCACTTCACTCAAGCAAACACCCATCCATCCATTTTCACAAACTTTAACATTAAAATAGTAGCACAGTTTTACAATCCGTATGGTGTATTTTAAGTATTGTTATTATTTTATTTATCAAAATAGGTAGGTTTAGGTATTTCCAACCACTGTTTCCCAAACGCTTAGTCGGCGTTCCCACGAGCGTAATAAAATCGCGGCGGGATTTTGTCGCGCACTGGATTTTCAACTCTCGTTGTTGAGCCGAGCGTTGAGAATCCAACCTAACAAAAACAGAGTGCATCCCAGCGCGACGAAAACACACTGTTGGATTTTCAACTCCCGGCGCTAAGCAGAGAGTTGAAAATCCAGTGCGCAATAAAATCCCGCCGCGATTTTATTACGCTCGTGGGAACGCCGACTTATTCTTCCATTGTTCGATTTGGGAAAGACGCTAGACACGTCGTTCGTTGATGTTGTGTTATAATAAACTGACTTCCTGCATGTCCTTCTCCAGGCTTTAAACTACCTGCATAATTTTCATCACAGTTTGATCGTGAAGGCGTAACAGACAGACAGTTACTTTCGCATAATATTAGCATGGATAACTCTTCAAATAACGTGATAAAATATAATAATTAATACTGTAAATTGAAATATACTACTTCTTTTCGAACCATTGTTATATTTTTGAGGATCTTTCATTAGTGATAGTGATCATTTAAGTCAAAGCCGTCGCCCACTGACAGCACGGCACGACAAGTGATTTAGTAAGCGAAGCGATCTTGTTTTATCATGCTTAGGGCGCTTTCAGTTTAAACGTTCCGCGTCGGACTGCTGCGGTGTCGAAGCGGTGCGTTTTTCGTATTCCACACCGATGGTCGTTTGTTTTCATACAAAGCGCGCGGTGCGGCAACAGTGCGGCGTCGATATCGCGAACGCTCGACAACAGGACGGCAACGTCGGAAACTCCACGTGTATGATATGAAAACAAACGACCGTCCGTGCGCAATACAAATAAAAGCTTGTAAAAAATTAAGTATATGATTTCTGTTGGTTATTTTAATTTATAGTAAGTAGGTATTTAATTTTAAGTTTTTATTTCTGTAAGTAAGTTATAATAATGTTTAAAAATAAAAAGAATATGATTGTTATTCCGCATTTTATTTTGATTTATCCCGTGGTTCATTCACATGCGTTCCCGTAGACCTATCCTATGTCCTTTTCTGAACCCCTGACAATGTGTAAGTATGCAAATTTTCATGATTATCAGTTGTGTAGATAAGACTCAATTCACATGGAAATGGCAGCGGCCGGCAGCGATGTGGTGAGCAGTTTACCTCTATGTGGTAAAGCAAGCCGCCCGGCCCGTCGCTCCGCCGCGCGCCGCCCGCGAGGCTCCGCTCGGCGTTTTCTAAGTATCTAGCGTATCTATATTTTTTTGATATTGCACATAAACGAAAAGCCAAACACAGCAGCAGCATTATTACTATGCATGCCAAATAAGAAAAGTACTGTCAACAGTCAAGACGCCATTTTGTTACGCAATACTCGCGAACTTACGAGTGGAATTTCATTTGAAAATTCATAACCTTTGAAATCGTATCTTATTTCTAGCGTAGTAAGGTTGAACTTGTAACAACAATTTTCGCCTTGTTAATTCACGTTACTACGTTCAAGCTTATTTTTTCAGTGATAGGAGGAGCTCGTGGCTAAGTAATAACAGCTGCACGGGTCGATCCATCAGGTTAAGCTACGCTTGCCGGGGTTGGTCCGTGGTAACCATCTTTACATAGGTACCGATAAAAGCACGTTATGCTGTTGGTCCTGGCTGTCATTCGTGGATCTCTGACAGTCGTAACGGGTCGTCAGAAGCCTGAAAGTCTGACAACCAGTCTTACCAAGGGGTATCGTATTACCCAGTTACTGGGTTGTGGAGGTCAGATAGGCAGTCGCTCCATGTAAAATACTGGTATTCAGCTGCATCCGGTTAGACTGGAAGCCGACCCCAACATAGTTGGGAAAAGGCTAGGCAGATGGATTATTTCAGTGATAAGATCATGTCGCGGACGAAACGTTAGTCTCAAACACGGCGGACTGAAAAGATGCTTTTAATTTTTTCAGTCCACCGGTAAATTATGAATGGCTAAACTCCAAACACGTTCGTGATGGGGTATCGATATTGTTTTCAAAATTTCAATCATACTGCTGTGATATTATGGCTTTCTGTTTTTTCTCTAAAAATACTTAGAATAAAAAAGCCCGTAGGTATGTAGGTAGGTAAGTAACAAAACCCGGAAAAAGTAATTGAAATCTCTGAAAAAGATTTCTCACATCAGTTATTGCATACCTACCTGCCTCATCAATAGGTAGGTATTCATCACGAGCGCGAAGTTTCGCTAATTAATTGTTTTACGCGTTTATAATATAAACGCGTAAAACAATTAATTAGCGAAAATTATATTATAATTTAAGAGTAGGTAACGCCTTATTATCTAATAATACTTCCCTACATAGACTAATTATGTAATTTTCTAACAAATATAAAGGAAAATGAAGGAATAATGTAAAAAAATATTACTAGGTAAGCTTTCATACGCATTTTAGTTTTAGCGCGGGCCTGTTTTTAATACCATGCCATAATATTTCGATTCGATTCAAGTATTTAACTGGCCAACTACTACGCTATTTCATAGCGCATAGTATCTTATTCTAAACTACGACGCGCATACGCACACACTCACAGAGCATGTAACTTTACACACACTCTCACGTCGCACTGCAGCACGAAACATTACGAGTAAGAGCCGATAAAAAGCTATTTATCTCTTTCGTACGATTCTCGCTGTTGTTGCTCATAACGCGCTCAAGGTCAAAGTGGGGTAGCTTGATGTGCTGGCGACTGTACACCAATTTTAGAGTTAATCAAGCCCCGAAGTAAAAACTGCCCTGGGGGCCAATTCCGGTGGCATGGAAATTATCTCCGTCGTCGAAATATCAGTCGAGAAACTGCTTATCTCCGTCGTAAACGAAAAATTGCTATTCTAACGATCTCCATTCATAAATTTTTCGATCGCAAACCAGCGAGATATCACGGCTGGGCCTAAGGTATGGATGAATGTCAAGATGACGGGACCCCGCCAGGTACATCGAATATAATGTGACTAGGATTTAATACAACATTTCTACTATTTCATACTTTCATAATAAAATTCTACACTCATAAACTTCCAAAATATTGTACAAAGAAAGTGGTCCCGCTATTTTGATATCAAAATGACGGGACCACAATTCAGTTAATGAAAAACACATGGCGTGATCTCAAACTGTATACACCAAATTTTAATACGATTTAGTACGACTACGTTTAAATCGTTATTATACTTTTAAAACTGTCATTTCAAGGAAAAAATGTGCTTATTATATTTTATATCAGAAAAGCGCCTGGAGAAAAAGTATCATCATTTTAAGCCAAGCATCATTTTATGACTCTTACAATTTGTGTAGGCGTTTAAAACGTTAGGGCCGCATATAATTTGTGTTATAAATATTTTATACTTACAATTTAATTTACAAAGACTACTTCTTGAATCTAAAACAATTTTAATACATATAATTTACTACTTACAACTAAACACGAAATTCTTACAATAAACACGACGGGGATCATAGGGAGGGCGAAAGGGGAGGGAAGGGGAGGGGTTAGAGGGAGATGAGGGGTGAGACGGAGATTAGAGGGAGTGGTGCGAGCCGTGCGAGATAGGGTAAGAGGGCGGGGTGGGGCGAGTGCCTTTACACCTTAAAGTTGCTTTTTGTAGAACACTGATTCATTGAAGAAACCCTGCCCGACAGAAATGACTGAAAAATAGAAAGTCGGAAACTCGGAACGGCACAAAAATTTTACCTCTTTATAATATTATTATATTAAATTAGATAAAGTGCATTTCTCAGATTGTCAGGATTTAATTTTTTTTATCTGGTAATTTATAAATAGTGATTAAAAAGTTTCATTTTCACATTTGTTGTTTTAATCCTTGTAACATCTCCACTCTAGCCTGTTACTTCTTGTAATACACATGTGGTGGCATCTACATCGCCACATACAAACTACGCATCACAAGGACATGACGTCCCGCAACCTGCATTGCGCAATGAGAGCTTACCGCGCGACTAGCATATAGGTATACAACAACCCGACATTAACCGTGGGGCAGTTGCCCACCAAACACAACACCCATCTGGTTGGAGGGTCCTCCCTTTTCAATAGAGGATGAGTGAACTTTACACTGTGTTCCTCATGACTCTATACACACAATACGTATGGACGGTAAAGATTTTGATTTTTAAGTGAAAGCTATACCTGCTGTAAGAGATACGCTGATCAATTAATATTTGACCCTTTTTTAATTTACACAGCTGAATGACGTCATAAAATGGCGGCTACTATTTCATGGTTTGAGAAAACATTAAAAAAACCTGAAAACTTTGAATTTAATTTTAATATTTATATTGTTATTGAACTAAAACTAATATTTTCCGACTGCTTTTGGCCTAATCTGTCTAAATAATATATTTTTAGACTTTTTCTCATATAGAGTAAAATACCGTATTGTGGTCACCCTATTTCCTAATTCAGGGAACAAAAATAAAACTCGATTTTTATTTACAATAAAGGGTCTTTTAATTTCTTTCTGGTATCGAATTTGTTGCACAATTTTTTTCACAAAAAGAGACTATTTTGTATTTGTCTAATCTTTCACACGATAGGCGTATTAAAACGGAAAACAAAATAAATGGAGGATTAAGGGCCCGAATTTTGTCAAGGTCATAACTTTCAAACAACAAGAAATGGTGACCTGCTCTTGCTTTCACAAATTTTCACAATTTATTTAGTATCTTATAGGATTACAAACAGTAGCTTTAAGTTAATGGTTTCATTTTATTTGCGTGATAAACTTTTACGTGTGTGAGGATTGAGGGCCCATTTTGAACGAAGATATACCAAGTAGGACAGTGTTTTGCGATAATATCTTGTTTTCACAAATTTTGTTTGGTATAAGCTTAGATTTTGGCATAAAGACTTTATCTGTAGTGTCCATAGTTTATCAGGTACAGGTGGGCCCTCAATCCTCTATGTGAGAACTGAGGGCCCCACTTTACAGTCCATATCTCGCAAAGTTGACTTTCACAAAATCTGATTCCAACTTTCACAATTCTTTGGGAATGTTCACTAAATCCTAAGCATATTTTCAAAGAGTTTGAATAAAGTGGCCCTCACACCACACGCATATTTTTTATTGATCAATTTATTTAATTTGGAGTGGTAACCTTCTAAAATATTATTTGTCCTATAACGTGCACTCCACTGCATTCACATGTCCCGACATTAGCATTTAATTACCACTATGCCGGTTGAAATTTGACAATATGATAGTTTAATAGTTACGTTTACAAAAACTATCAGTCAGCTGGGTGCGGGCAGGGGAACTCTGTCAGCTGGACCCTGAAAGGTACTGTGCATTGCTCGAATAATCTGTATCTTTACTGCGCCAGCTGACGGTCTTTCCACCGCTACGCACGCAGCTGATTGTTGTTTTCGTACTTTCAATTATTTAAACAATCGCCTAGTTAAATTTCATCCGGCGTACTTTATTTTACGTGTTTTTTTACAAGTTCATGTGAGCAGCTGACGCATATGCCCCCCTCCACAGTGCAGCTGACGATTTTTTTTCAGTTCAGTATGATGTCAACTATTTATGTAAAAAGGTTTCAGCCGGCGTACTATTACTTTTTTTATTTTTTTTATTTACAACTTTCGCAACCTCCCACTCCCAAACCCACCGCTACTTGAGCAGCTGACGGTCGGTTTACTTATTAGTCATACAAGATCAACTATCCATGTCAATATCTGCCGGCTTACTAAGACTTTTTTTTATTTATTTTTTTTACAACTTTCGCAACCTCCCACTCCCAAACCCACCGCTACTTGAGCAGGGCCGGTAGTCTCGACATTATTAACGTTGCCCTAACGATCGTTACGTTGCTCTGTGGTCTGATAAATTTTAAGGAACGGGCTCGAAGATGTGTCTGTGTCATCTGTGTGTCTTTAATAAAATCGAACTATTACCATTTGCCCGTCTCGAGGGTCGAGGGGAGCCCATTAGGACCACAGAGCATGTAATTAGTTAACGAATGTCGTAACGAAAATCGTTAACAATGTCGAGACTACCGGCCCAGCTGACGGTCGGTTTTACTTATTAGTCATACAAGATCAACTATCCATGTCAATATCAGCCGGCTTACTAAGACTTTTTTTTATTTATTTTTTTACAACTTTCGCAACCTCCCACTCCCAAACCCACCGCTACTTGAGCAGCTGACGGTCGGTTTACTTATTAGTCATACAAGATCAACTATCCATGTCAACATCAGCCGGCTTACTACTTTCGCAACCTCCCACACCCAAACCCACCGCGGGTGCGTCAGCTGACGCTTGGTTTACTTATTAGTGATTCGAGAACTACTGAAAAAATAGGCAATCGATCGGCGTAAAATGGGTGCCTGAAATGCAACGGTACCTCCCGGACTACGAACTATACAGCTTGAAACTGAAGGACAATTTACGGGTCTAAAACTCGCCTCCTGGCCGTACACAAGCTGAAACACAAAGTTAGCCGGGTTTATGACACTGTTTTCGTAGCAGGTTAACACACCGCGATGTCTTTGACCCACAACAAAGTTGCAATCACAGAACTAAATAGCGAGCTCTAGATTGATATTTACAAGTGGATAATACGTCTGTCGTGCATAAGGGTCGCGCTTCACTGATGTGGAAAATATCGTCAATTTACATTATTGGATTCTTAAATGATTCTTTATCTCGTCTCTAACTAGAATCACCGATGCGCAAATACTATGTTAAACGCAAATGATTATTATTCCCAATTAATTTAAATTTCACTACTCACCTAATCGGTTCAACGGGACTGACTCAAACTAGATAAGCAACCGACGGAATCAGGTGCTTGATTATATTTCAGTTATCGACTGAATAGTGTTAATGAACCCTACAAGGCCAAAGCCTCCTCGAGATAACTCTATAAAACCTTTTAGTTTTATGGATTCCGTTTCATTCCGCAACAAAATAATTCGATATCGAATATCTTTACGACACTCGAGTGGCGAACGTGTACTTATATAGTACGGTCATAATTATAACATTTTAAACAATCCAGCCGACGCAGACCATGCCCTAGGCGTCAGTGAAAAGGATAATGTACATATACGTGCACACTGTGCTGATGTGAATCGAACGCTATGTGCTAAACTGATCAAGATGGGAAGCGGAAAGTTTGGTTTTCAAGTTAAAAAGGACAAAGTGAACATGGGAGCCCCAAAGACTGAGTTTAGTGTTAAGGAAAAGTGTCAAAAAATACAAAAAAAACTAAAGAAGACTGAAAATAAGAAGACTGAAGAAAATACACGAGAAAAAACTATCTGGTGGAACCAATGCAACAGTTGTAAGTTGAAGTTGATGTTTTAACTTTTTTGTGCCATTAAAATACATTGTAATCATTAAATTTTTACTAAATGAAATCGCTATACGTCTAGACGTGTAAAGTGGCAATTATCGTGCAAAACTACACCTCGCTCTATGCATACACGCTCACACGCACACATTTGCACCAAACCACAATTTATTAAACTACACCTCATTGCGTGCACACATGTTTTCGAAACCCGAAACGTGCGGCTTCACGTTACTATTGACAGTGCTATGTCTTGTTTTTAGGGTTCCGTACCTCAAAAGGAAAAAACGGAACCCTTATAGGATCACTCGTGTGTCTGTCTGTCTGTCCGTCTGTCACAGCCAATTTGCTCCGAATCTAATGGACTGATTAAGTTGAAATTTGGTACACATGGATTTCTGTGACCCAAACACGTACAGCTAAAGTAAATAAATGAATTTTGAATATGGGGGTCACTTTTAGGGGCCAAATAAGAAAATTTAAAAAAAAGTTTTGCAAACCATACCGTATGACATATCAAATGAAAGAGCTTTCTGTGAGGGTCTCAAATATTTTTTTTTTATAATTTTAAAATAAATTGTCTTAAAGTTATTTAAGAAAATAGACGAAAATAGACCATTCCCCCCTTATCTCCGAAACTACTAAGCCTAAAATTAAAAAACAAATACAGACCTCATTTGTATGTCAATATTGGCAAAGCATAGCGCACTAATTAATTTTTTAAGATCTTTTTATGTATTACCTATGTTTAACAAATAAATTATTCTTATTCTTATTCTTACCTGTAGATTACAGGAAACCTATAAGAAGTTTGTGGTCTTAAAATAACATGGTAAATCTCTCAATATTGTGAGTACAAACTTACATTTACTGTTGGAATGTAATCGGAGAACATATTTTTCAACTATAATGTTAAGTTTGTACTTAGGATAATTTCATACCAACTACGGAACCCTTCTTTGTGCGTAGTCCGACACGCACTTGGCCGGTTTTTTTATTTAGTCTGATCCTAAAATTATACAAATATACTTGGATCTAAGCAGCGGTCAAAACAATAATAAAACTTTATTTAAGTACCTACATTATGTAGATAAATACTTCATAAAATGCTTAAATAACTATGTTTATAAACAATATTTATTATTCGATATCACTTCCGACAGCAAATACCTGTCGGAAGAATTGATGTCTTCATACCGTATACGAACTGTCAAAATTGTACGGTTACGGATTTGTGAATAGCGTTTAGCGGACTTCGTCGATATCAATGGCGTTTCATACGGTATGAAACCGTATCGTGTCATTGTGAATAGGTATGCAGATGAATCAGAGATCGGATAATCGGATGCATATTTACCTAAAGTAAATTTTTGGCTAAGAAATTATGGAAGCTACTTCTTAAGAGGAAATGCGGGTGGCCAGACTTTTGAAAATTAGGTATTTTAAGAAGGTATCTCCGCCCTCGATTTCGTGCGATAAGGACAACTGCAGATCCGACTAAATAGCCTATGTAAAAAGTCACATTTCGAGGTTTGGCTCTCGCCTATTTCCTCCTCCAATATTGGACCGATTTAAAAGATATTTCATAAACTGAATAAGAAGGATATACCATGCCCCTATGTTTTTCTTTTTTCGTTAATAGTTGTCAAATTGCTACACTAGGCGTCTGTTGACAGCGGTCTGAATAGGCAATTTTGAGCATTTTTGGAGGGTTCTAGTTCTTATAAAAATAATATATCATCAAAAAGGAAAACATAAGGGCATACAAGTAGCTGATATTTATATTTCTGTAAAAAAATCATTGCTTTATGGTCATTAACCAGAAAGAAAACAGGCGAGAGCGTTTGTATCTTTTTGTATGGAGAAAAGAGCACCCACATTTCCTCTTAAATATTTTTGTTATTATAAATCCCGGGATTCCAGAAAAACCGGGAATGCACAACTAATCGGATACATGGTATGGTAACAACTTCTACATGTGGTATTATTTATTTAAAAACCGGCCAAGTGCGTGTCGGACCACACACAATGAAGGGTTCCGTAGTTGGGACGAATTTATCCCAAGAACAAACTTAACATTGTAGTTGAAAAACATGTTCCCCATACATTCCAATTGCAAATGTAAGTTTGTGCGCACAAGACTTACATTTGCAATTGGAATGTTACGGAATGTTTACGGAATCCTTCATCGTGGGATTTATCATGTTACTAGCACCAGGCCTCTTGCACTGGTACATTCCGCTCGAGATAAGTACCTACAGCGCGCGGCAACTCTGGGTTACAAGTCAGTCAGGATGTATTACGCGCTCAGCGAGCGAGACGCGTACGGCCGCCCATGAAAAAATTAAATCTTAGATTTTAAATTTAAGTATACTATTCATATTATCACTATACTTACTATGTATATATATATGTAGGCGTGTTGTCAGGATCGGACATTTTAAATAGAAAGTAGGTAGTTTTACTTATTAATCACTTTTATTTAGTAAGTTATTTTTTTATTCAACGAACCTCCATCTATACGTTAAGAGGAAAGGCGGGTGGCCAGTTAGGTATTTTAAGAAGGTATTGCTGTCGCTCTGCGAGCGCTCCGCCCTCGATTTCGTGCGATAAGGACAACTGCAGATCCGACTAAATAGCCTATGTAAAAAGTCACATTTCGGGGTTTGGCTCTCGCCTATTTCCTCCTCCAACATTGGATCAATTTAAAAGATATTTCATAAACTGAATAAGAAGGATATATACTATGCCCCTATGTTTTTCTTTTTTCGTTAATAGTTGTCAAATTGATACACTAGGCGTCTGTTGACAGCGGTCTGAATAGGCAATTTTGAGCATTTTTGGAGGGTTCTAGTTCCTATAAAAATAATATATCATCAAAAAGGAAATCATAGGGGCATACAATTAACTGATATTTATATTTCTGTAAAAAATCATTGCTTTATGGTCATTAACCAGTAAGAAAACAGGCGAGAGCGTTTGTATCTTTTTGTATGGAGAAAAGAGCACCCACGTTTCCTCTTAAGTATATGTACGTAACTTTCGGTTTTCAAAAAAAAAATATGCATTTCTTTAGCCTTTTGTAATAATTCTAAGAAAGTTTGTTTTTATGTGTTTACAATAGTTTTAAATAGCGTAGCCAGTACTTTGTTAGACCACCCAAATCGTGGGAAATAGTAGGGATAGAACTAACGCCACTGGGGCATATAAAAAGCCTTACTTGTAAAACCAAAGTCAGTCAGTCGGCCTACAGCTCTACAAGAAGAATAAACTAGAAGACAGCAGCAAGAAGTCTTTTATTACTCCAACCTAATACAGTCCACCACAGTCTGGTCCATCGAGCAGCGGATAATTCTGAAGAACGAAGAACCAGCGCCAACCAAGCGGCAGAAAAACGAAGAAATTGCGGCAAGAGCAAGAATCTACGAGGCCGACTGCATCGACCGACCGATCGAACGACCGGTCCCGAAGAATCGACGTACCTACGACGCGCCGCCATACCGACCCGACGTACCCGATCGTCGCCGGGTCGAAGAGGGGCTACGTTAAAGAGGGGCTACGTTGAAGAGGGGCTACGTTGAAGACGCGCCGCCATACCGACCCGACGTACCCGATCGTCGCCGGGTCGAAGAGGGGCTACGTTGAAGAGGGGCCACGTTGAAGAGGGGCCGCGTTGAAGAGGGGCCGCGCTGAAGAGGGGCCACGTTGAAGAGGGGCCACGTTGAAGAGGGGCCGCGTGCAGAAAGCGAGGGCCGGATCAAGATAGAAGAGGGCCGCGTGAAGAAAACGAGGGCCGGATCAAGAAAGAAGAGGGCCGCGTAAAGAAAACGAGGGCCGGGTCAAGAAAGAAGAGGGCCGAGTCGAAAAAACTTCAAGATGGTGGTCACCAGAAGCCAAGGGGAATTAGCAGAAATCGAGGAGCAGCAGCGTCGCATCCAAGAACAGGAGGCGCGCCGCAGAGAAGCTGAACGAATAGAGCAAGAACGATTGAGAAGAATCTCACTGGACCCGCCGGCATCACCATTTTGGAAATCAGCGGACGCCAGTACAGCGGGACCATCCGGACTTCGGGCTACTGCGGAGCAACGAAAGCCATCACCGACTAGATCCGTCAGGTCAACAACCAGCGTGACAACACGACTACGGATGGCGGAACTGGAGGCAGCAGAGAAGCTAGCGACGATCCGAAGAAAGGAGTTGGAGTTGGAGGCCGACCTAGTCAAAAAGAGACTAGCAGCCGAAGTATCCGCGATCAACGATGAAGGCAGCGTGCACGAAGAAGCCACTCCTCCCCGTGAAGAACCACATCAGAAAGTGGACAAGTGGTTGAGGACGAACCCCCTCAACTCTCGGGAAGAAGAAGGAACCAGGGAAGCCAGGGAAGAGCCAAAGCAAATACGCTTCGAAGCACCGCGAGGAAGATCGCCAACTCCAACAAGGAAGAACAGCATCGAGCACTTGGCCGCCACATTGGAGAAGATGGCCAGACCCAGGCCTCGACACACTGACCTGCCGACCTTCTCCGGAGCAGCCAACGAATGGTTGCCATTCAAAGCAGCAGTTCGAGATACGACCGAGATGTACCAAGTGTCAGCAGCGGAAAACATCCAGAGGCTAAGGAGCTGCCTCAAAGGGGAAGCAAGAGACGCCGTGGCCGCCCTTCTGCATACAGCTACAGATCCGGACGTCATCATGAAGACCCTCGAGCAATGCTTTGGAAGACCTGAAGTCATCATCGACCGAGCACTAGAAGACCTCAAGAAACTTCCGAAACCTGGATCATCAGCAGCCGAACTCAACAGCTTCGCCATCAAGTTGCAGAACATCATCTGCGTGCTGAAGACAATCGACCGAAGAGGCTACCTGTTCAACCCCCTGATGACGCGAGAAGTATTGGACAAGCTCAGCCCGCATCTTCGATCCCGCTGGGCAAAGACACAACGTCTAAGTCCATGCCAGTCGAACTGTGCAGCTACTGGACTACTTTACAGCGTCGCGTGTAAGCGCCAAGCGTTCTAACATCGACTAGACCGTACGACATAAATGGCCCATGTTGGCCACAGGCCGCCAACAACAAACATTTGGAGCAACATCGACACATCAACATGTTCCCAATACTGCAAGTTTGTACGATGGTGCCATCACTATAAGTTAATGTTATGTGCAGAGAAACTTAACATTCTGTATTGTTAAATTGTTTAAAAAGTTTAAAAAGGTTAAAATAAAAATTAAATTAAAAATTTAAAAAACCCCCAACGCAAAAAAGAAAAGAGAACATTGCCTCCGTGAGAACACGGCGGTGCTCTGCCCAAGCCGGGCAGACCTCCACTGTATGCTCCACCGTGTCCTCCGGGCGATCCACTTGTTACATGCCCTGTTCTCACACAAATGTATTGTCATCCAATTTACATATGCATGTAAAATTTCAGCTCAATCAGAAACCGGGAAGTGGGTCAAATTTAACTTGCAAGATTTGAGTACAGGCAGAGAGACACCGGGTGAAACTATTTTTTTTTTCACTAGCCATAATTGTACCACTGCTGGGCAAAGGCATCCCTACTCTCTTTCCCCCTAATCTTTATTAAAGGAGTCCAGCTCATCCCGCCATCTCCGTCTGGGCCTGCCGCAATGTCGTCCATTAAGCGGGACCCACTGCATGGGTCGTAAGTTTGGCCCACTGATCGTCTGACATGCGGCAGATGTGTCCAGCCCAATTCCATTTAATCGTGGCAGCTTTCCGAGTGACGTCAGTTATCTTGGTGATGGAACGGATTGTTGTATTCTTAACCCGGTCCACAAGTTTGATACTCAGAATACTCCGTTCCATAGCTCTCTGGCAAACAGCGTGGACTTCTGCTGAATTGTCAAAGACCATGATTGAGAACCATACGTGAGGATGGGAAGAATACACATGTCGATAAGTCTTCTCTTGAGGGATAGAGGAAGATCGCCTTTCATTAGATCGTTCATGGCCCAATAGCTCTTCCAGGCATTTTCAGTGCGTCTTGCAACTTCTTTGTTTTGAAACAAACTAATAGTTTTTAAAATTACCAATATTTCGTGTAACATTTTATCTCATGGCAACACTGATTTATTAATTAAATACCTCGTTACGACTCAACAAAGAGTGCATGACTAGACACTTATAACCTCAATCATCAGTATAAAGAATAATATGTTACTTAGTTGTACTAGACAATGGGGTGTCGTTAATGGCTGGCAACACCGCTACCGGAAACCTGCATGTACTACACTGAATTAATTAATCTAGATCTTAGACAAAGGAACACGATGCAGGTAGTACAGATTTTTGCGCCTATTCCAATATTAATACACTACCCAAATGTCTTTTCTTTGGTATTTTTCGTCGAATCGTTAAGTTTTGAGTTGACCTGCACGATTCCTGACAAATGCGTGCACTGACTGGACAGGTCCACTCAATCTGTGTGGTTCTTTCCTCAAAAGACCATTTCAGACTGCAATCTACATGGTCTTCACATGATCTGACCAAGATTATGTCTGGACTTTAAAAGAGACTGTGACCTCTGAGTTTGTTTCGGCGTTTCTTCTCAGAGTAGTCAGATAGGAAACGTCGAACTCATCTAGTTTTTAAAAAAATATGTTTGACGTGTAAAAGTGTTTGTACAAACCTACTTACAGAACATAAATCATTCATAATTTATCATTTATCATTTACTGTGGAGATCATAAGGATATTGTGGAACTAGGTAAGTATAAATGGTAAATAATGATATAACGATGTCAATTTCAATTTACATACAAATTTGTTCACGGAAATGTAGGGCTGTAAGAAAAAATCTAAATAGTTTTTATAAGTAACAAACTTTGTGCCCGATAGAATTTCCATCGCCAAAATATACGAACTTCGGGTTTTGGTACTTAATGCTTTCGTGGGCTTGACTTCTATATACGTCATAACAGTAAAACTTCTATTGTGTCTCGTTTAGCGTCCGCGAAAGTATTAAAAATCATCACAATACGTTTTTGGAGGCTCTCTTATACATGTTGCAAAAAAGTTTGTGCTCGCGAGTCGCGAGGTCTTCGGTTCGCTGAACTACGAGTACTAGTCTAAATCGTGTATTTATTCGGGGGAGAATTTTAATCATCATCATCATCAGCCTATAGCAGTCCACTGCTGGACATAGGCCTCTCCAATTGCACGCCATTCAACGCAATTTCCAACCAGCCAGCCACCCTGCGAAGATCGTCGCCAAACCTAGCCTGAGGCCGTCGTACCTTACGTTTGGCGATTCGCGGTCTCCACTCAAGAACACGTCTATCCCAACGTTAGTCGGTTCTACAGCTAATATGGCCGGCGCATTGTTCTGTCTGGGTTCGAACCTATACGACCTAGAATTCGTAAGTCGCGGCTGTTACCACTGCTCGAATATTGATGCGATTCCTACTAATTAGTTGAAAAGCACAAGTAACATGTGATTAACCACTAGCACAATTAAATATGTGAGCTTTCAAAGAAAAACGACAGCTTACACCCTAATTATTTCAAATAGACAAATTAATTTCTACCAGCCCTATCTTGTCGTATTGAGCGAGGTACAGAATTTTACACTGCACAGTACTTACTATAAAGCTGAGTTTGTTAGGAAGTGGGCACGGCTGGAATGACTCACGAGACACGACTCAGCTTTAGACCTTTTGCGGAGAATATCAGCCGTTGATGGCAAACGTGTGTGGCGTTCTACCAGAAGCTAGGGACTACCGCTATAGACAGCTCGCTTCACCGAAGATATCATGGTGAAATTTTTACAGAATAGATCAGGCGGGTAAAAGCCACCCGCAGACAGGCGCGACAAGACTCTTTTGGAGAGAAAACTTCGTGGAAATTGTTCTACCAGAGTTGCGACACGCCGTCTGGAAACAATCAACTTCTGCCCTGCTTGAGCTCATAGTAAGCCCCCAGAACGAATGCAACCCAAAGAACCAACGTTGCTATGTGTCATTTCATTACACTAACAATTTATAATATCTTTTGTACCGCATTTAATGAAAATTTCGACGTTGACTTGAAAATTTTTTGACTTTAACCTACTAAAATAAAGTCAATAAAAGAATGCCGCATCAGTATCACCATCACATATTAGACTGTTGAATCTATTCACGCATAGCTTATATACATGACAAATAAAAATAAATAAAAGCAATATAGCCATACCTTGATCCACATGAGTGAATTGTAGTATTCTAAGTCTACCGATTCCATGTCGAGCAACTCTATCGTCTTGCCCAACATCATCTTGTAGAATGGACGGATGAAGAACGCTGAAAATACAAAGAAATATTGGTCAAATATTTTTTAAGCAAGTAAGAAAGACTAGAGGATAATGGGCCCGTTCTCCCTTAAGCGTTTGATTCTGTTCACCATTTCACAAGTTCGCAAACACAAGCAAAGTGTAAAAAGTGCCGATTAATTTTACCATTTCCTGTCTTAATACATATTTTACTTGAGTTTTATAGAACTAAGTGTAGATATTCAGAACAGCTAATATCTCTTTAATAATTATGCAAATGCGTATGCCACAGGGGTGAATCTTTGGTCCGCCGTTCTTCGGAAACCTCAAAAACCCAATAATACTATATTTCCAGTAGATGTCTGTAACATAGCACGATTCTCTCTTTGTTAAAGAAGTAGTTCAGTTCAACTGGATCTGAAGTTGTGTAGTGTTCAGCTACGTATTCCTTTTACTCGGAAAGAAAGATGATATGGCTAGAAAGGGAGTGACTACCGAGATGACGACTAATAGAGAAGTATGGAAGAAAAAGACATGTTGCGCCGACCCCAAATAAAATGGGATAAGGGCAGGAGAATGATGATGAACGATGATTCCTCACCATCTAACAGTTTCCCGTGGTACACAGCCATGCCGGATGGCCATGACCCTCTGGGACGCGTTCAACCTGGTCCCAGCCTTAGGGAACGCGCCCACACCGGTGCTCCGTAAAGGGCCATGGACCGCACGACCCCCGCGTAGAGCCTCCGGCAGGAGGCGTTTGGACCCCCCAGATTGGACAGGAGCCGCCTCAAGGCAGCCCCAGCCCGTGCCAGTCTGGGAGCCAAACGTCGGAAGTGCTCCACGAAGTTCCACCGGCTGTCGAGGACGAGTCCCAGGTACTTCATCGTCGACCCGACTCCGATGTGAACCCCTCCCACCGTTATTTCGGAACCCAACGGTGGCGCATTCCGAGGACCATGAAAACACATGGCCTCGGACTTGTGCAAGGCCACCTCGAGTCCCAACTGCCGGATCCTCTCCACGACTATCGCAACCCCGCGTGTCGCTAAGTCAGCCGCCGCCTGGTGCGACCTCCCTTGCGCCAGGACCAGCGTGTCGTCAGCGTAACATACTACGCTGAAGCCGCTGGGGAGGTCGGCGCGCGGCACCCAGTCGTAACCGATGTCCCACAAATGCGGCCCCAAGACCGATCCCTGTGGGACACCGCACGACATCTCTCGCCGGTTCCACTCTCCCTGATGACCGGGGTAGATGACGGCCCTGTCCGTCAGATAGGCCTCGACCACTTGACAGAGGTAGGTCGGCATCCGGTGATACCGGAATGCCTCCCTGATGCAACTCCAGGGCAGGGTATTAAAGGCGTTGGCGATGTCTAGGGACACCGCCAAGACGACCCCACCCCGGGCCACTGCATCCCCCGTCGTGAGGGCTCGCACGCGCATGATGGCGTCCACCGTAGAGCGCCCCTTGCGGAAACCAAACTGGCTCTCCGCCAAATCCGGCCCCTCCTGCACCAGCCACCCGACGAGGCGGTCTGCAATAACTCTTTCAAAGAGCTTGCCCGTAGGTACCTACTTTCACTAATAACTCTAGCTATTAAAATAGGCACCGTATTTCCGGAAATTAGTAGAGATTAAAAAATACAACATATTATTTTTATTACAATGATCAAGTAGTACAAGCCGGAAGTTGCTAACAGTTTATACAAACCTAATATATATATAACACCTATTACAAATACTTTACTATTCTACACTCTTACACACATAAACTTTCGATGTGCCTCTGTGCCTTTTTTTTTGTTTGTGGTGGGTAAATTTCACACGCGGGGGGTTAGGGGAGGTTAGCTACGAACTCCACAGGTTCACAACTAATGATGATGATTGGTTTTCCATCGGATGACGTTTTTTTTACATTTATATAAATATATGTGATGCTGAGCTTATATACCTAACAAAAAAAGGGTTTTTCTTATGCACACATGGGGTGCATTCGACACTTGAGGGGTTAAAAGGAAAACGGAAACAAGGTCAGATTTTTCTTTTGCTCTGAGAAAACCTTATTAAAGGGAAAAAGCCTTTCTTGGTATCGTAAACCTCAGTCGTAGCAAGAAAATAAGGTAAAAGAAATACATAATTCATGTCTAGGTGTGCGGCGTGCCCTTGTGAAAAGATTTTTATATTCACATGTTGTCTCAGTGACGTTCATCAAGATTTTTAATTTATCCGTAATAACATGGATAACTAGTTACTTTGTAAGTTTATAGGAAGCCAGCATACGACTACAACAGAAAAACTAAAAAAGGAAATTCCAAGTAAAATGTTTCATGCTGCCGCGATTCCACACCATTTCCCGTCGATAATCTCTGGCATGAAGACGTATTATTTCATACTTTAACCACAGAATAATAAAGCAACAGTAGTTTATCTGGGCAGGGCAACCCGTAAATCCCCGTGTTAATTACCCGTAAAGCCGCTCGCTCGGTAGTTATAATACGCGCCCGTCCGTGCGTAACTGCCGCGCACTCGAACTATTGCCTACTGGCTACTGGTACTGTATACAACGTGCCGCTGCTTTGACGACATTAACTTGACACGCGTATACGGTTCCGCGTTTTCGTTTTTTAAAGATATTTTAATTTCATTAAACTTTATTATTTATTGATTTATTTACAATTTTCTAAAATAGCATCTCGGAGCAACCTGTAGCGCAGAGATGAAATTAAAACGAACGAGAAATAAATGGTCATGCTATTCGAGTTTTTTTCTGGGGGTTGTGCAAAAAAATCATTCATGAAGCTACAGCTGGGTCAGAACAATAAACAAACGTTGAACAAAAAGAAAGGGTGAAAGTCAAGCTTCCTACCAACTATGCAATTCGGAATTCAGCGTCAACTAACGACCTTACAACAATAGCTTCCTTTGCATAATGATCCTAATTTTGGTTATTATTTTATTATTTAGTTTGTTTGAATTTTTTATTTTTTTTTCAATTTATTAATTGTTTTATCTTATTATAATTTTTATTATTATTGGCATCTAGCACTATCTGTATCTTTAGTTAATGTCGCTATAACGGCCACACGTTTTATACTGAGATTTCGAAGTGCGTCGTTTCGGCCGTTTTCTATGAAGTAAACTACTGAAACAGTAGTATTCTGTGCTGTGTCACAGACTGTGTGCACAAAAATAACGCTGAAATGATCCAACATTCTTAAACATTAGCCGTACGTCTTTATATAATGAATAATGTACGCTTTGTTACTAGAGTGTGACTAATGATGAAGTAATGAGGGAGCCGTGCACCCACTGGAACTAAGGATTTAAGCGCCGACGGATAAACGGTCACCAACAATTCGTCGGAAGTACAAAACTAAGTAGTTAGCCGGTTGAGTGAATTAACTCTTTTTCTTACCATCTGTGTTCCGAGTAACACGGTAATGAAGGGTCTAATTACTAACAGTTCGCAGTAAAACCGGCGGCCTCTCTGTATACTGTACGACGTGTAATTACTGCCCGTTCGAATGTGCCGTGTTTCGGGGAATCGGCGCCGCTTGTAATACACGCTAAAAATTGCAATTACAAGGTAGTGACACTAAACTATTTGCAGAAAATGGAATAATTAAGTCTTTAGCTGAAGACCGTGAACATTCCAATAGATGGCGCTGAGGAAATTTGTTTTTGTAGTGACTATATTGGTTCTAAAGGGGCTCGTGGCAAAATAATAACATAAAAAAAAGAAAAGGTCAGGAGCGAGTCGGACTCGCGCACCGAGGGTTCCGTTCCTATTTCTGAAAAACAGCTATTTAGAGACATCGTTTTATTTTTCCTGTAATCACTATCACTATCACTTCACTACATATTATAAAACAAAGTCGCTCCGCTGTCTGTCTGTCCCTATGTATGCTTAGATCTCTAAAACCACGCAACGGATTTTGATGCGGTTTCTTTTAATAGATAGAGTGATTCAACAGGAAGGTTTATATGTATAATACATGCATAATATAGTAGAGAAACACTGATAATTTTAGAGGATTCTAATGTGATGTCGTAAATAAACACATTTTTTTGCGCTTACATTGCAAACGCTGGCTGAACCCTACGAGATAGATCAAAATAATGCACTACAGTATTGTACACCTTATAAAGGTCTGCAAAAAAGTCCGCGATGGTATATGTCTATCTCTCAGGGATAAGGCCGCGTTTCCACTGACGCGGAGATGGGCGGAGCGGAGCGGAGACGTGCAGGAATCGTCCAATTACAGACGAGGCAAGAGACGCGATGAGGATTTCAACCATTATGATTGGTCGATTCCTGCACGTCTCCGCTCCGCTCCGCCCAGCTCCGCGTCAGACCTGACAGAACGTTCCCAGGTCGTCTTACTGGATGGTTACACCAGCAGGGAGGTACCTCTAACTTATGGTGTTCCTCAAGGAAGCGTTCTTGGACCATCGTTATTCCTTGTTTACATTAACGAGCTCTGTAAACTCAGCGCAGCTAACTCTAAGGTGATCACCTACGCTGATGACACAGTCATCCTGGTTCACGGTAGGGATTGGTCAGAGGCCCGTCTCCTTGCAGAATCAGCGTTGCAGAAAGTTATGAAGTGGTTAACTCAAAATTTGCTCACCCTTAATCTTGATAAAACAAGGTTTATCACATTTGGTCCAAAACAGGCATCACAACCGTCCCCAAACTACTGCTTGATAGCTCATGTGTGCGATTCTGGTCCGAATGTGGCATGTACCTGTGCCAGAGTTGTGCGCACGGACTCTATTAAATACCTTGGAGTAGTAGTTGATAGCAAACTTTCATGGAGCGAGCAGCTCAATTGTCTGGTTTCTAGAGTGAGAAGATTAATTTTTGTTTTTAAAAACCTTAGAAGTTCCGCAAATGTTTCTACCCTGAAAACAGTTTACCTTGCACTTGCTCACTCCGTTCTTACATATTGTATAACGGCTTGGGGTGGGGCTGGGAAGTGTCTTCTCCTTCGACTTGAGAGGGCACAGAGAGGGGTCCTTAAGGTTATGGCACGTAAACCCATTCGTTTCCCGACTCACGATTTGTACTCGTTATGGAAGATACCTACTGTAAGGCAGTCTTTCATTCTATGCACAATGTTACGGAAACACTCGGAGTTGCCTTACGACCCTAACGCCACTATTGAGCGTAGACGTGGGTGTAGATCGGACAGAGTTTGTGGCATAGTGTCGGCGAAACTTGAAGTGGTCCGACGGCAATACAATTTCTTTAGTTCGAGGCTGTACAATAAGGTAAACAGTGTACTCCATATTCATTCTCGTTCTTATAGGGATTGTAAAAAACTCACTGACGAATGGCTTCAAACCCTCACCTATGAAGACCTGGAGAGCTTGTAATGAAAAAGTGCGAAAATTATTCATTTGTAATTTAATCACATAAAAAATTTTTTAGGGATTACAATGTTTTATGTTTGTTTTTGGGATAAATTCTTTTTAACAACGGAACCCTTCATTTTGCGAGGTCCAACACGAACTTGACCGGTTTTTTTTTTCTAAAGACTAGTAAAAAATACTGTACGTTGGACTTAAGCCTTTTTTTTATTTATTTTTTTGTGGATGGGAAATCACCAAATGACTTCTCCAGCTCTGGGCGGAGCGGGAGGGCGTGTCAGACTTTTACTGACTAAAACCCACCCGTGTTCCTTCAGTTGCCAATGCCAGGGCCACGGTATCTTTTTCGAACATACCGCGACCCTGGCAGGGTGCACTTAAGCCTAAGTCATTTTCTACCAGTCTACCTTGAAATGATATCGACGGGTTCCGGGCTATTTGTATTAACCGACATTTTTGAAACTTTACACCAGAGCAGTTTAAAGTTTCGATTTTTAGAAAAAAAAAAATAACTTTAGCAAATCGCATTATTTTTTAAAAAAGAAGCATATTACTGTTTTTATAACATATTCCCCATTATCTGATTATTTTTTTTTCCAATATTCCTATTTTTAACGAAGATAAATGTCGCTTAATACAAAATGACCCATATTTTTTGCATTCCGCACTTGCAACTGCACTCACCGAAACAAATCGGTGCACAGGCACGCGCAAATGAATGCGGCCACCGCGCGCGCCGCGCCGGCCGCGCCGGGCCTGCGGCGCGGGTGCGTGCGCGTGACTTCGTGCGCCGCGCCTAAGTATTGTTAGGTTTTATGGTTTGGTACATGAAAGCAAATAAAAATTATACGGAAAATTTAAATGGTAAATATCCAAAAAGTAGAAAACGTAAAATAAAATCAAAAAGTCCTATTGCATTTGAACTAAACATTCGTGTAGGAGTAGAAGCGAATAAAGACGGCATCAAATTTTCAATACTTGATGAAAAGGAAACAGTTTACAACAAAAGTAAATTACGATTACCAATAAAAACTTATTTCAATTCAAATCGGTCTGGTGACAGTAATATTACTATAGAAACATTATCAAAATCTGAACAAAGATATGTAAATGAGACTAAAATTAATAACACAACATCGTTAAATGATGAAATAAAAGGTACCCTTTTGAAAAACTTGAACCTAAAGCGGAGGTCCAATTACGTCAATAATGATGATCTGAGTCGAATTTCCGCTATTCCATGGAATCCGCCGGTGGTAAATACGAAATTTCCGCAACGTGCGAAAACATTTGTAAGGAATACAACAATTAATGAAGAAATACAACCGCACCAAGTTAATACAACCAGTTTTAATGCATCTACAACACCAAATCATAATAACTTTACAAATATTAAACACAAAAGCAAAGTGCCTGGTTCTTGGCATTAAGGTTTAAAACCGTGTTAAAACACTGAAAACGTACCAAAATAGTGTTTTCAGGGGGTCTTGAATTTTTTATGTACTAGTAGGCGGACGTATGTCAAATCGTTCGGGCGTTCCCGCCAAAATCGGTTTAGTGAAGTCTTAGTCCTTAGTTTTATTGTATCTCAGTGATTTGTGTTCTATGTGCGAGTTTTATGTGAAAAGAAAGTAACTAATATACTCTTTACGCCGGTAACTGTGTTAGTTTTGTCGCGCGATGCGCGCCGAAACACGCGCCGCCGCGGCGCGCGCGGGCGCCGCGTGGTTAGCGCATGTCGGCATGCGCGTGCGGCGTGCGCGCGGCGCGTATGAAGGCGCGTGCGGCGCGGGTGCGCGGCACGGCGGTCGGTCAGGGTTCAACAACTTTTACCATGGGACCAAAGCTGAAATCAGCTATTCCTTCCTTTCCTTTATGTTCGCATAAATTGTCAAAATGTAAGAAACAGCTGACTTTTTTATTCTTGATTTCAGGTTTACATAATGATGAGTACAAAGGTTATCCAGTAATTACGGACACCACGTATGTAGCTTGTAGTGAGGAGCGAGGTCTTTGATACCGATGATTGAGGACCAGGGATAATGTCATGTGCCCGATGGGATTTTCCACCGGCAAAAATGACGAACTTTCATACAAACTTTTACCCCCTATTATAAATTTCCAAAAGTCCTTCCTCTGGGACCACACCAACAGGAAACGCCGTTGGTTATCGCGATGATGAATGTAGGCTGTAGGTGTAGCCACAACTTATTGCGATAATTAGACAACGGCATTCACATTGCCGATTGACGTTAGGCGATAACTCGGGTGTCCGTTCAAGTGTGGCCACCATACTAAGTTTTATATTTCTTCCTAATCAAATTAAAGAACTTCCAATGGTCCCCTTCAGAAGGACTTTACGCAGGCGGTTAATTGAGAATTCCTTTACTGTATTTACGAGGCTTTTTATTTATTTATTCATTCAAAACATAAGTTTACAGTGCTTACGACCAAATCACTCATATTCTAGTAAGGAAAAAAAAATACAACAAAAAAACTTATACTAACTTACATAGAAACAAATATATATATTTACAAACTTGGTACGGCTTGTCATGGAAGATATCCAGACTTATGTGCTGGGTGAGCAAAGAGTTCAGCAATGTGACAGCTCGGGCCGTGGGTGCAGCAGCAGCTCGACGAGTGCGCACCCCCGGGGGTTCCTTGAGTTTAAATTCAAATAATCTAATTGTCACTTACCAAAAATTTGCACGTCATTATGTTATGATTAAATATGTTTAGCTACTATTGTAAGAACTTTTGTAACCATATTTATCTGCAAATAAATATTTGACTTTGACTTTGACTTATGGTTGTAACTTATTAACTTGACGTTGACAGGAGAAAATCCCATAGGATGCAAGTGAAATTGCGGGTAACAGTATGCTAATAAAATCGTACTAAAATCACCAACGCATCTGCCAAGTGAATAAGACACAACATGGGCATGCTATAAGTGTGAAAGAAATATGCCGCAACATTGCCATGGAGATTTTCCACTATGAGCTTCCACACATTATGCGATAAATGAGCTTTTGTTTGGACTTTGAATGTCCGTCGGTAGGTCGGTATGTAGCCTCGATTTTGTATGAAACTTTTATTTAGAGTTTGTCCTATTTTAAAACTGGTTGGCACCTTTTTATCGTAGTGTTTTAGTTTTTATCTTTATTTTTAATCGACTGTGCTCATCTATGTATATCTTTGTGTATGGGATTATTTATACCCTCGAAGCAACTGAAGTGCTGTATGGATTTTAACAGTATGAGGTCTAAATACGTCAATATTTAACATATATAATTATATAGCAGAGAAATCTCATGTTTTGTCACGCCACATTAGTAAATTGAACCCATGCGAAGCTAGGGCGGGACACTAGCAAGACTATAATATGAAGCGCTATTCACCGTTCCTTTGAACGATGCAAGACACAAGCAGCAATTCTATTAATAGTTTTCATTTTCCGAATAGGCCACAGAGGGAATCTAGAGCGAAGCTAATATAATAAATTTTATTATAATAATAAACCTCCATACCGAATTTTAGTGATGGCGATCAATCTCAGGGGAGACCAGCATTCAGCGCGGGAGAAATAGTACACAAGTGTGTGCGAACACAGAAGTGCGCTGTCTCTTCCCTCACTCTCATAATCCGATGGGACGGCAATCCGACACGACCGGAAGAGAACAATTTTAGACCATGCACGTAGGTACCTATTAATAAAATTCTTGAATACATTCATTCATACACTGACAGACAACGCACAACCTTTTTTTTTGTGGATGGGAAATTATCAAATGACTTCTCCCGCTCTGGGTGGAGCGGAAGGGCGTGTCAGACTTTTACTGACTAAAACCCACCCGTGTTCCTTCAGTTGCCTGTGCCAGGGCCACGCTCAGTATCTCTTTCGAACAACCCGCGACCCCGGCGGCAACGACAACGCACAGCCATTTTGCACTAGAGTTCCATATTTAATGAATAAGGAAGGAAGCACTTAGGAAGATTTTTAAAAAATTCAAAGGGGTTATATAGGGGAAGAAAGTTCATAATTTTTGACATTGGGAATTCCCATCGGTTACACAGATTGTTTGATGAATAAATTGCTGAACTTAGTAGAGCAGTGGTGGCCTCTTCGATAAATTTAAAATTTACACTGGATTTTCTTAAACTAAATTACTTAATAAACTATTGAAATAAAAATATAATATCCTAACATAAAACTAAAAATATTAAAACACTAAAATACAGCGTCGAAAAATTCCGTCGCATCGCTGTATGGTGATAATGTATCCAAGAGACTGGTGACATTGCCACGTTGTATGGCCTCTGGCTAAGGTAACAGCGAGCCCTGGGAAGATTTTATGTTAATTTCATGAGCACCTTGTGTACAAAATATTAGGTACCTACCTACTTAACAACCTATATTAATGGATACCTAGTCCCAACAAATAATAGTGCGTGTTGATCACATTACAACTGATTATATTTTTTTACTTTTATTTTTTTCTAACTACTATGAAAACATTTTTATTTGACAACCCTAACCCTAACTTCTTCTTACTATGAAATATTTTGGAAAGGTTGGTGAATTTGCCACCTTCTTAAGAGTTATATTGCCAGTGCTAAATAATATAAAGTTTGCACTTTTATTTTACGGGTTAAAGGAAGAGTGCAAATATATTATTTTTTAACCTCGTAAACTCCACTAATTTCATTTTTAATTTCATATGGCAAATTTACCAGAAGTGACAGCTGACTTTGCCATATTTGTTTTTATGCTTTTAATATTTTAATTTACAAAAATAAGATAGATATTTAGTAATAATATAAATTTTCATGAAATTTACTACGTCTAGGAGTAGGTTACTCATTATGTTTTCATATAATTATATTTTTTTAAAGTGAATCAAACTTTTTGACACATGAAAAAGTGGCAAAGTAAGCAGGTTTCACGGTACATCCATGAAGCAATTTTTAGTACAATAAAGTAGAAGTGTACGCGTATAATCTTTGATTTTGATATTTTTGAGTTAGTTATTATTTTTCGTATTTTTTTTCTGCATTTGTGAAAGGTCTCCGATCATAGTATTGTATTAATGTTTTGCTCTTATTGATCAAAAAAGAAACTATTAGTAGAATTTATAAATATGAAATGACTATACAGCCACAGGGTGACAGGCTGATGTTGACATTTCATTGCAAAAAAATTCTGCGGTTGCGCGAGTGTTAAACAAGAAAAATACCCGGAAGCACTAAACACTGTTGTAGTGCACCCAATAGGTATATATAAAAAAATCAGTTCTACCGACTGTGGAAACTATAGACCATTTAGGTACTATTCTACCCGTTATCGATAAAGTAATAGAAAAATATGTTTGTAACCAGATACAAGACCTTTACGTTCGATACGCTTAGACATGATACGCTATAAAAAAGCGACGAACAGAATCTATATAAATAAATAAAAAGAAAAGTCGTAACTGACTGACTCAGCAATGCCCAGTCCAAACCCTTGGACATTGAAATTTTACGCAGAGGTTCTAGACAAGGAAGGATTTTCGTTCCGGTGGAATATTTTCCGACATCCACGCGGGCGAAGCCGTGCGGGAAGTGCTAGTACATAATAGAAAATCATTTATAGCCAGAGTGCACCTCATGACAATTCCAATAAGCCCAAACACGGCTAGGATACATTGTTTTATTACTGAGTTCCGATGCCTACCTTCCGGCTCCTTCATCAGATCGTTTCGATGGTACCATTTTCATCAGAACCATTTATTTAAAGCTTCGCCATAGTCGCTTAACTATAAATCGAGATATCTTATCGCCACCCGTGAAATACTTATCATCGTTGAGGAGTTCCCGTGGCTTTCTGTGGTCTTCTTCCTCAGTTCCACTTCACCAGATGATACTTTCTGAATGCAAACGCTTGATTTGTTGATGAAAATACCAAAATAGCTATATGTATGCCTATAATATTTGAGGAATTCCCTCGATTCCTCATGGATCCCATCATCAGAACTGGATTTTAATAAAAATGGGACCAATCTGGAAGTATACCCTTTCAAATAAAAAAAGAATTTTCCGAATCGGTTCATAAATGACGGAGTACTGAGGTAACAAACATACAAAAAAAAAAAAAAAAAACATACAACCGAATTGAGAACCTCCTCCTTTTTTGAAGTCGGTTAATAAATAAAAATGATAACATTTTATATAGAAACATTATTTAAATATTCAAAAAATATTAACGCCATAAAGACGCATATCTCTTTGGCGAGATTTAAAAAAAAAGATTCACCTCCGAATAGACAGTTGTGAATAGAGGCATTGAACCAGTAGCTACTCGTCATCTCATATCATGAATTATGGGATCAAAAGTCAACTGTATGGAATTCGTAGACGAAGTGTGACCTACGAAGGAACCACTAATTAGACACAATTAACATTATGGGCTGTCACAGGTAAACTACGGTCAGGGTTGATGACATTAGAGCAAAAGAGTCGTAGATGAATTAATATTGTACTGTGCTAAGTGATTTTATTTATGTTTCACGTTAAACATTAACACACCATGCATTTTAAACCATAAAACATTTAGGTCATAAGTATTTTTTTATTTCTAGAAAATCTAGACATCGAGAATCTGGAAATCTGAAGAGAATATCGACGCGGTGCGGCAGCTAATCGTTGAAGATCGTCATGTGACATACCGTGAGATAGAGGCAGCCGTGGGGATTTCAGGGACTACTATCCAAAAAATCCTGCACGAAGAACTCGTTGTAAGAAAGTTGAACTCTCGTTGGATACCACATTTGCTTAGCGACGAATAAAAAGCAGCCCGTGTTAGATGGTGTCGCAAAACTCTGTAGCGATTCAACCGAGGAGAGTCAAAACATGTTAATGATATGGTTAGTGGTGACGAGTCTTGGATATATGCTTACGATCCAGATTCCAAGCAGCAGTCAACTGTCTGGGTCTTCCTAGATGAGCCAAAACCGACCAAAGTCATACGCTCACGGCGCGCTTAAAAAAAAATGGTTGCCTCGTTTGTGGCAAAGGGTGGTCTTGTCGCCGCTATTGTACTAGAAGATCCCAAGACGGTTAACGCTGACTGGTATACCAGTGTTTATTTGCCATTTCATGACAGAGTTTCGAAAAAACAACTCAAGACGTCGTATGAGTCAAAAATGTTGATTATTCAAAAACATTTCAACTGAAAGTTTATTTTAATTAGTTAGTTTAGGGACCAAACCTGGAATCGCGAAAAACAAAATCAGAATTGTTTCCTACATTTTGACGAGTACACCATCTTCTCTACCTAGTCTTTTCCCAACTATGATGGGGTTGGCTGCCAGTCTAACCGTATGCCACCACAACCCAGTAATTGGGTAACACGATAAATACCCTTTGGTAAGACTAGTTGTCAGACTTTTGGCCATCTGACTACCCATAACGACTATCAAAGATCTATGAATGACAGCCGGGACCAACGGCTTAACGTGCTTTCCGAGGGACGGAGAGGTCTCGATATGTGACGGATGGTCACCCATCCAAGAACCGAACCTTCAATCGACCCGAGCGCAGATTATAAATAATAATTATTATCACTCCTCTGGAAATCCTATCAAAAATGAGTCAATATTATAACGGCTAGAGATATAGCCTCCGTGGCGCAATGGCTAGCGCGTTCGGCTGTTAACCGAAAGGTTGGTGGTTCGAGCCCACCCGGGGGCGATTATTATATTTTAGTTATTTTTCTACACAAACACTTACTTTCCTCTCCATGAAGGAAACTAGACAGTTTATTAATAATAATTGGCGAGTTATGTTTTGAGGTCGAAAAAATATATATAAAATATTGTGTTATTTTTTATGGACCATGTGGTCTGCAATAAAGTTTTTAGGGTTCCGTACCAAAATGGTAAAAAGGAAACCTTATGGTGCGACTCAGTCTGTCTGTCTGTTCATCTGTCACAGCTGGATATCTCAAGAACTAATAGTAATATGCATCGTGTGTTTCATCTTGAAATTTGGAACAGTTTGATGACGATTGTCCAACTATTTTGCAAATAAGAAAGAAATATATTTTTTTATTTTGCAACAGAGTCAGAGACTAAAACCCTTAAAAATTCGAAGTGGGGCTACTAGGGCATGTGGGGTATCATATAAAAGAGCGCTGTTTATTTATTTATTTAGGGAAAACAAACAATTGTACAATATAAGTTACAGTAAATATTACAACACATTCCCACACACATTCCATTCCATTGTGCATTTGCACATTCCCAAGACACACAAGCCTTATCTCCGAAGTTTCCATAGAGAAAAATCTGAAATTATGTGATAGAAGTTTATCTAAAGACTACAAGAAAAATAAAACAATGTGTAATACACACATTTTCAGAAATTGGAACGGAACCCGCGGTGCGCGAGTCCGACTCGCTCTTGTTTTATTTTTTATTTATTATTATTAGTAAGTACCTACATTCCATCCGTGCGAAGCATGGGCGGGTCTCTATAGTATAGTTAAAATCTCGCGGCAGACTTGGTCATAAATCATAATCGGAGTAGGGATGTGCGCTAGTTGCGCGCGCTCAAGGCCATTATCGATAACAGATGATGACGATGACTTTTAATTTTCTATTTTTAGTTTTATATATACGTTCTTTTGTTTATATATTTAATATGCTTTGTAGTAAATTTGGTAATAAAATAAAAAAAATGTGTATTTATTTCTATCACCCATTTATAAATATATAAAACTATCGATATCACTCATCGACTGCAGTAATGCACAGGACTATGTGTGAGCGTGGCCTGCCCATAAGGCCCGTGAGTGGGAAAGAGAACGAATCACTCGAATGATTTATGACCGAGTCTGCAGCGAGATTTTAACTATACTATAGTAGAACATATTAATTCTCTGAAACGTGGTGGCACACAATGGCCCTGAATTTAGTTGCTGCATCTTCAGAGTACGGTGTTCCAATAGAAATAAAATTATGGGATACTGGAAGATCGCCTTTAGCTCATATGGTGGATGTAACGAACGAGTTTGGTTTGAAAGTGCTGGCAGAACATAACTTTTTAAATAAAACTCGATTTTTATTTACAATAAAGGGTCTTTTAATTTCTTTCTAGTATCGAATTTGTTGCACAATTTTTTTCACAAAAAGAGACTATTTTGTATTTGTCTAATCTTTCATACGATAGGCGTATTAAAACGGAAAACAAAATAAATGGAGGATTGAGGGCCCGAATTTTGTCAAGGTCATAACTTTCAAACAACAAGAAATGGTGACCTGCTCTTGCTATCACAAATTTTCACAATTTATTTAGTATCTTATAGGATTACAAACAGTAGCTATATAGATTTCGTTTTATTTGTGTGATAAACTTTTACGTGTGTGAGGATTGAGGGCCCATTTTGAACGAAGATATACCAAGTAGGACAGTGTTTTGCGATAATATCTTGTTTTCACAAATTTTGTTTGCTAAAAGCTTAGATTTTGGCATAAAGACTATCTGTAGTGTCCATAGTTTATCAGGTACAGGTGGGCCCTCAATCCTCTATGTGAGAACTGAGGGCCCCACTTTACAGTCCATATCTCGCAAAGTTGACTTTCACAAAACCTGATTCCAACTTTCACAATTCTTTGGGAATGTTCACTAAATCCTAAGCATATTTTCAAAGAGTTTTAATAAAGTGACCCTCACACCACACGCAAATGATTCCGCGTCAACAGATCTGGGGTGGGTAACCCATACCCGTTGTGAACGCCTGCAAGATTTAAACAAGACGCGCGCTGTAGTAAAAAAATATGTTGCCTCCCTGCAACGACCACTTAGAAATAAAGATTATTGTTAATTCATTTAAGTACTCCGTTTTATTACAATAACAAACTAAAACTGATTATAATACAATAATGCTGTACTTACTGTCACTTGGAAGAATAAATACAAAATGGCAACACTAAACACTTTTCACACAAATAACTTTTCATTTAAACTAGTATTTTTAACTAGTTAAGGTGATATTTTGATAAAACGTAGAAAAATAATAGAGCTGCCTTCGTATATAAGTCACTTTTAGTCGCTCAAATTAAATTCAGCTACGATTTCGCCTTTGTTCTTTCACTACTTATTGCAATATTTTTCTTTTGATATACTTATCAAATAAGTTAAAACAGTTTTCAACGTATTATCTGACCCAGCTATTTTACATACTGATACTAGTACCTAAATGTATTGTGTTATTGAGGGTAGGTACGTTTTAAAAGCTATTCATTAAACAACATCACTCTAAGCAAACGCCTGCAAGATTTAAACAAGACGCGCGCTGCGTTGTAGTAAAAAAATGTGTTGCCTTTCCAAATTATTAGGCACTTCTTCGTAAAAAAATTAATAAAAGCTATATCTTTTTACCTAATGTATGTATGAAGCTCAAACTTAAATTCGTGAATGAAGCAATTAGGTAGCAATTATTGATACAACAAACTTTTAGAAATTCTGCGTCCTTCATGCTGAACACGGAGGCGATATTTTTTTGACCAGCCATCCTGACGTCAGAATGGCTGGTCAAAAAAATATTCATTTTTCTCTGAATGCATCGTATGTAGCAATTATTGAAGAAATGTAGCAAATATAAGCAATTATGTAGCAATTCTTGAATATACTTTGAGAGGCGTTTGCCATAGGCAACCAGCCATTCTGACGCTAACTTCTGATAGTCCACAAACGCAAGACATAGGGGTCGATTATATTCTTCAGACTTCTGGATAATTTGTCGCACTGTGTGCATGTGGTCTATGGTGCTGAATCCTCTTTGAAAGCTGGCCAGCTCCGTTGGCTGAAACTCGTCGAGTCTTTGAGCTACTTGGTGCAGACCGGAGCCTCTCAATCGACTTGGAAGTATACAACGTGTAATGCTAAATGCGCAAAACCTCTTAAGAGGTCATTGTACTCATCATTATGAACAACTTTTACTATGGGACCAAACCTGAAATCGCGAAAAAAAAATCAGCTGTTCAGTACATTTATGTTCGCATAATTCGTCAAAATGTACTGAACAGCTGATTTTTTTTCGCGATTGGCGAGTTGGTGGTAAAAGTTGTTCATAATGATGAGTACAATGACCCCTTAAGAGGTTTTGCGCATTTAGCATTACACGTTGTATAGAGTTGTTAATACTCTTTTAACTTAATGTACCTAATTAATATTAAAAATGGGCGGAATGCTGCTAAAGTCTGACGAAACATAAAGTTTGCCGAGTGCAATTAAGAAAATACTTGTACTGTACCTAACTATGCATATATTTTCAAAATAGACATGCATAGTAATAAAATATTAATATTATTTTCAAAAAAATATTCCATTTTTACAGAAAGTACTTATCAAGTATTCATTAGGTAGGATCATTCAATTTTAATCGGCACATCATGTGCGGTTGATTGTACCGATTGTAATATTTGTAATGTAAGGTAATAATTTGGCATTGACAGAGCCTTAACATTTTAGCGGTTTTTGTAGTGCATGTGTTACAATTATGTGCAGTTGACTGTACCAGTGTGGCATAGTGTGCAGACTATTATTTTTTTTTTAAGAATAGATTAATAAATTTATGATTAAATACCTACTTGCTACAGAATTAATTGAATAGAGGTAGGTACTTATACAGTAAATAAAAAATGACTTTGTCTATAATCCGCGCGCAAGTGCTAGTCACCGCCTGAGGTATGTGAGCGGTGAGACGGGGGAGGTAGACAAATGTCAAGCTAGCTCAGTCTGCTAATACTTCACTGCTCACGTACTGAGGTGGTGACTAGCACTTCCGCGCGACTTTATTGAAGCTTCCTCTCTCTTGAATTTGTAATTTTATGACATATTTTTTTTTTTTTTTGCATCCATTGTTAAGTTTGTTTTTGGGATAAATTCTTTTCAACTACGGAACCCTTCATTGTGCGTGCTCTGACACGCACTTGGGCGGTTTTTTTTTCATGTGGTCGCAATTCCTGTATGGTTTGAGTCATAAAGCATCGGGTCCTCCCTTCTGCCCTACTAATACCTATCACTCCTGCCTATTACTCTTTCTGGGATTTTAGGCGAGTCATCATCATCATCTGCCTAGCCTTTTCTCAACTACATATGTTGGGGTCGGCTTCCAGTCTAACCGGATGCTGCTGAATACCAGTTTTTTACATGGAGCGACTGCCTGTCTGACCTCCACAACCCAGTTACTGGGTAATACGATACCCCTTGGTAAGACTGGTTGTCAGACTTTCGGGCTTCCGCTGCATCCGGTTAGACTGGAAGCCAACCTCAACATATTGGGAAAAGGCGAGGCAGCTTGATCTATTAAGTTAGAATCAAACAACACTAATCTATTTCGCCTCTATATCCCTTTGTTTACCCTCTAAACCGATTACGGCAATGGTTTCCATCCCCAATCTCGCGGGAACGCTGCAATTTGTCAGTGCCGCGATTGTATTATTAAGAGCATTAAGCGTAACCCCGGGATCCCATTAGGCTGGCGGCACCACTCCAGATAGATGGTATCAGTGTTTAGCGACGGCCCGACAAAGCGGACGAACGAAGGGTCATCGGACGATGGACAAATGCGATCTAGACGATTTGTCTCCTCGTTACGTATACCTATAGGACATACCACACATATCGTCGATAATCTAACTAAGTGACGTAACATATTTGAAGAAAATTTTACAGGGCAAGCTATTTTTCTTTTTTTTATATATCGGTCTCGATTTTTGCATTATCATGGAGACCGTAATGCATAGGTACAGATACGCCGATTAGACAGATCGATTCGACTTGGAAAATGTATCAAATTACTATTGTTAGGTCGGCTATCGGCTTAGTCCAAAATGTCAGATAAGTACTTCAGTTAGTTAAATTAGCGACGATATTAAAGGGGTATAACTTAGGGCGGGAATACACATACCTGTAGCTTGTACGAAACTATGCAAGTATCTAGCATGTATGTAGATTTTTTTTTATTTTTTATTTTGTTTTTGTTTTGCCTCTTTATTTTAGTCTGTGCTAAATAAATGTGTTTTCTTTCTTTCTTTCTTTTCTTTCTTAGCATGACACCGTGACAATCACCAATCAGAAGCTATTATGGTACATTGGCATGCAAGCTAATTGCATAGATTTGTATAAGCTCTATAGACATAATTATTGTGTATTCAATTCCCGCCCTTAATCTAACATGGCTAACATTCGGTTTGTTTAATTTTAAAAACATGCTGAGTTATTGCTCTTTTTTTAAGGTATCATTTACTTAGATAGCTTTACAATTTTTGAAGTTAGTTGCCTGAACCAGTTAAAGTCGATTTTAAGGAGTAAAAAAAAAGACAGTTTTTGATTTGATTTTTTAATTTTGATGTTCAAAATGGCTTCCGCCACAGCGTATACATTTACGACAGCGATTTCTAACTTCTGTCGTGGTGATTTTAAGCTGCATTTCTTCTTTCATTGTTCTGAAAGCTGCTTCTATTCTTTGAATTAGTTCTTCTCTTGTTGAAATCTCAGTTGTGTATACGAGCTCCTTTGCCCGTCCCCAGACAAAAAAATCTAACGGCGTCAGGTCGGGCGATCGCGCGCGCCAAGGAATGGGCCCATCTCTACCTATCCAGCTGTCTGGAAAACAGTTATCAAGATGTTCTCTGACAATCAATGTCCAATGAGATGGACATCCATCTTGTTGGAAAATTATTGGCCTGTCCGTACCCCACATGCTAGATTATTTATTTATTTTTTTTCAAAATGAAAAGTTTATTGTTTGGGACTGACCCCTTAAACTTTTAACTTTGCTTTATTTTTATTATTTGTTGTTATAGCCGTAATAGACAGCGGAGGCTTAGCAAGTTTGTACTGCAGTGCGATTCTGTAACCATCTCACCGTGAAAATTTGCGTGAAGCGAGCGTGGAGTGAAGTGTCAGTGTCATTCCACCTAATGCTAGGGATGGACCAAGCACATTTTTACAGTCATAATCGAGATTTTAATAATATTTTTTACGCTATTTTCTAGTGATCATTTTATAGTAATTCAATGCTAGTGTTTAAGTGTCTAAACATTACTATTTACGGTATTTTTAAATCAAAATTTGAAAACAGAAATTCAGTCACAAAATCAATTTCGTTTTTTTATTTTTTTTAACAATACTACTCCGTATGTAGGTACTTATACTGAGGTGTGAGCGCGTCAAGCACGAACAATAAATATAATAAAAAAATGACCAACTACGTGCTCGAAATCGGCTCTGACGATTTCCATGAAAGTTGCAATAGATTTACGGGAATCTAGGAAAATTCGTTTTCTCTATTTTCACCCGAGCCCCCGAGCACCCGAGATTGATAATAATTACGTATGCCCAATCGCGATGTATTTTAAAGAAGCGATACATAGTACGTAGATAGAGTCGAGTAAAGACTGTTAGACGTTGTTCAGCATTGTTATTAACCGAAATCTATTCAATAAGAGATAACCGATTGCTAAAAGTGAGCCTGGCCGACTAGAATTTAACCCCACGAATAAAACGACGTGCGGATTATAAGTAGGTACTTACCTAATAATTCATTGCAGGATGTAGGCACCTACCTACCTACGCGTTGCCAATAATACACAACACCATAATCACATTACTATAAGCACACTTGAATTTGGATGAAGTGATAAGTTCACGCTAAGCACTCTCATTACCACATGGATGCGCATTGAGTTATTTTTTACCTTACGTACTTATTTAACTCGTAACGCGTCACGTACTGATGGATCGACCTGTGCGGCTGTTATTACAGCCACGACCTCCTATATTCTCACCTCCATTAACCAATATTCTCTCGGTGTATAGTAAACTTAATTTCTATGTGTCGTGTGTTATATAACACACATTGTGTCAGTCACAATCTCGTAATTAATCTGCGCGGTCCAGAAATGGACCCGCATGAAAATCTGTTGCGTAGTTTATAAGAACAACGCGCTCACAGACACGAAAAGAGACTATAATTTAAATGTCCATTTAATTACTCGTTTCCGTAATTTATTAGTAAAATCGGCACGAATAAGTGTTTATAAACACCAAGCGTAATTAATGCTTACCAACTTAGTAAATACAAATTAATGGATTCGATCTTTGTACGGCATATAATTTTGTAGTCTGGTTTTTAATATCGGAGACTAATTTGACAGGTGCAAAATTGGTGCAAATGTCAAAACTATGAAATGAAAAAAAATATAAGTACAGTGGGCTGATAAAGCTATATATCTATATCTATACATTTAAGTAACTAAGTAATTAAAGTCGCTTTTCATGTACTTACCTAAGTATGTCTGTGTGACCGCGTTGTCGTTGCTCTCCTAAACTACGCAACGGATTTTGGTGCGGATTTTATAATCATTTAGAGGATTTATTGCGGAAGATTTATGTTTATGTAATACATTATTATTAAACTTACATATTACCTATTATATTGAATATATCTCGATGTTTAATAGAAATAACCAAGTCGGTAACTTAATTACATAATTACCGGAAACTAACCAATACCACTACAAAAAACAAATTAAAAAAAAATCATCTTCATTAAAATACCAGTCTTTTTTACGACAAACTCAAAATTTTGTCTTTTGCCGCCATCTAAGCTCAAAATATGTTATGAATTCGCAAGCTCTGCATAATAGCAGGTTCTATTCCCGCGGCACTATTCCCACCGGCAAAGTGAGATAACACCTACGGCGCTATACGAATCTGCAAGGTATCAAAGTGAAGTTTGTTTTTTTTTTAATTATTTCGCACATTATTTTGAAACTCGTAGTGTTATGAATGTCTATGACTTAACACTAGAACTAAGATGGAGGATACATACCTATCAAAGGGACGTAAAATACTATATGGTGTCCCGCAAGGAAGTGTATTGGGTCCATTACTCTTTATAATTTACATTAATGACCTTCCAAATGCGAATTCAAACCCCATGACACTCTTTGCTGATGACAGCACCGTTGCAATTAAGTGTAATGACAGAACATCTTATGAGAATGATATTAGCAGTACCCTAAATGAAATCATTAAATGGCTAGACATTAATAATCTGAAGGCAAATATAGGAAAAACTAAAATAATCCACTTTAATCAGCGCGTGAATGCAATTATGCCCCCGATTAAATATAAGGGTGAACCTGTATCTGAAGTGCAAACAACAAAATTTCTTGGTCTTACTGTGGATAACAAATTAAAATGGAAATCTCAGATTGAAACTCTATGCAAAAGAATTAATAAATCAGTTTATGCGCTTCATGAATTAAAACAGATTTCAAATATCAATACCTTGTTAACTGCCTATCATGGTTTAGTTGCTCCAGTCCTGAGGTATGGTGTAATTTTTTGGGGAAATTCGACTGACATTGACTTAATTTTTAAAGCGCAAAAACGGTGCTTAAGGGCTATGTTTGGACTTCAAAAAATTGAAACCTGTAAACCGTTTTTCCAGGAGTACAAAATTCTAACTCTCCCTAGCCTATATATTTATGAGGTCTCAATGTTTGTTAAGGTCAATCAAAACTTATTTAGATTGGCCTCAGAAGTCAGTAATAGGCAACAACGTGACGCATTTCGCCTCTATGTGCGCCGAACCTGTACCACATTAATGTACAAAAGTGTGTTTCACATGGCTCCTGTAATTTTTAATAAGTTACATAAAGAAATAAGGGCAATGAATACTGCTTTGTTTAAGAAAAATCTAAAGAGCCTTTTAGTTAATAAATGTTACTATAACTTGAACGACTACTTAAATGATAATTTTTCCAAACTCAAGATCTCACAGTGACATCAAGTAATACTCGTAGAATAATATTATGCATGTATCTCTAAATAATTAATCTGTTAATGTATTGTAATAA
Source organism: Cosmia trapezina (assembly GCA_905163495.3). Lineage (NCBI taxonomy): Eukaryota > Metazoa > Arthropoda > Insecta > Lepidoptera > Noctuidae > Cosmia > Cosmia trapezina. Next base: position 5,858,307 of record LR991050.1, read on the forward strand.
TAGGAATGACATTGAAGTATTTTAATTATTATTATTATTATTATTATTAAATAAATAATTAAATTGTATTAATATAACTTTATTTAGGACATTTCATTAATTTAAACAAATATTTTTTTATTATTTTATTTTTTTTATTTTCTATATCTAATTTTAAATATATATTTTGTTTTTTTTTTATGTCACCCTTTGATAAACCATGACTGTATACATTTTGCATGCCTTACGTAGGGTAGAATCACTTGAAACATACATTTAATAACACCATTGTAACAGTGTTTTCTGCAAAAATAAATAATTTGATTGATTTGATTTGATTTGAAACAGAGGCTTTTTGCTCGGATTGTCGAGACCAGAATGGTTTGAATACTAGCCTTTTGAGCAGCTTAGCCGACCCACCCACACCCCCACGAGTATTAGAATTGGATACTGTAATTAATAAAATGCATTTGACTTCATAAAGAATGATGTCAGCTATTGACCTGAGAGCGTCCAGTGATATACAATATCTTAAAAAATTGCATTTTTTTTGCTTAATTCGTATCAAATAATGGAATTTTAAATTAATAATAGGAAAAAAATAATATTACTACATACGTTTACCATTCTCAATAGACTTTTGGAAATGGAACGCGTCGGAATCGGAACGCGTTTTACACACGTTTCGTTATAAAGAATACGAAAAACTTGTTCGTTCGTCATGTGGTTAATGAATGTTTAAATAACCAATTGGTATTTTTTCTTTACATTACTTTTATGAATAATATGATTTTTACGCGCAAAACGAACTTCTAGAAATTAAGTGAATGTGAGTGAATGACAGGCTGTTATTATAGTGTATTATCTATGGTGTCATTCTTTGACGTTTTGCAGGTGTGCGATTTTTTGGATTTTCTGATATACTTACAACTTCTGCATTTTTCACGGACTTTGATACCTACCGAAAGTGCTTTTTGAACAGGATCCAAGACGTCATCGCTCTTGTTGGAAAGCGTTATGGAGCCTTCTACGAGATTGATTTGTATAAACTGCAACATTATGCGTTATTACGCCCTTCAGCTTGATAGCAGAGTCATCGCTAATTAGCACTTCGATATCTCCAGTAATAGTAAGTACAATAACAATCAAGTACCTAACGATTCAGTATCCAGTCAACGGTCTCTAGTACAGGGGCCGCCTCCACGAGTGTGAAAATCGCGGCGATAATCTCGTCGTGCTACCAAATTCAATAGAAACTCTATGAATCAATCTCCACACGGCGATAATTTGAAGGCACAGCGTGAATATCGCCGCGATTCTCTCGCTCGTGGAGGCGGCCCCTAAGTGATTGTTTTTTTTATAAAAAAGATTGATATTCAGAAGTGGTAAAGTATATTTTTTCAAGTTACATGATAAATAGAACTAGTACCTTCTACACTTTTAGACAGCTGTTTAAAACAGAACATGTAAAAATACAAATTAAATATATTTATTTCCATTGTAGGCTTTAAAATCTCATAATTGATTTATTTTTCAGATAACGGAAGAAGATTACATCTGTGAATGTGCTTTGATGTATCCATGCAGACTATTAATGCTCAGATTCATGGAAACAATGAATGTGATCCATCTGCTGGTTCATCTCGCCATGGTCATGCTTGTTACGAATTAAGAAAATAGTTTAATCAATAATATTGGAACGCATCTACACTGATTAGAACTGTCAACTGTCACACTTGTCAAAAATAGAAGTTGACAGCCCGCCTTTTTACCAACTTACTTCTCTTGTACCAAGGGGTATCGTATTACCCAGTTACTGGGTTGTGGAGGTCAGACAGGCAGTCGCTCCATGTAAAATACTGGTATTCAGCTGCATCCGGTTAGACTGGAAGCCGACCCCAACATAGTTGGGAAAAGGCTAGGCAGATTGATTGATTGATTCTATTTTTAAAATATTCACACTTGATTGCTCTTGTATCTCCACCTACACAAAAGTTACCAGAAGTTGTTATTATGAGTGAATCCGAATTATTCTGCTTATTTGAAATGTTTGACATAAGGTTTCCGATAAAACGTAAACGGTCGCCTTCAGATTTGCCGCAAAGTGCCGCAAGAAACGCGGCCGCAACGCGCGTTTTTTATTTATATGGATTTACAAAGCAGCGCGGCCGCAGCGCTGCAGCCGCGCTGGCACTTTGCGGTTTGAGGTTATCTGAAATTACGTTACAATAGCTTCTTTTTATTGAAATTGCTCCTTACACTTGACGATCCAGGGGGTCTACTCCCTAAGACCGTCCGTCCATCCGTCCGTCGTCACTCCGTCCGTCTGACATAACGATCGATCAAAAGAAGTGTAAAAGATAAATATTTCGGACGGCCAAAAACACATTGGGAACTGTCAAATCGTGCTGTCATTCATAATTCGTTCGGACCACGAACCAATCATCCATCCGTAGGTGATAGGGAGTAGAAAACGCCCGTAACGAAGGCCGAAACTACGGGCTTCGTGCTTAGGGAGTAGACCCCCAGTTCCTTCGTGAACAAAGTTTTAAAACTGTTTCTGATTTGGCTACTTTTTATATATACTACGTATAGGCACAGAACTTTACTACTGTATTACGAAGATAGCACGACGTTTAAATTGCGGAAACCATTTACTTTAGCGTTTTTAATAACTGTTTATTGCTACGTCGCGTCGTCAAACAGAGAGGAATTTTCCGAAATTAATAGCTTTCATTACTTTCATGTCAAATATGAATTCGCGACATTCCTGTTTTAACTGGAATATTCGTTTCCGGGAATTTAGCATTCAAACATATCAATGGATTGTCCCATTTCAGATACCGCTACACAAGTTGTTTGTATATTTTTCTAGTTAAAATGTTTGAACACCCGGGCTGTGTAAACGGACGCCCTTGTCCATCGGCGATGTCTCATTCGACACACGTTTTCAATTTATCGGCGTTCCCCT